>JACEGR010000543.1:0-249547 GCA_014170235.1 Listronotus bonariensis
TGGTGCTAAAACACTTAGTCAGTTTAAAGAAAAATTAAAAGTTTATACAGACATGAAGTCACGAGAACATCAGTCAAATCAAAATCAGAAGAACTTACGTTCAAAGGTGGACTCCCAAAATAATTCCAGATATCATAGCAGAGAAAATCATGATAGACGTTCGGACCAAACAGTACCTAGATGTTACAATTGC
Source organism: Listronotus bonariensis (assembly GCA_014170235.1). Taxonomy (NCBI): domain Eukaryota; kingdom Metazoa; phylum Arthropoda; class Insecta; order Coleoptera; family Curculionidae; genus Listronotus; species Listronotus bonariensis. The sequence continues at coordinate 194 of JACEGR010000543.1, forward strand.
GGAGAACGAGGGCATAAGTCAGCTACGTGCCAAAAGAAAAGTTTGGGCACCAAATGTTTTAAATGTAAAGAATTTGGGCATAAGTCATTTGAATGCAAGTCTCAGTCCAAAGAGTTTGAAAGTAAAGGCGCATCATCTGCACATAAAGTAACTTCAATTAATACCAACCTAATGCACAAGGAAATTAGAATTAATAATATCAGTGTTATTGCTTTAATTGATACTGGAAGTTCTGTAAGTTTAATGAAGTCAGAGGTACATCAGAAAATAGGTTCGCCGATGCTCACAAAGTCTGGAATAATACTAAGTGGATTTGGTAAGGCAAACACAGGAACCTTGGGTACTATTTTATGTCAAGTAGAAGCAGATGGAAATAATTTTGATACAAATATGTTCGTAGTTGCCAATGATACTATGTCAGTCGATGCTATCATTGGTAATGATCTGTTAGCCCAAGCAGAAATAACCATAAACCAGAATGGCATCAAGATTATAAAGAGTTCGGAAAGAAAAGAAAAGGAGAATACAGATATTATGAAGATTGAAGTTTTAGATCCAGAAGAACTAGATATTGGAAACGTAAACGAGGAATTAAAAAGAAGATTAAACACATGATATTGACATATAAACCCGAAAAGACCAAGACTACAAATATCGCAATGAAGATTATAGTTAAAGAAGAAGAACCAATATACCATAGTCCTAGACGGTTGCCTTTTGCAGAAAGAGATATAGTAGACAAACAAATCGAAGAGTGGATCGAAGAGGGAATAATCGAACCATGTAGCTCGGAATACGCATCTCAGGTGGTTGTGGTAAAAAAGAAAAATGGGACTTCCAGAGTATGCTGCGATTATAGAAAACTAAATAAAATAGTGGTTAAAGATAGATTTCCATTGCCATTAATCGAGGACCAATTAGATCAACTACAAGAAGCCAGAGTATTTACAACTTTAGACTTAAAAAATGGATTTTTTCACGTACCAGTAGAGGAGGAAAGTCGTAAATATACAGCGTTTGTTACGCACAGAGGGCAGTACCAATTTCTAAAGATGCCGTTTGGATTTTGCAACTCTCCAGCGGTATTTCAAAGGTTTATTAACACCGTTTTTAGAGAATTAATTTATAAGGGCATAGCCTTACAGTATATGGATGACCTTATTATACCGGCAACAGATGAAAGAAATGCATTAGAAAAGCTCATATTAGTACTGAAGACTGCTGAAGAATATGGTTTAGAAATTAATCAGAAGAAATGTCAATTCATAAAGAGATCGGTTGAATTCTTGGGACACCGAATAGAGAATGGTAAAATATATCCATCCACAGACAAGACTAAGGCAGTTGTAAAATTTCCAGAACCCAAGACAGCAAAGCAAATACAAAGTTTTCTTGGATTGACGGGTTACTTTAGAAAATTTGTTCCATTTTATTCTAATATTGCCAAGCCGTTAAGTGATTTATTGAAAAAAGACAAGTCATTTAAGTTTGGAGATAAGGAAAAGGCTGCTTTCAACGAGTTAAAGAAATTATTGTCAGAGAAACCAGTTCTAAATGTATACAGAAGAGGAGCAGAATTAGAACTACATACTGATGCATCAGCTGATGGCTACGGGGCAATTCTCCTCCAACGGTCGTACGAAGATAATCAACTACACCCAATTTACTATGTTAGTAAAAAGACAACTGATGCTGAAAGAAAGTATTGCAGTTATGAACTAGAAGTTTTGGCTATCATTGAGGCCATAAAGAAATTGCGAGTGTATCTTTTGGGTGCTAAATTTAAAATAATCACAGACTGTTCTGCTTTTGAAAAGACAATGAATAAAAAGGATTTGTGTACCAGAGTAGCCAGATGGGCATTACTGTTGGAAGAATTTGACTATTCAATTGAACATAGATCAGGCACTAAGATGAGGCATGTCGATGCATTAAGTCGCTATCCTGTTATGAAGATCGAAGTAGATAGTTTTAGTTTAAGAATACATAAAACGCAGAAAGAAGATGAAACTTTAAAAGCAATAATGGAAATTTTAAAAGAAAAGCCATACGAGGATTACTGTCTAAGAAATGGTGTGTTATATAAGATGATGGAGGATCAAGAAAGATTAGTAGTACCAAGCACAATGCAAAACGAAATCATAAGAAAAGCACATGAAGAGGGACATTTTGGTGTAAAGAAAACGGAAGAAATACTTAAAAAGAATACTTCATACCTAAGTTAAAAGAAAAGATTGAGAAAATAATTTTAAGTTGTATACCTTGTATTCTATCAAACCGAAAGTCTGGCAAACAAGAAGGATTTTTACAGCCATTACCCAAAGAAGCCATTCCGTTAGAAACATATCACATTGACCATTTAGGGCCATTAGAGTCAACAAGCAAGAATTATAAACACATATTTGCTGTTATTGACGGATTTACAAAATTTGTTTGGTTATATCCTGTTAAGTCGACGACTACAAAAGAAGTGATTAATAAATTAAATATGCAACAAAAGAACTTTGGAAATCCTAAGAACATAGTATCAGATAAAGGTACCGCATTCAGTTCTCAAGAATTTAAAGATTATTGCGATGAAAATGGTATAAACCACAGAATGATTACGACAGGTTTACCACGTGCTAATGGACAGATTGAAAGAATTAATTCTATCATTATTGCTGTTTTAACCAAAATATCAATTAATGAACCCAACAAGTGGTATAAATATGTAGATCAAGTTCAAAACTTAATAAATTCAACGTATCAACGTTCTATTAATACAAGCCCGTTTGAAATAATGATCGGAGTTAAGATGAGAAACAAGACGAGTTTACAAATTAAAGACATTTTAGAAGAAGAATTAAGGAAATAATTTGAAGAAGGCAGGGAAGAAATAAGAACATACGCAAAAAAACAGATAGAGAAAGTTCAAGACGAAAACAGAAAGACATACAACTTAAGAAGAAAGCCATGCCACAAATATAAGATTGACGATTTAGTTGCTATTAAGACAACGCAGCTAGGCCCAGGAATGAAACTAAAGCCAAAGTACCTCGGGTCATATAAAGTAGTAAAAGTTAAAGGTAATAATACCTATGATGTGGAAAAGGTAGGGTATCACGATGGACCATCAAAGACTTCAACATGTGCTGAATACATGAAGCATTGGTACGAGCATGAAAGCGAGTATGATGGCCTAGGGTCACCCGAGACGTGCGACCAGCAGGATGGCCGAGTTGTGGGATTCGGTACTGACACCGCCATCTAGTTTCAAATGACCATACTACAGGATCAGAAACACATCGCATTCCTAAAATACGAAGGCGCGCGCATGACGGGGAAAGAGGGGGGGCATCAGACGTGGCAGTACGGAGACGTGGAAGTTGATCAGTCAGTCGCGCTTGCGCTTGAGACGTGAAAGAATACAGAGACGGTGTCGGGCAAGACGTGGCTCGCGGTAGACGGCGACGCGGACTGTAAGTGACGAAAAGTGCAGCCATGCTGGTGACGCGATGATAGCGTAGCGCCTTGATGAAAGACTATGGATTAAGTTGTGCGGAATTGTTTCGGTTTTGAACTTTAAAACTTGGGCCTATTTATTCTCACCTTTACTGTATCTATTTCGACACTGAATATATTTTAATTTTGTTAACCTAAGTGTTTTATTTCGATATCCGGTGCTCACTGAGACGCCACTGGACTCAATAATAACAATCTGGTTAGGACTAAATAAGCGCCTTATTACTTTAAATACATGTACCAAATTGCATTCAAATCGGCCTAAACATATTTAAAATAAATTTAAAAAAAGTTTTTCTTGAATTTTAAGGCCCTGTATCTCAGTAAGGAAGCAGCTCTGGACATACTATGTTCATAGGAACTTTTCTTTATGAAATAACATAATAATTTACACCTTGAAGTTTCGTACCGTTGTTAGAAAACACTCTGTATAGGATGTTTCATTAAAAAATCGTACTTTTTATCGTAGCCTGTATATCTTAAAGGACAATAAAAATCTAATTACTGATTTAAAAACTACAGAATCAACCCAACAAAGTGATATTTTTATTTATTTTGTACGAAATAAAAAGTTAAGATGGGTGTAAATTTATGACTTGACACCGGGGCCTTGACTTTGTGTTTGTTTATGATTAAAAATTTTAATTCGACTTAAACCCACTTTAGATTTATTTTGATAAAAAATGTTTTAACAAATAATTTAATCAGGGGAAACTGGCCTTAAATGACATACTCAGGTAAAATATCACACTTCATAATTTTTGAATTTCCTGCTTTAGCAGCGACTTTTAGACATGTTGGAGCGTGTAATATAATCACTGCAGTTAGTATCAAAATTACCGTACAGGTACATGTGGCTGATTTTTTTTGCACGAAATTTTAAGTTAAATTTCCAATTCACCAAAATAATTTTAATCGATTTAGAATTTGCGCATTTTTGGCAAGTTTCATAGTTTTGTTACAAATTTTGTTATTTTTGGTTGAAACACAATAATTTAGCTATGTTTATAAATATAATTACTATAGATATATTTATACTCTCAAAATTAAAGCATGTTTGCTAAATTGTCGCTATTTGGGTAAAATAACATAACATGTAATAAGTGTAAAATGACATACTATTTTAACGGGTTCGTTAAAGTCAAAAGCTTTTTTTTCTTGATGGTTGGTAAATATAAAATGAAATATATACGTCAAGGTTGTTTAAAGTGGGCCCATGCTGAATGCGCTTAGTCTCCCCAGAACAGAAGATATTTTCGGTGAACTTTGTTGTTAAATTAAAAACGAGTCAAGATTATTTACATACCTTATCATATTATAAATGGTAAATGTTTTAAATACAAATAAGTTTCAAATTTATTTAATGTATATGTTTTTATTTATAAAATTCTTAAAATCGTCTGTTGAAGGTATATGCCATTTTAGCCAAAGCTACTGTATCATTTTAACTGACCTCATACCTAAAATGACATACTTTGAGACATTATGAAAAAGTCGTTATATTTTTTCTATGCTGGATTGGGTGAACCTTGGCTTAAGTAATGACTAAGAATAAGTTACAAGGGCACTTTACAATTTGTTATAAATCGCATTATTATTTTTTGAAATATGGCCAAAAATTTCTAAAGTATGTCATTTAGGCTATTTTCCCATACCTGTTTCCGCTGGTAAAAGTCGCAAATTAAAAAGGATTTTAAACATTTTTTGGGCTAATCCAGAAGCTAATACCTTTGTGGAAAACAAATATTGTGTGTGTTACAAAAAGCTTTTTAAATTATGAGTTTTGTTTTTACAAATGATTAAAGATTAGTTTTTAATACATATTGCTATTTTTTGTCCTGATTTAATTGTATGTCTTTTCACGGGATTAAAAACTTTAAAAATTAGGCATTTTTTATTCTTCTATTTAATAGTATATAACAGTCTAAATATAAATAGTCATATAAATCCTTTTGTAAATTTTACAGTTAATTAAAGTAAAAATGTAGGAAAGAGAAAGTTTTGGAACCAACTAATTTTACAAGGAAATTTGTAATTTGTAGTGCAAATTTTTCCAAAAATACTTTTATTTAACTTTGTTTAGCTAATGGTAAGCATCAGCTAAGTCGAAAGGTTTACGGGTACGAGTACGTGGAAAAGAGACTGTCTCACGCGCGTAGAATACTAACAGGTAAAAAATTTAAAAATTATTCCGGCATGTAAACGAGCTGATACACTGCACAGTGCGTCGATAAGTGGACAAAAACGCCAAAATTATTATTCTTATATTAACTTAAATGTATAATTTGGGTAATAATGTGGTAAATGTGTATAATATTATTATAGTTTCGCTTTCTGTTTTAGCAAAGCATTGTATCCTCCTTAATTATTAATACAGAACTACTTTAGTGCATTAAGATTGATATGATTTTTGTCCCAAAATCCCTATATCAAAAAGCACCATGCATCGGTCCCGTTTTGTTATTGCTTTACTAGCCTATATACCTTTTACCTTAGCTGTTATACTTATTAAAGAAATTTATATACAGCTTATAATATCATAAGTATCCTACCATAATATTATTATGTATAAAAAAGCCAACCTGACTAAGTTCCGGATCATTATACATTATATCTTGAATGGACTTGCAACTTACACCAGTCACCAACCCATAAAGAAACACAAATTTCGATCACATAAACTAAACGAAAACTAAACAAAACTTTCCAAAAGTTCTTCATCTTACCTCGGGATTTGGCACTGTACCAATAAAAATTTGCAAAAAAATTGAAAAAGGAAAAAAAAGATTATTTTTTTCTATGAATCTTATGAAATAAAATAAATGCGAACTTGGAATAAAACTATGCTTGGTATGAAGACGACTCGAACAGAAGTGTTTTGACTAATTTTAACTCGTAATCGGTTTGTGCAGTGACCCACGCAGAAATATGAATAAATATTGATATCTATTATACAGGTCTCTTAAAGGTCTGTACAAAATTCTACCATAAAAGCCTTGGTCCAAAATTTAACGATCCAACGCATTTACCTTTGTCGAATATCTAGTTAATCGTTTGCGAGATACAGGGTATTAACGCTTTAATTTTATTTCAGATATTTTAAAATATTTTATTTATTTTAAGATATTTTTTCAAATTCAGTAATAAAAGGTTTTACAGAGTGGAGAATCCAAATATTATGCTAATGTTTTTGTTGTAAAATGTAAAACCTGTAATCCCCTACTTAGGTTTAAAGTGTCGTAACGTTTTTGCCACAGTATATTATACTTTTGGTATACATTTTTTATTTTTCCATATTTTTACACAAAAAGTTATATTTGATAAATATCGCTACGAGCAACCGTTTTTGAAATATTTTAGATTAAACATTTTATTTCATACCAAAGTTTACATGGCATTCTATCACACTTTATCTAGGCCCACTAGCATAGCGAGGGTATGCGGAGGGTGGGGGGCGGTCCACCTCGGGCCCCAGTTAGAGGGATCCCCAAAGAAGGTATTTATATAAAGAGGTATAAGTAGATAAAGTTATGTTGTATATTAAGGTTTTTTTTTCATGGAAGTAAAAAAGTAAAACAAGGGGTCCGCCGACCTTAACAAATTATACAACATAGTGTTAAGGGTCCGTTTGGAGACAAGGACCTTTCTTTATTTTTGTTGGTCAATCCGACCCTAATAAAGTTTGTTATGTTAAAGTGGAAGAGCCCCGTTTTGGAAGTGAGGACATTTTTTTTGCTCCCAACTAACTACTACATACTATGCTACGCCACTGTCTAGGCCACCGGGTAGTGGCCAAAGGTCTGTAAAAAGGCCAGCAGTTTTGGTTTGCAAGAAAAAAGGTGTCAAATTTTTCATTTATTTTTTTACTTGAACTCCTGTATCTCACAAACGATTAACTTTTCAACTAAAGCAAACTGGCTAAAACCGTAGTATTTTGGAGTAAGGAAATTGTAGTAACAATTTGTACAGACCTTTAAAGAAACGCGGGTGGCCTAAATAGAGCGTAAAGGCATGCAGAGAACATTTTTTATGTGAGAAAAAGCGTTTTATCTAAAATATCGTAGAATCAGTTGCTTGTAGCGATATGTATTAAGTTTACCATTTTTGTGCAAAAAATATGGGAAAATAATATACCGAGGCAAAAAAAGTACTAAGACTGTAAAAAAACCATAGGACTGTAGGTGGCTTCCCCTACGGTTAACAGCACAAATATAATTGTGTTGTGTAGCTACTCCTTACCCCTTATACCAAATTTTGTAAAAAAATGTTTATTAATAAAGAAAATATTAAAAAATTACTAAATTATAATTAAAACTTTAACAACCTTTCGACTAGGGTAAATTCCGTTAGATCGTTGTATTTTGGCCTAAGAAGCCTATGGCAGCATTTTCTAAAGACCTTTTATAGACACGCTGTATAAAATTTAAACAGGGTAATTAAAAATATTTCCAGAGATGTTTTTTTAAATTATTAATAAATATATAGGATCACATCTTAAAAAATATTTGTAGTATTTTAAAAACTCCCGTCCCCTATATTAAATTTTACCAACTCCCAAGGAAGGTTTAAATTCACACCGATCACACCAGAGTTTGATAGTATCCGAATACTTGGTATTCTGGTAGGTTTACATCTGACATTTATTGCATGATATTTATGTCAGAAAGAAATTCTGGCTAATGTAAACGGTCAAACATGTATGTCTGATAGAAGTCAGTTGTGTCTGACATAAATATCGTGCAATAAATGTTAGATGGAAACCTACCATTAGACGTGCCATAAAATACTTTTTAGTTTGTAAACATTTTTAAGAGCAAAAAAATTATCAACCCAAAACTTCTATTCTTTGCCCGTTTCGGCTGCTTAAAAAAACATTCGTTTTTCGTTCGCCATGCCTGTCTAAAATATTGTGTTTAGTTTTCCCAATTGTGTTTTAAAACTTTAGCTCTGTACATTGTATTTTTAATTTATATCTACTTACAATTTAAAAATCAACTAAAACTTTTTATCCCAAATATTAATAGTCTGTATTTAACTGTACCTCGATACGTACTTCCATGGACAGAGGAAAACATACCAAATTAAATTTTATTATTTACTACACTTAATCATTCGATGCGTTTATTTTAAATGCCTGCTTTCTTTGTCTAGTCGCAACCTGCTAGTGTTTAACACAATGAAGCACAATTAAAAGTATTGTTGTTTTGATTTAATATTAAAGTCCTCCGAATCATTGTCTATAATAATGTCAGTACTACCACTGTCAGTTCTTTTTAGTAATTTGCACTAAAAAGAAACAACGAATTTGGATAAAGTGATCAAAGAAAAATGAGGTCCTGCATCTTAAGGGCGTGACTTGTCACTACCCGTGGAAAATGTGCGAAAAAATCGAAAAAACAAAGAACGGATTTTTTGTGCTATGAAGATTATCAGTTAAGATCAAGTCTCGTTACCATGCGACCCCTATTCGTCTGCATATTAAGGGTGCTATACAGGATGTAATTTAATTGATGGTTAAAAATATAGGGTATGATTTCTTAGCCTATTTTAGGAAGAAAAGTTCATTTAAACATATGTCCTAAACGTCTTAACTTTTAAGCTACAGGGTGTCAAAGTTTTAAGAAAAATATCGTTTACTTATCGTAACTTTAAAACACTTTATGATATTTTCATAAAATTTATTATAAAACCTACTAAACTAATAGGTTTCTTTTGATGTGGATGTTGTTTTAATTATTTCCATCAGTTGCGTCCGTACGGAATGTGTACTGAAAATTTTTCAAAAAAATATGATACGCCATTGCTTTTTTAAAAGCAAAAATTATTTCTTAAATTCCCATTTATTTTACAACACATTTGACCTCTTGAACTATCTTTGTCGAATGGACCCGTATCGCGTAACAAAAATAAAAAACGTTTTTGTTGCATTTTTGGTGTAGCAAAATTATTTTAAACAGTAGGCTAGTGTCCTATTTTAGTTTTTTATGCGAAAACCGTGCATACTACGAAAAACGTCAAGAAGTAAAATTTGTTGCAAAATAAATAAGGATTTAAAAATGTACTCCCCCGTGGCGCAGTGGACAGAGCTTTGATCTTCGAAGCCAGAGGTCGCCGGTTCGATTCCCAGCGGGGGAGTCATATTTAGGTTGTAGTTATTTAAAAATAACGACCGTGTTGGCACTACCGCGTTGTCTAAAAGGTACTGTGAAATGCATAACTGCATGTTTCAGTGCTTGGACAACGTTGACGGAACAAGGGGAACGATGGTTTAAACATCTAATAACCCGACACCCACGGTACTCTGGGATGTCAAAAGATTTTAAAAATATATATATATATATATTTATTGTTGGAAAAGCAATGGCGTACCATATTTTTATTGAAACATTTTTAGTATTCATCCTGTACAGACGCCACTGGTAAAAATATTTTAAAAATGCTCTATCTTAACAAAACCATATTGGTGCTTGGTAGGTTTGTGCCAAATTTCATAAAAAAATCTACAACAGTTTTAAAAGTTATGATAAGAAAACGTTTTTTTTTTCTTAAAACACCCTGTAGCATAAAAGTTAAGAGGTTTAGGACATATGTTTATATGAAGTTTTCTTCCTAAAATAAACTTAGGAATCATTTCCTGTACTTTTACCCATCAATTTAATTAAACCCTGAATATTTTCTTAAAAAAATTAGTTTGTCACCGAAACCTTGATGCTTTTTATTTTTTAAAACAATATCAGCTCAATTGACTTTATGTAGGTATTTTCCGCGCATTAAAACGCGTGTTTACTTTATTTAAAAAGCATTTTTAAACAAATTTTTGATTCGATTCCAGTTCATAATATAGCTTTGTGGATTAAATAAATAAAATAACTTTATAAAGTATTATAAAAGTACAAATAAACAAACCTCAGATATATCCGGATCAGCTTTCATTTTCTCCTCGAGCGACTCGCATCTCGCACCAACCCATAAACTAAAACAAATTCCAAACACGAAAACCAAACGAAAACTAAACAAAACTTTCCGAAAGTCCATCATCTTAAATCGCGACTTGTCACTGCGTCCGCGGAAATCGGCGGAAAAGTCGAAACTCGCGTAAGAAAATTGATTTATTTCGTGACGAAGTTTACACAGTAAAGTCAATGCGGGACTGATAGAGCAACGCTGGGTTTCCCCACTGGATTTTCAATTCCGCGCGCCGAAATGGAGGAAGCCTGCGCGCGAAGACCCGGTGAAATAGGGCCTAGTTTGTTGCGTAATGGTCTTGCAATGTTGCTAAGTTGCAAGAGGTTTCTGGGAACGCTGGGTCGTTTTTATTACATTAAATATGAATGAGTTAGGGGAAAGAAACCTGAATGTCTATATAAAACATGAATCACTAATTTTACGTGTAAGCCCAAATAGCTTATTATAGAAAAGTTTTTACACTTAATGTCCCTAGAATGCACAGGCTTGAATGACATTTTAAAATTATTGTATCTAAAAACTGCGGCATGGGCCCCAAATCAAATATACATATACCGAATGCTATGGGCCTATGGGACACTTTGCTGGAAAATTTTAAGTTATACAAAATTATTCATAGTATTTTTTCTAATGTAAAAGAAAACTATAGTTAGTTCTTTTACTCTACAATTTTCGTATGCATTATTTTCAGATGCCTCTAATTAAAAGAAAAATAAAAATAAAAACCAATTGTTACAGCGTAAACGACCTTCGAATTTTGGTGTTAAGGTTCTAAATATATTTATGTAGCAACTAGTGACCTTGAAATTTTAGATTCTTTATATTTATTCCAATATCTTTAACCAAATATTAAATACCTATGACCAAATACCCAATTGTTACTAGGTTTTAAAATTTGTTTTTTGAATATAAAATTTTAAATTTTGGGCCGCTTACAAAATTTTCTTCTCCTTGAATTGCTTCATTTAATACAGAACTCCTTTCACCTTGCTGACCAATGGATTAATCATGCTGACTAATGTTGACCCTTTTGTCACCAGTTGCATCCTTTTTAATGAGATTATTTTGAGACGCTAAACATTTTTCGATAACCTTCAAGGTTAATTTATACAGTGTCCGTCAGATATATGGACGCAAATAGATTTTTTTATTACACATTTCACAAAAAAATATATTTCCGATAAAAGTTGCTGCTTCCTTTCTAACTGAAAATACAACTGCCAAAATTAAAATATCTTCATTTTGTATACCGGGGAGATACAAAAATAGGAAAATTTTATTTTTGCAATTATTTTTGAGCTGCCCTCTTTTTGAATGAAAACGATGCACTTTAATGTCAACCTTCTATCGGATAAAATAGGGATGTAATGTAAAACTTTAATTAACAACAAGCCAGAAAATACCTTAATAAAAACACTCATATTTTTGCGTCCAAATAGAAAAAAACGTAGGTAAATTTGAAAAAATGTATTAACAAATAACCGGAACACTAAAAATAACTAAAAACGTAAATTAAAGCCTTAACCCAAAATTATTCGAAGTAAATTTTTCATTTTTTCAAATTTAACTACGCAAAAGTATGAGGTTTTTCTAGAACCTAGTTTTATTAACTTATTTTCTGGTTTGTTGTTAATTAAAACTAAAGTTTTGCATTACATACTTTTTATATCTGTGGAAGGTTACCGTTAGTGCATCGTTTTCATTCGAATACAGGGTAGCCCAAAAATAATGACAAAATTTAAAAAAAAAACAAAAATTTTTTTCTAATTGGTACTTTACTCTTGAACCATTTTTATATTTTTGTATCTCCCAGGTATACAAATAAAGATATTTCAATTTTGGCAACTGTATTTTGAGTTTGAAAGGAAGCAGCAACTTTTATCAAGATTTTTTTGTGAAACGTGTAATTTAAACCAATTCCATTTGCGTCCGTATATTTGACGGTCACTGTATATAATATAGAGGGACTCTGGATAACCTTGATATTTTAAACGCGCTGTAAAAGTGTATGAATGACCAATTCCTCACACTTCTTGACCATTTATGACCATTTCGTGATCAATTTGAAGCCGTTTTTCAAAACCTTCAATTTTACATTTTGGGTCGCTAAACAGATAAGCTATTGTATTGTATTGTATTGTAGTGAATAGGGTGTGTTTAGACCGATTTATACATTTCGCCAACTGAGGTAACCGGAGTTGCTCAAATGGCGAATATTCGAGCAATATCAAATGTAATAGTAAGTGCCATGGAAGTTCTTCTTGATGTAATAAATAAATAATATTAAGTAGTTTCCATTTAAGTAATGAGCTGTTTTTAAGAAATAAATGTTTTTTTCCTGGATCGATAGCATATTTCAGTTGTGTTCGAGGTCTGTTCATTTCTTAATTGCGCAATCGGCAAAATATTAAACTGAAAATTATTTGCCATTTGAGCAACTCCGGATAGCTCAGTTTGCGAAATGTGTAAATCGGCATAAACAGATTCCGAAATAGAACATATTTTCGGCAACTGATCATTTGGCTTTGATCATATCGCGAATTCAATATTTATTTCGGCGAATTGACCAATTCGGCAAATGGGTCTAACACATACATTTAAAAATAGTCAAGACAGTCAATCATATAACCTACTCCTTTTTTGAAGTGGGTTAAATTTTTTAAGTAATTCAAAAATGGATAAATCAATAGGGCCTGTACACGCACATGGGACATAAGGTCTGTTTAATAGCATGCTTTTCATGCAAACAATAAAATAATATTTTTTTTTAATAATTTATTAAATACCCTTAATTAAATACTAGAAACATAAACTTAACTTTTCTTATTTAAAATAAAAATTAAACGCCATATTTTTTACGTGCCAACCATTTATTTTTATTTTTAAATTGCCACAATCCGCTTTAAAACGAAATAGCTGTGATGATGAATCCTAAAAAATTGTGGCCCGTGACGAGTGTCCGACACAAATTTAATTTCCCGTGTTTTATATTACATTACCGGTATTGTGTAACAGTGTTGCCAGAATAAAATCAAATAATTGCCAGTCATGAAAGCTTTTTATGTACAAAAGTTAGCTATTAATCCGTGATACGTGCTAAACAAAGTTAAAAATTCATTGGTTAACGATTTATATTTTTTTACAGAGTGTCCAAGAAAATCCAGAAAATTTTCCGGTTAAAAAAATAAAATAAGTACAAAGAAAACTACAAGTTTATTTAGACTATGCTTTTAAAGAACTACTACTTATTACTATCAGAACTAAGATTTTAAGATATATTTATTGAAGAATACCTATACCACGTATGTTTTAATTATATTTTAATAGGAAGTATGATGAAATAAGATTCTTTAAATTAGTAATAAATTAAGTTTCATAAATTAAATACGTTTCCTTTTAACATTCACTATAAATTAAGTACTCCTTTTTTATAATACTAATCCTATTTTTTATCAAAAAACGAAACGTCACCCTAATAAAACATGTATTTACGCATTTCGATAAAAGATACATCTTTTTTTTCATCAAATGTTTTGGTTTTAACCCACCTTATGATAAACAGATCAAACTTTACGGACCCCATGGGGAACCCTTTACAAAGATTTTTATTAAAAATATAACTTTTTGTTGAAAGTATAAACTACATTATTAATGTAACAGGCAATATGGCTCATAACCCACACTCCTTACCCACGGCCGTCGTCATAAGGAGCTTTAAATGTGCAAAAATGAAATAATTTGTATTATGCTTTCAACAGTGGCGGCCGGTGATGGGCACACCCGCACCACAGGTAAAAACCAATGTTTAAAATTTCATTTAGGCCCCTTATTATAAGTAATTAATTCATTTTTAGTAATAATATGTTAAATAGTAAAATAAATAACAAGTTAGAGTGATTTTATAAACTGTAATAATCAACAATTAATATTAGTATATTTAACAATGGTGCGGGTGTGATGATCACAAAATTGGCCATCACCAGCCGCCACTGGCTTTCAACAACCTCCTTTTCTAAATATTATTCTTTAGCCAAACTCATTTTTTTTTTTATTACATACAGCGTGTCTACGTAAGTTGGCGTCATATGGGAAGCTTTTTTATTATTTATATTTTATAAGGAATTACTTTTTTCGTAAAATTAATAATAAAAAGCTTTTTATATGACGCCAACTTACGTAGACACGCTGTATAAGGATAAAAAAATATTTAGGAGGTACGTAAAATCAACCAACAATTAAATCTATCACATTCGATAGACAAAAATGCAGTAAGTTATAATGCCGCCTATATAATGGCTGACTAATAATCTAAGACAAATTTGGAATAATAAATTTATTATTTTATTGATATATAGTGCATTTTTTTAATGCCCCCCTTTTATTTTTTGAACGAATCAATTTAAAAACTTAAACTTAACGATATGAAATTGATGCATAAATACTATATTTTAGAGAAAAATTGACAGATGAATACTTTTGATAACGGCTAAGCGTCATCTTGAAAAAAAAGTTAAATGGAAAGGGGGTCATGTGGCACATTATTTTAAAGGTCCCGACAGGATACTTTATAACTATAAAATATTAAGTTAATATCTCCACCTAATACAAAATGTCAGTATGTTAAAAATTACTTAAATACCTGATTTGGAAGGCCATATTTCTGGAACTTATCAAGTTAGATGTACCTACCTAATTTCGTGTTTTTTAAAGCTCCTTGAAAGATCGTTTTAATGGTCCCCCAGCCGCCATCTTGAAATTTTTTCGTCAATTTCTCTCTAAAATATGGTATTTATGCAGCATTTCAAATTATTTTTTGATATTGATCCGTTCAAAAATAAAAGGGGGAACATTAAAGAAATATGCACTGTATGTAAATCCACAAGAAAGTTGTTTTAAAATGATTTTCAGTGCTATATCAGTAGTCGTATAAAAAGTATAGTAATCAACTTGCACGAAATATTCATTTTCCTTTCGTATGACCAGAGAATATTATAGGTATGGCTTACAGCATTCGCCTGCAGTTCGTGCTGCAAAAGTCATATTCGTGGAAAATGAGTAACATTTCGTGCTCGTCCCATATAAACTATTCTTTTTATATTAAATTTTACGGCACTTAAAGGACTACGGTGTAAATAAAACGAAGTTTCTTTGAAAACCTGAAAATTAGTAACAGGAATGCCTAATTTTTTCTAGGACGTAAGAAACGGAGTCATCTAATCTCAATTTCTGTCAGTCTTGCATAAGTTTCTTATGGCAACAAACACCCATAATAATAAATTATCTCAATTAATTTTATTGGTTTTTAAAATAGCTGTAATATGTTTTCAGAAAAGAAGTACTTTTAAGTTTCTACTGGAGTTGTCAACTTCTTCGTATGTAGACTTAGTCCTGGTAAAACCTTTGGTAAGTTAAGGTAGCGGCCACATTTTTTTCTATCTGGTTTACTCATCTGTACCCATAAAACTCAAACTTTTGCTCGCCCAAGGCTCAAAATCTGTTTCGTCGTCTAATTTAAGAAGCTACAGCAACTCCCTGGTCACAATTTGGTTCATCACATTTCGATTCAGAGTCTTAAGATTAAATAATATCCTTGTGGTTAATCTGGGTAGGAAAAAAATTAACTAATTTCTGCCTGGTTTCCTTACCCTTGTCAAAATCATGGTCAAACTATTCTTTATCTGTGGTTACTGTCTCTATCAAATACCAAAGGGACTGTTGTTCTTTCTCATAGAAATTTAATAACTGACTTATCTACAAAAAGCAATTAAAACAACCTTGGTACTAAAAAATTAGAACAAAAGAAAAATACCTTTTTTGTTTTTAGTTTGTGAAACGTGCATAAATGATCGCGTTGGTGCGTTAGACCGCAGTCACTAACTACTCGAACAATTTCACTCCGAGTGACGGTCGCACGAGTTGTAATCAAAGAAAATGGACAAGGGAGAGAAACAGTTGATTTACCCCCACCAATTAAAAATGGCACACACCTGCGACTTGTGATTGTGTTCAGCGACCGAAAGAGCTCGTCAAAGTTTTATTTTATTCTTGCTTAAAGTTGGTAAAAAGCACGTGCTTGGTTAAAAGCATGGATTTATTTATAATGTTTTGTTTCAGTACGCACTTTTTACGTAACATTTTTGTGTCTGAATCAATACTATCAGCCAAATATCTTGCGAACTTTAATCGGTTTGATGGTTAACTTAACACAGCGGGATTACTCGTCATGCGCATGGGAGGTTCTTTTTCCGGCTTGCTATTTATTGGCTGTTATAAAGGTCAAAACTCTTGACTTTCATATGTTCAATATGGCTGATGTTTTGTGATTGTTGTTTGGTTGTGGCTGTATACTTGTTTTGTGTTTTATTCGGTTTAATTTTACGTGTGACCTGTCTTAGAAATAGAAATTATTGAAACAAAAATTGTTTTTTTTAATAAATTATTTTTAAAATTATTTACGTTGTTTTTATTTTGAATAAAAACAAATTAACACTTTATGTAAGATTTATTTTTTTAACAAAATATTATATACATTAATATTTTATATAAATTCGTAAAATATATTTAGTGAATATCTTGCTGGAGGTAAAAGCACAATGAACAAATAGAGGATTTCTGTGTGCTTCACTCCTTATTTAAAAAATTTGCTTGAACTGTAAAAGACAAATGACCAGTTAAAAAGTATTAATAGTGATAAAAATTATATCAAAGCAGAAAAAATGAAAAGGCCTTAATTAATACTTAAAAACTTAATAACTGACCCTGTTAAGGTACAAACCAAGATATAGAGTGTGTCTACTTAAGTTCGTACCATAAGGCAAATTTTTTTACGAAAAAATTTAACCATTCGATATTAATTGTTTTCGGTGGTAGGTATATGAAATATTTTATTTCAAAATAAGTATCCAGTAATGTGGAAACTTAAATTTTCATTGTTAATTAAATCCTACAATCTTATCTGCTTCCTCATACCTAAAAAAACAAGTATGTAGATATCAAATAAAATGGACCAAGCACAGTGGCCTATGAAAACTGAAATCCTACTACGGTTTTCTCAGTATAAATAATATTAACTTATACACTATAATACCTTTCAACTGAATAGAATCAAAATAAATCTAAAATGTATTTGGTTGGTAAGTTTAAGCGTGCTATTTTCATATTTATCTTTAAATGTGTTATGTAGTTAAGTGAGCTTTCGGTTGCCTTGTTTTGCAGTCTTTAGTTAGAATACTATTTTATTGACGTATGTAGACAATTTTTGTATTGGCATGAATAAATTAAGTATTGAGTAAATTATACACTTCTATTACATTTTACAACCATTATTTATACTAAATATGTAATCTCACAATAAAAGTTTAGTTTTCAAGAAATAATTCTATTTAGATTTTTATTTTCAGTTCTCATTTCCCTAAAATTTATATATATCTTTCCACATTAACCTATTCCAATCTAAGAAAAAAATAGACTTCTACCAAATAGATTTTAACTATCTAACTAAATACACCATTAGCATTAATTTAGTTGGTAATTACCAACATTTAGTCATTAAAATATTAATAAATATCAGTATAAACCACATTTCACCATTTTTTATTAATGTTTTATGTATATTTACTCAATAAATCAATGTTTTTGAATATACCGCCGATTTTGACATTGGGAGTGCGTATGCGCATGCCCTGCCATCCCGCAGACCCTTTCTTTAAATCGTGCCACTTTTCGAAACGGCGATTGATCCTCTATCCTTGTCTATTCTCTTTGGCTGTAATAAAAAACGCTAAGAAGTAAAAGGCATTTATAAAGCGGTGAGAATACAGTGGAGTATTTACAGTTTTTATTAAGATTTTAAGTTATCGTCTGGCAAGAAAACTTTCATGCAAGAAATCTTTCAACCTGTTAAAACAGCTAAACAAAATTGTATGATAAGGACCTTTTTTTTAAAAACATTTTAGAGGACTAAGGAATTTAGGGTTTTAATCGGTGAAGACCTTTTTTGTTTTTTTTTTTGGTCATCAAAAATTTCATAAACTAAAAAGCTGGCGTTGGCACTGATTAGTAATAAATCGACCCATTTTTATTCAATATATTACACCCTTTCACCGTATATCCATGCCGAATTAACGGAAAGCAGAAACTGTTTTTACGATCGAGTTAAGCAACAAAATGGTTTATTTGACAATTAAAAAGCAACAAATTCTGTCGGTTTTTTTTTATTTCGAACCGACTCTTTATTGCCAGTTTTCCGGACTATATAAGTATGTTTTAATAAACAGTATGTCCACGGGTGGACTTAACTTATACCTAAAAAAATTTGTATTTATATATTTAAAAAAGATATATTTTTTATAAAAATGTTTGCTTTGTCTGAAATGCTAAAAGGTATAATTAAATTTACCGTAGAATATACATAATGATTCAATATCTTAAAAATAATATTTTGAAAAAAAGGAAGAAAAATTAAAAAACTTATTTGTTAGACTACCTTATTAAAAAGCGTAAATTTTAATTTTATTTGCTATAGGTTATGGCTTCTTTAGAAAATTGAGGTTAATGGTCCGGAAAATAAAATTGAAAAAGATAATTAACTATAAAAATGTACTTTTTTAGATGAAAAGCGTTTAAAAAAATAACCCCATATTATACAGAAAGATTAAATATTACGAAAATGTGTTTTAAAGAAATTAAAAAAAAAAACGTTAATTTTTTAAGTGCTTATTTAAATAGCGTAAAGAAGTAATAATACTTTCAGCTTTTTGTTAAATAAATCGTTACCTTTTGTTTTACTACTTACAAACACTTTAACTTTACTGGATATTGTATGCATATAAAAAGTAAAATCAATTATTTATATATTAAAAAATATATATTAATTTTTTATTACACCTATTTTTTTAAGTAATGATAAGCAATAAGAAAAAAATGTATAAGACTTTTTTAACACTTTTATTTGTTTTTTGATTAAGTACTTTCAAAAATATACTTCTTGTCATTTTTTTAAATTGTTTTAAATAATATTTTCGCGATTCTCAAGCACCCTCTAAAGGGTTTATTTTATTTTTAGCGCTCTATCTTTAAATGAAAATAAAACAAATTATAAAAATTATATATAAATATATATATATATATATATATATATATATATATATATATATATATATATATATATATATATATAAACAGCTGTATTTTTATTTTCAAGCGTATTTAATGACATTGAGTTTTAAAAATTAAATCAGCCAAATGACCGCGGTTTTGCTGCGTCATTCGAATCTTAGAGATCTAATTTTTGATGACCAACGGACACAAATTTGCCTAATATCACCAATGGTGCTATGGAGTTATGTGGCCTTTAGGGCGGCAATCGTTTGTGGTTTGTCCACATATACTTGAGATTTGATGTAGCCCGGCAAGAAGAAATCCAACGGAGTTAAATCGCAGGACCTAGGTGGGAATACCATAAACCGAACGTTTAGCGAACCGAACACTGATTTTTGTATTAGGTTTTAACGATTTCTTCGCGTTGTTCAATCGTGTAGCGTTCCATAGTAAAAAGTCACTACTAAGTGAGCCGAAATTTAACGGCTGTTTCATTCTGGTCTTGGTCATGCGCTGTTGTCAAATATCGAGCGTTAAAAATGGAATACCCTTTATATGACGAAGGGCAATTTTTATTATAACTTTTAACATTTTTAGACAAAGCAAACATTTTTATGAAGAATACCTTTTTTCTTAATCTTAAAATTAATAGTTATTTATTATACAAAAGGAAAAAGTTTCAGATTTTAGCTTGAGGTTTTGGTGACTCCCGACGCGAAATGGAGGGAGACAGTAAAACCGAGAGCTAAAATCTAAAATCTTTTTGTGTATAATACACTATTTTTTCTGTGATAGAAAGAACGATGCCTTATTATTAAAAAAAACGTAACAAACTGGTCGACTGGAGTATATGAAACATTATATTTAGACCTTGCATTACTATGAAAACCCTTAAGGAAAGTATTTAGCATCTGTCAATGTAATTTTGTAATTTAACGTATTAAATTTAAAAAGTTAAGACTAAGAGCGATCGTTTGGTAGTTATTTGGAGTATTATAAAGATAAGAAATATCTGACTGGACTCCTAATACAAGGAAAATGTAAGTTACGTATAATAAATTATTCTAAAATTAAATATTTACCTTTACTTACATGTATATATGTCCGGGAAAAAATTACTAAAAGTAATTTTATGAAAAGTTACATTTTAGTACCTGTTAACAGAGATACAATGTCAAATTTTTTTGCCGTCACGGATTTTTTTACAGATATAGTTAAGTCCATCCGTGAACTCGCTGTATATTCTTGATGATTTGCAACTCCATTAGGCAACGTGCTTTTACCATCCTAGTTAAAAGAAAGCAAAAAATAAAACCAATGACATCTTTTGCAAACACGCTGATAAAATAAATAAAAAATATTTGTCCAAACTGGCATTTACTTTAAGAAAACGCGATACAAAAAGGGTATGAAGCAAAATAACACCCTTCGACCACAATTGATAAAAGGTAAAATTGTTGAAAATGTGAATCTTTCAGAAAATATTTTTAGTCATTAAGCTGTAACACAAAACCAATTTGTGGTCAAAATCCCTTTTATTATGTGTACTTAAAGGAATGTTTTTTTGTCTAATTAATTATTTATTTATCTGTAACTTAAACGAAAAAATAGATAAAACTTAAACTTATTAAGAAGGGATTATACTTTTTAGAACTCACAGATTAAATAATGGATATACAGTACAGGGTATCCAAAAATAACTGGTACAAAAAACAACACAATTCACTCAGCAAGTAACGTTATACAGTAAATAGAATGATTTGGCTCTAGAGGGGTGTAAAATTTTTTACTATTTTACGCTTTTTAAATTATTAATTATCTGGTTAATATATGACATTTTTAATGCACAGGTTTGTTATAGTACACTACAGTGTTTTGTGGAAGAAACCCTAATCTTTATTGAAATTTATGTAGCAACCCTAGCAAACAATCTTGCATAATAAAAACTGAATTTTACAATAAAATCAAGCCACTTTTTGTAGCACTGCAATTATACTTCAAAAGGTTTACTTAGTGTTTCTTTTAAATTTATTTTAAAAATTTAATTTTATTACTTCAGATTGCGTTCCTTCTAACTAAAACATTTAGTGAAATTTGGGAAATGCTTTAGCAAGAAGCCCGCTGAATACAAATAAGATTTCTAATCTAGATTTTCCTTTTTCCGCTTCGAAAATTTCGGTAAGGGAAAGTGAATTGGATATCTGGAAACCACTTGTGTCTATGGCATATAGGATTAAAGACCGGAAATGTATAATAATAATGTTTGCAATGCTGTTTGATTTAAATTTTTCTGAATTGACTTAGGACGAATATTGTTCTTTATAAAAATTTACCTTGCGAGAATATCGTAACATACACAATGCGAAATAAATACACAAAAAAATTACGAAATAGGATAGCTTAATTTATTGCTGACTAATAAAATACAGGTGAATAAAAACGTATGTTGTAATAAGAAAAGTTTTAGACCATTTAACCACAAATTTAATGTGGTTTGACAGCTATATCTTGTTTCGTTTTTAAGATATTTTAAACAAACTGAAAATGTGAATTTTTTTATTAACATTCTGTTTATGAATAGGGTTAACAAAAGGACAAATGGACAAAAAATTTTATTTCTTGAAAAAAGTCATTCTTTATAAAAATTTTTGCTTGTAAAAAAATAGAATTCACGAAGAAAAATGATGATTTTGTTCCAAGAGGAAACTACTTTTGTTTTTCATTTTTAAGCAAAGTGTTATCAGGAAAAGTTATTAATGTAAAATTTGTAATCTATAAAAACAATAATACACAATTTTATTAAACTTCTTAATTTAACGACAACGCCCTCACACTTCACATTCGTTTACAGTTGAAAATTATGTTAAATAGGAATTTGGACAAAGCAGGTGTCCAAAGAGAAAATTATGAGAGTTTTTAGATTATTTTTTTAAAATAATTAATTTTTGACTCAAAATCAGTTCCATAAAACTTTTTGAGACCCCTGTAACATTAATAAAGTCATATAAAATGCTATTTTAAATAACTTTTCTAAATGATATTTTGCTTTTTTCTTCGTCTTCGCTTATGGCTCTGCTGCAGAGGCAAGTCGCCAATTCACCAATATTTTGCATTAAAATGAAATATAACGGAAGTTTACTCTGGGCGAAAAATCATGTTTTTGCTCACCCTGTATACAAAATCGTATTTTTGTCTTCGCGAATCCCATTTTTTTACAAGCAAAAATTTTTAGAAAGAATTATTTTTTTCCGAAAAATAAAATTTTTGGTTCATTTGTCCTTTTGTTAACCCCATTCGTGGACCCCATCAGTGGATTTCATAGTGAAAAGTACCGATTTACGATATGGAACAAAATATTTTGTATATAACTCTTTATCAGAATTTATCAAAAATATGTAAATACTTATTTTCAATTCCTTTACATCATATAAATTCAGAGAGAATTTTTTATTAATGACAAGTCAGCGAACCGAGGAAAGGAATCGACTGTTGGCATAATCTATTGAAGCAATTTTGTAATATAAGTATAACATTAAAATTCTACCTAATTTAATAAATACATTAACACACAAAAAGATATAGTGCACTTCCTTCCCCCTGCCTGCTAAACTTAATCATACCAGAAATCACGGTGTCTTGACATTGGCTGTAAAATGTATGGCAACTCTACTCATTGTATATTTTGCTTGATTAATTGCCAGACAGTTTTGACAGTTCTAACTCCTTGGCAGACAAACATTAACAATATATGACAAAGTCTTGTATAAGAGTTGTAGGGTTTTTAAATTCGCATTTACTAAAGCTATTTTGATGTATCCAAAGTGCCAAATAATTAAAAAAAACTAACCTTACAACAATAACTTCTTTTTGAGACACTCTATATACATCAAAATAGTTTAAGGACATGCCCATTTGGAATCCCTACAATTCTTATATAATACTTTATGTCATATCTTGTTAAATAACAGAAATATTGGACTTCCTCGCAATATAAGGCCAACCCAAAATTTTTGTCCACAATTTTTTGCCGACTAAGGAAATATCTTCTAATAGATACCCATGTAACACATACATATATAAAATCAAGCTAGCTAGTTAAGTTTAAATTTATCACAACCTTTGGTACCTAGTACCTATCAAAGCCACTGTGAGTCAAACTTGATAGTCTCCAATAGCTTTTACTTATGTTGAGAGCATGCGCTGACAAGCCTTCAGCTTTTACAAAATGACCTAGGTCTGCCGCACACGGGCTCTTGGACTATAAGTGGTTTTTACATCTTATCATTGTTTATTATTTAGGAACAGTATTCTGCCGCTTATAATGTATCTCGATGAAAATGAGAATTTATATTTCTCTTCGTTGCACTTCTTAAATAATTAAGACGAAAGCTTATTGCTGTTCAAGAGATCTGAAAGAACATTTACTCAGTAGTTTTAGTTTCTTTTTAGAAGTTTTCTTTGCTTAATTAAAATTGAATAATATAAAGTAGTAAGATTGTAATTAATTCTAACAAAATAAATGTACAAGTCGCAGGCAAGTTTTCTTTATTAAATAAAATGGTTAAAGCTAACAAAATCAGGGGTCAAAATATGATAACCAAGTTAATTTAAATACGGCGAGTCAAAATTATAACAATTTAACAAAAAAATAACATATTTTGGTAGCTTTATAGGTAAAAAATAATACCTCAAACGGTTTTTTTTTAATTTTAATATTTTAAAAACTTATGAGTGATTAAGTTGCCAAAACTTGGCGTAGTCTGGCTTTATTAGCTACTCTACTAAACCAGTTAGTTTCATAATAAACAAATTGTAGTTTTTTTAATCTTTGTGTAATCCCACCTAGGATTATGCCTAAATGCCAGAGTACTGTGAGTACTGGGTTATTAACCCAGCTTTAACCCTGTTCCGTTAAGGTTATCCAAGCACTGAAACATGCAGTTTTTGCATTTTACAGCACCTTTTAGACAACACGGACGTTATTTTTATATAGCTACTATCTAGGATTAGCAGAATACTACACAGAGGCTTTGCCATTACCATCTGTGAGGTGACGAGCTATTAAAAACCCGGTGTATAAAACTGAGATTTGAACCCGGGTGTCTACGGTGAGTTCGGAAACCATGCATAAGACAGCAGCACTGGCGTGGCTCGTCCGTCTTAAGCACTGTTTAATAAAACCTGTGCCAGACGCATTGGAAGCTTTCTGGTTAGATTGTTTGCTTGTTTTACGACCCTTCCGGGGTCATCCCACCCAGGTTTCGACTGTCGCCCCCTAGGTGGTGCACTGCAGCCTTAAGGCTTATTGTGCCCTGACCCCTACCCCCTCTTATTCACACACCATTCATTCCATAACTTGGATGGTTGCTGCTCGGTCGATTACGCCCGAACAGACCACCGCGTGCCCGATCACCCATCCAAGTTATGGTCGCGCTCCTCGCTGCTTTACTCCGGTGATCGACAAGGTTGACCCTCGGGAACAACCCACAAGCGCGGCAAGTTTTCTGGTAAAAGAGCACTAACATTTTTTTGTGCCAGCATTTAATTATTAGATTACTAAATAATTTAAAAAAAATCTTCTACAACACCGAGAAGTTAGGTAAATTACCATTTGTTTATTGTGAAACCAATTATTTATAAGCAATTATTTTTTTACGTAATTTTTTTGTTTCTTTATAATTCTTTTAAATTAATTCACAAAAAAACGCAAATTATTACTCATAAAATTTTGAAAAATAAAAATTTAAAAACCGTTTCCGGGTATTACTTTCAATATATGAAGCTACCAAAATATACAGGGTATTTCTAAACAAATGCGAAAAATTTTTGAAGATGATTTTCACCAAAAAAATAAAAAAAAACTTTATATAAACATATATTCTAAACGTCTTAGTTTTTGAACTACAGGGTGATAATTTTTTTAAATATATTTTTTTATAACAACTTTTATACCCATTGTGATATTTAAACAAAATTAGTTTAACGTAGGGTTTTCGTGTAAATAAATATAAACCATTTCCGGGCATGGGTAAATTCCTATCTAAAAAAGAATAAATAACGAAGGTTAATTTTTAATGCAGAATTTTAAATTAGAGATACAAGCTGACCGTGCCAAAAAATGGTTTTTATTGGCTTACGCGAAAACCGTACATCAAACGAAAAACGTCAAGAGACTGAACTTGTTTTAAACTAATTGGGTTTTTTTAAAAATATGTTTATTTTAGAAACATGCAGTGGCGCACCATTTTATTCTTAAAAAATATTTACCGTAAACCTCTCATGGACGACACTGGTAAAGAAAAATTTCTAGTATGTAAAAAAATGTCTTCTGGTGCAGAGGGTGCGTCTACAAAAATGTTTAAAAATATCTGAATGGGTATAAAAGTTATATATAAAAAACAATTTTTTTTAATTTTTCGGTGGAAAATCACCTTCTGAGGTTTTCTGCGTTTGTTAAGAAACACCCTGTATAAATAGATACATTAAAATTGAATAGTCGATTTTTAGGGTACGCGTACTGAAGACGGATGAATGGGCGGAAACATTTTTCAACACATAAATCACCCGCCCTTGTGAAGTAAAAACAAATAATATAGATATATTTTTTAATATTTGAAATTTCTTGATAAAATTTAATTTAATTTACGAAAAAATACAAAAAGGGTACTCTTATTTAAAACTTGGATTTTATGGAGGTGAGGAGCTAATCCAAAAAAATTGGTTGTCTGCAAAGTAGGTTATTGAATATACGATGAATTTACGTGATAACGTCATGAGGTATTTACTTAAATTATACAGATCAACTACAAGTAACAATGTGGCATTAACAATTTATTTCCAAATTTAAAGAAAAACATAGGAAAATATAAACAATTCACACCACATTTCCTTTTCACTGCACTTCCTACTTGACGAAAACATGTAAATATATTAGCGCCTTTTCACACTAAGCCGGTTTCGACGGACAGAGTGATAAAAAATTATACGAAGCCTTTGAGTCTCCCGACTTTCCACGTTCACTACGTATGAAAGGTCTCATAAAACTCCATACACTTCGATAGCGTTGGTCAGTCGCCCGTATTTCCGTCTTCCGCTAATATGAAAAGACAGTTATTGTATGGCGGGCGGACATGTCCTCAAAGTAGGAGAGAAACATAAGTCGAACGCGGAGGCCGATTGTGCCTCTTTCGCGCTCTAGCTTGCACTTCAAGCTTTAAATGGAACGCCACATAAGTCATGTTTTTCTGTGCTTCCAGCCGGCTTCATCAAATTATAAGACGCTAACACGTCAAAATTAACTTTTTGCAAACTTCAAAATTAAAATTTTCTTCACCAATGTGTTCGTCGTCGGGTCCCATATTCCAGTTTTTAGATTATTTATTTAAAAATATTATCTACGCCAGTGCTTTAGACATACTTAATAACCCAGTCCTAAAATAAAAAATAGATCTACAAATTTAATAGCCTCAACTGTTTTTACTTTTTTAACCGACTTTAATAACGAGAAGGTTGTCAATAATTGGCATGTGTGTTTTTTTTTGTGTATATTTTGCGATTACTCCGGAGTTTGTGAACCGATATTAAAAATTACACAGGCCCACAAAAAAAAATCGTGTTGTGTGCTGGGTGTCGGACCCACCTAGTCGGACGTATTTTTCCCGCCAAACACAAATCTTAAGTCAAAACTGAAGGTCAAACTGCAAAAACCCAAATTGCGGGTTTTTTTTTTTTATTGGAAGGGGTTATGTAGCACTTAATTTTAAAGACCCTTGGATCCTCTATTTAACGCCACTTTGCTTTTGAAAATCAGCTCAGCCGTTCCAAGCTTCCAACCATTTGAAATTTGGCTTAAATACTGTATAAAGTGCGGTTTTAATAAAATGAGGTGCTACATAACCCCCTTTCAATAATTAAAAAAAAATTCTAGTGCCCCTCTGGCCCCCACAATTCGGTTTTTTGCAGTTTGATCTCCAGTTTTGGTTTGTGTTTAGCAAGGAAAAAACAAGAAAGTTGTAAATGGCTACTGCTTTTGCTTTCTAAAAATAAAATTCACGTTAAGAAATTTGTTTTGTGTTGTTTTGTACAGGGGTCCAAAAGTACCAAAATGTGAAAATGGACCAAGACAGACAGCCATTATTTTATATAATTCACCAAAATGTAAAATTAAAAGGGTTTTAAAAATTAAATAAGGATCCCATATACGAAATTTCAGATAAAATTAACAATTTTTTTAAGTATCATATTTTTATAAATTCATGTTTTACAAATTTTTACATATTTTTTTTTATTTTTGTGTTAAAATATTTAAAAACTTAAAATTAAATATCGTTTATTGTGACCAGATAAATTAGGCAAAAAGATGTAAAACATGAATAAAAAATTGTTCCGAAGAAGATTGTTTATTTTATGTGCAATTCTAATTAAGGATCCTTATTCAATTCTAAAAACCTTTTAAATTTGAGATTTTGCTGAATTATTAAAAATAAAAGCAGTTTTTCCTTGTTTTGTTTTCACATCTTTGTACTTTCTGAAGCCCCGTACAAAAAAAAAAACAAATTTCTCAACGTGAATATTGATTTTTTAAGAAGCAAAAGCAGTTGTCATATACGGCTTTCTTAGACATTTATATTTTTGGTTAATTTGTCCTATTGTAAAGTTTATCCGTGGTTAATGTTAATAACTAAATAAACAAAAGATTTTTATACTTTAATACCATAATAGGGTATTACCCGACTTCTATTTTTTTATTATTTTTTATTTTTTAGTGAGTTTTATTATTGTTTTGAAATCGGTATTTTTTTGTAAAAACTGTATACTATATTTTGCCTTTGTAACCATAAAAGAAACTAATTTTATTCTAAAAGTCGGCACTTAATAAAACCCTAAAAATTGTGTTGCGTGTCCAAGTGGCGTTTTCTTTCCCCTTTTACAATAATAGGGAAAAAGTAAAAGTTTGTATAGACTGATATCTGGTTAATTCAGCCGTTGATAGATCAATAAATTGTCCACCGTTGCGATTAAGGGTTGAACTTGACTGAAAAGGAAGTGGGGGAGTTAGTTGCTAATAATTATGAGACGGAAAGGCAGATTAAAGGGGTGATAAGGTGAAAATTTCCGCCTACGTTGCTATATAGAAGGTCAGAAACATGGGTGTAGTACAGCTTAAGAAAATAATATAAATCATTGCATTATCGAAAATGTAAAGCTGCGCCCAGACTTGCAACAATTCGCCAAACATCCGTCCAAACAAACCAACCGATTTGCGCGCTCCTTTGATGCAAAAAACGACAAGCTCTAAATCATCGCGGAATCATTCCCCAGCCCCTGCAAAGACGTGAATTCCATCCACGTCCACGTCCGCGCTATGTGGGGCTATGTGGCGCGCTATTCGGCGCGGCGAATTGTTGCAAGTCTGGACGCAGCATAAGATTACATTATTCAAATCTATAAATTAGACAAAGCTCGTATGAAATGGACACATAGAACACAGAAAAACCATAGTTGATCCATAAAAGATTCTTGATTCACCACGGACCTGGTACAGCCACTTTAATAGGTTCTTGTAAGGCAAACGCGTCATTGGGGAGAGTCCTGGTAAAGCTACGGTTTCCTAAGACTGTCGGTCAGCGGAAACCGACGCGATCTACGTCCACTCAAATTAAATATACACTTTTAAATTAAACCACATTCAAGTGAATATTTGATTTGGGCAATCGTAAATCGCGTCAGTTTTTGCCGACCGACTGTCCTAGGAAACTGCAGCTTAAGTAACAAGAAAAGTATGAGTTTTCTCTTTAACTGTCAAATACGAAGATTATTTGGTAACATGCTTTTTATTACGAAAAAATATGAGTTTTAGAAAAATAAATGACAATTGTATACTTTAAATTTTAAATTAGGAGTGTGCATAGTCCACCTGCCTAACGGACAAAAACTTTTTCAACTACACTACTCAAAAAATTATAGCATATGCTCGATTTCTTTCATAAGCTTTAATACAAAAATGCTTTGATTTAAATGGCCATATCTCTTTTAATAATTAAGTTATCAAGACAATTAAAAAAGAAAATCTTAAGAAAACGTAAAGCTATAACTTTATATTAACCGTTGTTATTTAGTGTTACCAATACATCCTACGGGATGATATTTTTTTTTTGAAAATATGAATAATTTTGAATCGCCCTATATATATATATGTGTCCGGTGATGGCTTAGCGTGTAAAGGCGTTAAGTTTGTTGAGCGCACACGGACGTGAGGTGGGTTCGAATCCTGCTGAGGCCAAATACTTATTTATAAGTTGGTCGGAAATTTAGTGGTTAGCTCAACACCAGACGGACAAAGTGCAAAATGTATCGACGCTGAAGGCCACTAAAGGACCAGGGCGCCGGAACACACTTTGCCGTGTCCTGCGCAACCGTAGACATGCGGACCCCACTCAGTTGGTAGGTTCAGTAGTGCCCCCTGGGTGGGGACGAGGTCTTAAGTTGTCGCTCATAGGACCGTGGTTCGGAACCCACGTTAAGCTGTAGGTCCCGTCTGGCTGACATCACCCAGACGTAAAATGACAGGGCGCACAATAAGCCGAGCGGCTTCAGTGCATGGGTTATCCCGGCCCTATTCTAATCTAATCTAATCTAATATATATATATGTGCTGTGAAAAGGGAGAAATCTCATTTGTGAATAATTTATACCCTTAACCATTTCTGATATTTTATAATCACAAATTTGACTACTCCCTTTCAACAGCACATCATACAGGGCGATTAAAAATTAATCGAGCATATGCGATAATTCTTTTGAGTAGTGTATAATATCTTAACAAAACTATCGCGAAGGAGTTTTTGAGCAATTTACGAAAGCTAAAAGCCTAAATACTAACGTACTGTGGATGTCTTAAGCGAAGTAATATGGAATTTGTTGACACGGGAATTAAATACCTCAAGATTGGGGAGCGGGAGGAAAGTCTAGGAATAAGAGAATCAGTGGAAAGTTCGGGGCCTATCCATTTGGACCGTATAAAGATGTATTCGTGCGGCACCACGAGTTGTTGAAAACCGTGAGTAAAGGAATTTTACTGGGCAACTCTTCAGCGCAGAAGCCCTGGAAGTATCTATAAAAAGCGATAAATCCCCCATTGCCTGACGATGCCGATGGACCAGAGAAGAAAGCCTTTCTAAAAGTGAAGGATCATGGATAAGGCAAATAGCGGTTTTTTGGATAAAATCAAGAATGTTTAGGGTTGTGTGGGGCGTCATGTCCCAAATCTAAGAACAATATTCTAAAAGGTGTCGGACTTGGCACATACAAAGTAAATAAATTAGAAAGGAAAAACATTTTGGGCTCTACTTTGGAGCTCGAAAGAGAATTCCAAGCTTTATATTATAAACACTTGTGTATCTATAGCCGTGGCTATGTGTTTATGCTGGTTAAGGTTATTCTTAAATGTGACGTCCACAAGATTGAAGGTGCTCTTTGCTCTGCACAGCTTGGCCGCATATAAGTAAAAGATGAGTATTTGATGACTTTTTCGAACATAACTGTGTTTTGAATTCATTAAAATGGACGAGATGTTTGGCGCTCCAATCCAATATTAATTTACCGTCCTGCGTAAGAGATATCTGCATCGCTTTGCGCTTGCTTTCTAAATCAGATTTAAAGATTGAACCTAAAAACTGAAATGAAGGGTACTATCGTCAGCAACACTATAAATGGAATTAGTTGTGGACGAGAGAAGGTCGTTGATGTGATAAAGAAATATATACCTTATTATTTTAATTTACGTTATAGACTTTTACAGCTGTGCTTAAGAAAAGCGAACACTGTAGTTTTATTGTCTTTTCTTTAAATAAACTTATAAATTTCTATTTTATTCTGAATAAAGTACAGCTATTTTCATTATTTAAAAGTCAAGGTAAAACTAATTCAGCATGAGTTAGGTTTAATTTTTTACTAAGAACATTAAAATTGTTGTTAGTTTTCTGGGAAGAGATAATATAAAGGGTGTCAATTTGAAAAGGTACCTTCCTTAATATGTCAGTTCGTAAGAAAAATCTAAAAAACACAAAAACATGCATATTTTCTATAAGGACGGACAAAAGTGGTATTCGTTCGAGACATGATCAGTGAACAAAGTGAGGGAAGTAAAACTTATAAACTTATAACATTCCTTTGTGGCTTTTTGTGGCTAACCTTATTCCGAATTTCAATTTAATATTTCAAATGATTATGATCACTTGCAAGTAAACGAACTGTGGGATTGAAACTAATCATGTCTCACAATACTACTATATAAATATAAACAGACTAATTATATTTTTAAATATTTAAACACGATTTATGGAATCATCTTGGAAAGTAAAACTTTTAAAATGACGCAATAGCAGCTTTTTCAAAATTTATCAGTTATTATAACAGCCTCATTTTATAATTGTATTAGTTTTTTTAAAGTAATTACCAATTCAAAGTTAGCTGTAAATTCCAGTAAGTAACCACAGAAAAAAATATATTTTTTTATTTCCCGTACTAAACTAGATAAAATTTATAACCATAAAATCTCCATTTTAATAGTTTCCTATTCTGACTTAACAAAATACTTGTTTTTTAGACGCTGCTTTACCTTTTGGACGACGGCAGTAAAAGGTATTTTTTTCGCCACGTACGCATTAATATTGCAATAATATATGGATTGTTTAAATTTAAACGTTTAAAGCAAAAATAGCATAATTTATTTTTGAAAAAAAATTGTGATTAAAACTGGAAAATATGTAGTATTTAGAGTTAGAAGTAGTATTCAAATAATCGGTATTCAGAATACATTGGGCTGATATTAGTATAGTACTCGAATACATTTGTGTGTTTGGTATTCGTTATTTAGCAGAATGTGAATGGTCAGTATTCGGAATTTTGTATTCAGAATACCGTTTCTGAATGGTAGTATTTTAATACCAAAATTGTCAGTATTCGCATACCAGAAGGGTAAATATCAGTATTCCGTGACCTAAAATAAAAAAAAAATATATTAGGCGACGAGCTTTTTTTGCTTTTATTCAAAATTTTAATGACCGGATAAAACATTGAAAAGGATGTAATTTTTTCAAGGAAAATATTTTTTTACTACTTTTTTCTAGGTATTCGGATATTAAATAATGAAATACTTTTTCGTTCTAACTATTCATAATCGAATACCGATTTACAGTATTCGACCCAACTCCGGTAGGCGTCACATTTAAGAATAACTGGTATAAAGACATTGTATCTAGACCACTTCAA
Organism: Listronotus bonariensis; assembly: GCA_014170235.1. NCBI lineage: Eukaryota > Metazoa > Arthropoda > Insecta > Coleoptera > Curculionidae > Listronotus > Listronotus bonariensis. The sequence continues at coordinate 33,034 of JACEGR010000543.1, forward strand.
GGAAGCTTGGATTTGTCTTTCGAGTCAAAAAATATGTTTCCTCTAATTTAAAATGTATACCACATTCGACCCTATCTGGAATATTGTTCTCATGTCTGTGGAATGGCGCCCCCACAATCCTTATCATTCTTCACTCCAATCAAAGAAGATCTCTTCGTCTTATTAATGATCCTTTGCTTACTGAAAGACTTTCTTCGCCGGCTTATTGTCGAGCTGTAGGGGATCTAGAGCTCCTTTATAGGTACTTTTACGGTTTCTCCTCCTTAAAATTGTCTAGTATAGTCCCTTCACTAGCAACTCCACAACATAGAAACTCCGGGTGTCGAACGTATGCATCCCTATATGGTCCAACTAGACAGGCTCCAAACTTTTCACTTTGTTCGATTTTTTATCGCTAGATTTTCTAGAATGTAGAACCTGCTGCCAGCGAAAGTCTTTCCTTCTCCTCCAAATCCTCAAGTTTTTATCTCCCGTGTTAACAAACTTCCTCTGACCTCGCTTAAGCCACCCATGGTATGTGAGTATTTAGGCTTTTAGCCTGCATGGATTGTTCGAAAATAGAAAATAAGGCATATTTAATATAAATTCGTAAGAAATTTGGATTTTATGGGAAGTTGTATAATTGACGGACAAGCTTAGCGAATCCGACATTTACAGCCGAAGATTTTTTGTCCAAATAAATCAATATACAATTTTTAATTTAATAAAACAATCACCAAATCGATTATGCCAGCTAAATAGTAAAACAAAAGTACCTCTTTCGCGATATTTTATCCGGAATATTCCCTACATACACCGAATCATCCTAAAGGTATTATTTGCGGGACTTTTATTATTTCAGGTTGGTATGTAGCAAATTATAATATATGTACGAACAGCGCAAAATGAAAATGAAGTCTTTTCACTGACTGGCAGTTCATGGAGATTTTTGTTGGTTTTAGTGGAAGAAAAATTGTATGGAATAATATAAATATAGAAACTTACTAGGGGTTACATATATCTGGTTATCATTTTCTCTTTTTTTTTACAAAAGAAAAAGTTTTACATAAAATTTGTAAGCTTGTTTTTATGGTACATAATTTTTGTTTATACAGGGTGTCCAGTAACTCAACCAACGAACTTTAAGAAGTAATTCTACATTGAAAAATAAGAAAAAACTTTATATGAAGACATGTCCTACAGGTCTTAATTTTTAAACTACGGGGTGTTATTAATTAAAAAAAAATGTTTTTTAATACCATTTTTGGCATAGTGAAATAGGGATTTAGCCAAAAAATGGTTTGAGATTACAGTGTATTTGGCACTTTGGGACATGCAAGTGTACGTTTTCACCAAATTTTGTAAAAATAATTTATTTTTTGTTAAAGATACTAATGAAAAACCAAAACCTTGGATATTTAAATTTTTTACATAAATTTTGAGGCTATATAAAAAGAGCGTAAATACAAAAAAGTAGATCTTTTTATTGCCTACAACCTTACCATTTAACTTTTTTCCGGAAATCCAGAAAACCCGCATTTTTCACTTAACCCCCCCCGTTCCGACCTTAAATCGCCTGGAATTTTTTTTTCATTAATCTTTGTTATTTTCTCTACCTTTTTCAATGGGTTTTATTCTTCTATAATTTTTATACTTTTTACGTTTTTTAAAGTCTTCAGCACTAGTCTAAAAGTTATTTATAGAAAAGTAAAACTTGAATATTTTTGTAAAACCCTGTATCCACGAAATTATTTACTTTTGGATTTGGTTAGATCGTCCTATTTTAGCCTAGTGGCAAAATATAAATAAAAACCCAGTATATTTATTTTAGAATTGTTATGTTTATTATAGGTACCACTAAAAGGTCTTTACAAAAAGCTGCCATAGACTCCTTGGTTCAAAATATAACGATCGAACGAAATTTACCTTACTGGATAAGTTAATCGTTTGCGAGATACAGGGTGTCAAAGTGTCTATTTAATTTTAGTGTTTTTTAAAGGAAGGAATCTAAAGCTAGTCATATTTTTGCTGTTAAATGTAGAGGGAGCCACCTGCAGTCGTTAGCTTCTGTTCAGTGTCATTACTTTTTTTACCTCGATATATTATGATTCTAGTAAATAATTTTTATTCTGCAATACAATATTTTTTGCACAAAAAACGTATACCTACTCGCTACAAGCAACTGTTTCTCAGATCTTTTAGAATAAAAGTTTTATTTTACATACATTTTTCGCATTTCTATACACTTTATTTAGGCCACCTGGGTTTCTTTAAAAGGTATATACAAATTAGCACTACAATTTTTTCCGCCAAAATACAACGATTTAACTTAACCATATATAAAAAGTTCACCAACCTGTCGACTAAGGTTAATTGCATTGGATCGTTGCATTTTGGCCCAAAAATTTGTTGCAGCATTTTGTACAGACCTTTGGATACTATCAGGTGGTCTAGATAAAGCGTAAAGGAATGTCATGGGTAAATTTTGTATGGAATAAAATACTTAATCTGAATTATCCTAGCATCCAAACGGATGCTCTATTTATCAAGTATCCTCTTTTTGTACAAAAAATATTAGTAAATAAAAAAATCTATCAAAATCTTAATATACCGAGGCAAAAAAAATTATGAGAGTTTGAACTTAAGGGCTGCAGGTGGTTCCTATACATTTTACGACAAAATTAGTATGTTTCTATCCCTCACCCTGAAAATCTTTCGATACTGAATTTAATGAAAATATTTCTTATATTAAATAAAATATTATAAAAAACAAACATAAAATAAAAATTTTTACAACCTGTATCTTGCAAACGATCAACTTTTTGACTAAGGTAAATTGCGTTAGATCCTTGATAACTAAATAAATAATAAAAATAAAACAAAAACCTTCATCTACGGTATTTTTATTTTTTTCTTGTGAAATTACAATAACGCCTTTGTAACTACAAACTACATTTGCATGTGTATAATATTTTCTGATGATGTGATAAAATAAGAAAGTATAATACAGAATATATATATTTTTATACTTAAAATTAAATAAATTTAATACAATCTGAAAGAAAATTTAATCATATATTTAAAATAAACAATGTAGAGTACTTTAAAATTAATTAAAGCTCGAATAATCGCTGTTTACAACAAAAATCAACAAAAAGTACAAATAATAAAATAATGTAATAATAATGCATTGTCGAAATTCGCTCTTGCTCTAAAATTAATAAATTGATTTGTCAATAAGAACCTATGTTTTAGGCGAAAATTATTCAAAGCAAACAATATGTACATAAAATCAATTGCGTCGTAAGATTAAAATTATTATTGTTAAAATTATTATTATACCTATATTATTTTTTATTGAATAGTTCACCTCTTTTAATTACCAGGCATCTGTTAAACCATTTTCTAAAAAATGTCATATGCATTTCCATCTAGACATAAATCTAAAGTTCATAATATCCAAAACAACTCAAATAATAAATATTTATATTGGTCAGAAAATCAAATCACAAATTTTTGCTTTATTAATTATCCAGGGTGTTTATTTAAAAACTTACCACTGTTCTTATACCCAAACACCTGCAGAAGGATCACGACAACCGATTCGATTAAATCGAGCGGGTCGATGTGCATCTCCATAGGTTCAGCTTCGATGTTCGGGGAAGTGCACTTTCGGCAATTTTTTTTTCTGTCTGTTGCCGAACGTAAACTCGATAGAATGTCGTGGAGGAGTTTGTGGAGATGCGCATCGACTTGCTCGATTTGATCGAGTCGAGTGTCGTGAACCCCTGCTGATTGGAGTGGCCATATTTCCGAAAGTAATGAAGTTAGATGACCTTAATGTGGTATTTTCTTACAAATTATCTTTTTACTAGTGATACTAGTAATATACTATTACTAGTATCACCAGTAAAAAGATAGGGTAAGACAAAAAGTGTATATATTTTTGTGAAGCACCCTGTATATTATATTACCATCAAAAAGATTTATAAAAAAGCTTTAAGAAAATACCACAAAAGGTACCTCTAACCTTATGACTTTTAAAAATATGGCCATCCCAATGAGGAGTTAGGGTTATTTTTTGTGATAGGTAAAGATATTGACTTTATTTGGAGTTATAAAGTACTCCTCAGCAACTTTAAAATGATGTACCATTCGACCCCCTACTTATTTAAAAATTTTGGGGTTGTGGCCCTGGCGGCTAAGGGGTTAAAGGAGCGCAGTCCAATTTTTCGTAAAAAAGTTAATAAATATCTGACGTTTTTCGGTGATTTTTTAAAACCTTTTCGCAGATAATTTAAGTGGGAATTTTTAAACGAACACCCTGTATAAGTATAATTTTAGCGCACTTAAAATTATGATATTAAATTAGGAAGTCCGGAGTTTCTATTTACTTCCACTATCTTAGAATACCAATCGTTAGGGCTGTAATACATAAGTTATATTTGAAAGTGCATAGCTTTTATCTAATTAAAATATAGAAATCTGTAATCACCGGCAAATTTTACCGAATAATATTTCACACTTCATCTATCGAGATGGCTAAATTTAGGGTACTAAAACAATCTTAGTCTAAAAGAAATTCATGTAACTTTTGTGTCTATTTAAAAACTTTTAATTTGCAATTATTTTTTAATCTAGTTTAAACTTGACTCTGACCACTAAAATAAAGTATTTTTTCTTTATTATTTAGTTATTGATAATTACAAGTAAACCGCTGTTAAATTTTAGTACTTCAAAAAATCTATTTTTTATGAGCTTTACCGATGCCTAAAGTTTATTACAAAAGTATTTTACACCTGCTTTTTATAGGCAGTGATAAACTAATTTCTCTGAGCTTTTGGGTAGGATAAATAAAGCATTATATTTTTAGCTTTTTTCTAACTTAAATTGTAAGTATTGCATTTTTATTATATTCTATTGCACCAAAGAGGCCCTTTTTAAGTAATAGTTATTATTAATAATAATTTAAACAGCTGTCAAAATTTACTACTTAAATAAAGTTTTTAAAATGTACGGTTAAGTCCAAAGAGATCTATTGAGCGAAAAATAGACCAAGACGCGTTGTAGTAGTATGGTAGACTTTAGACTTTTTAAAAAGTAAGGTTTATTTACAAAATATTACTTAGTACTTTTTTCTTCAAGACTGAAAAACTTTTAACTCTTTTAAAATAGTCAATCAGTGACAACTACCACTAAAAAAGGCCTTCTACAGGAGAGGAGAACTAAAAAAAATACCATAATATACATGTTCAAACTAAAAACCTAACCTTAAAATAATGACACATAGAATAACTAGTCTTATCTTAAGGCTACAAAGTGAAGAAAAGACGCTGTTGACCCGGTCGGTAGATGCAACACTGAGGATGAAGCGACATGACTGTGACGTTGCGGAGAGGCGGTTTAAGCGCGAATATAACCCACAAGGTAGTTGGGCGGCAGTTTGTTACGGTCCTTACGAACTAAAAATAAGAGAAAAAAAAATAAATAAAGTAAAATAAAAAGTACTGTTAAATACTTTAGCTAACCACAGTATAAGCAATATTAAAGAAGTAAACAAAAATAAAAAAGTTTACTAAACTTTAGTTAAAAATTCTTGGAAGCGGATATTTTGCTGCAACTTCAATAAGAAAAACCTCTTTGTTAACTATATACATCACTATTTAAAAAAAATATATATATATAAAGTATAAAGTATTTGCACAGTACAAAAATAAATAAGCTAAAAATAAGCAAAACAAAGAGTAATGTTGAACTTCCATCAAAGCGTAAAGTATATAATATATAAAAAAAACTTTAAAGCAAATAGCAGAGTAAAAATAAAGCTAAAATATACTGTAAATCATAAAATATTAAGTTGTGCATCTTTAAAAGAAATGGTTAATCGTATACCTTTAAATTATCTTGTAGCTACAAAATTATGGTACTTATATTTCCTATTTTTTAAAAAATTTTAAAAATGTTTTTACCAGACGAATTTCCCAAAGCCGACAGCTAAATAAGTATAACGTTCTGCCGCGGCCATCGGCGGTTTGCAGTCTGTCGGCGTGTTCGGAATCGTACCTTAAGGTTAAATAAGTATTTCATATATAATTTTGGTATTTATAATTTAAGTTAAATGTATGGAATCATTATAAATGTTTCTTTAAATATAAGGTGTAATTTAATTGATGACTAAAAATACTGGGTATGATTTCATAGCTTATTTTAGGAAGAAAAGTTCATATAAACATATGTCCTAAACCTCTTAACGTTTGAAATACAGAGTGTTAAAATTTCAAAAAAAAACTATTTTTTATAATATCTTAACTATTATTTACCCAATTTTGTTTTAATTTGGCAGTATTAATAATGACATTAAGGTAGCAATTTATCACTAACCTAATTATACTTAATAAGTCCAGTGGCGTCTCGAGAGGCAACTAAAGGAATATTTCCAACAAAAAAACGGTACGCAACTGACTGTATGTGCGTAAAGTTTTTGTGCTTTTTTAGATTAAGCAAAAAAAATACTGCTTATACAGCAAAACTCTTATAGTTTTTGTCAAAAATTAAATGCTCTATAAAAAGTCTCTTATACATTTTTAATAAGTCTAACCATCAAGAAGATATTTAGGGTCATAGATTGATTTGTTTTAAATTTTGTAACTTGCTAAAAATAATTATTGACAATTGAGTTTTTACTATTTTTATCGGAAATTAAACGCTCTACAAGAAAGGTCTCCAATACTTTTTGATAAATCTAAGCATTAAAAAATTTAAAAACAAATAACTGTTTTTTTTGGAATAACTTAAAAAGTTTAAGAAACCCTTTTTTTGTAGAGCGTTTAATTTCCGATAGACATAGAAGAAACTCAATGATCAATAATTAGTTTTCAGGCACTTACAAAATTTAAAACAATAAAGATATTTTTTCAAATACTTCAATTTTTGAATATGAATATCTTTTTACTGGTTGATTTAGCAAAAAGTATAAGAGATATTTTTTTGGAACGTTAAATTTTATAGTGTTTCCGGTAGTGTGATATTAATTTTTTTGTATGGGACGCAAAACTTTAATGAGGCGGATCCTATAAAATTTAAGAGCTCATTGTTGCCAAGCATTCCCTGGAGGTGCCTAGAAACCCGTTTTTCAACGTCAGAAGTAAAAATAAAAATAGTTGATTTTTTTATTCACCCTAATCAATGAAACAAAAATGGAAATTTTTTTTTGTCAAAACTCCAACAAAAGGCATTGTACATAAAAATATAAATTTTATTTAATAATAATGAAAAAAATACAATACTAATTTAGACCTTTTTTTTAGTATTATGTCAACATTCCCATTTGCCACCTAAATTATGTTAATATTCTTCACATTGTACGGTTTGTGTTCTTTACATCTCCGTTTTGTTATGCTAAATATTTAAATTAGAACAAAGTTTACTCGCTCCTCATACTCAATTTTTCAGTCCAATTTGCCGCGCCTTTCCATGTTTAATGAAATCCTTGCTTTTGTACTTCAACGCCTTGTTTTCCGTATGCAGTTCGTCTCGCAACGCCACACCAACAAACCAAAGATTTATTTTTCTTTATTAATTACTATTAAAAAAGTCGTTAACAAATTTATTTTAAAGTAAGGTTAAAAGCAACACCGTTGATTTATCCTTAAAATTATACAGGGCGTCCTACAATATGTGGGCAATTTCCCTAGATTCATATCGTCGGGGATAGTGCAAAACCTCGAATCTAAGGTAAAAACCAGTTATAAAAAAGCACGGGCGTCATACAAATAAGACGGCATTCAACTATTTCTTTCTGAACGTGTCGTTTAAATAGTGTGCGAGCAACAAAAAGGGAAATAGATGAGAAAAGTGAGACAGGGCTAATGACCGCGTGGCTTCTTTACTATTGGTGTTTACACTGACCAAAAGTAAAGACTGCTAGACCCTAGACCCTAGACCTAGACTAAAGGTATCTGCGTTTGATCTAATTTTTATACAGGAAAGGTTAAAAACTTTTAAAATTGTTATTTTAAGGGCTAATTGGCTCATTTTTTAGAATAAAAAATAATAGTCGATGTTATTTATGGATTTTTACCATAGATTATCTGTTCTGGCTGCCAATTAGGAACTTACGTAGAATGCCTGCGAAATTAAAAATTAGCTACACTTGTCAGATATGCAAAATTATCCCATGCTAGTTACGCGGATTTGCACTATCTCCGACGAAATTACAGACTGACCACGGATTAGGGTTTATAAGAGAACAAATTGATAAAAAAAGAAAATATTTTTCGATAAAACCTATTCTTGATAAAAAACTTAGCTTGAAAAAGAAATATGACTCACAAAGAGAAAATGTTGATTTTGTATACAGAGTTCGAAAAACTTTATTTTTCTTTAGGCGTAAACTACCTTTATTTTTCATTAATTTAACTAAGTAATCTTAAAAATGTATTTAAAATAAAGTTTGTAATCAATTAAAAAAAATACAAAAATTTATTAAACTTCATAATTCTGCGGAAATGCCTTAATTACATTCGTTTACAGCTGAAAATTGTGTTGTGTATGAATTTGGGGGAGCAGGTGTTTAAGAAGCAAAATATGACAGTTTTATTATAAAAATTTAAAATAAATAATTTTTGCTAACAACAAAATCAGTTTCATAAAACTTTTATTAGCCTGTAATACAAATAAAGTCATTTAAAATGCCATTCTAAATAAATTTTCTAACTGAGATTTTGCCTAAAAATTAAAAATAAGTATAGTAGTATACTCTTGATGCAAAATCAAGTTTTTCTAGTTTTTGCGCACCCTGTATACAAAATTACATATTCTTTTCGTAAATCATTTTTTCTACAAACAAATATTTATATCAGGAATAAATTTTTCCAAAAAAAATAGTTTTTTTATTCATTTGTCCTCTTGTAAACCCCATTCGTGGAGAATCTGTAGAACACAAAAATATAAGTTCCTATATATTTTTTTAAGCCTCATTTTACTAATAATGTAATTTTAATTATTAAAAAAAAATCAATTTGTTTTTGATTTTATGGAGAACGGTACAAGATATCAAATAAAACAAAATTTACCTTTTTGTAGAAAAAAAAGCAAGAGTCGAAAGTCAAATTTGTTACCTCTGTCAAAAATTCATATATAACAAAAAAATGTTATACCCTATATAATCCCGAGTTACTCACAGCCTTTTACCAATAGAAAAAAGCACTAGTATGACTAACGAATTATTTTAGTTGCTCAAGCATCATTGATACTGTACCAACGGTTTAAAAGTTACAAATAAAATAGTTTTTTTTTAAATCTAACTTTAAACTTCCTAACAAAGCGCTATACAACTTTTTTCAAATGAAGTGCTAAACATTTATTTGACTTACTACATCAGCTCTATCATTTACGCGATTATTTTTTCGGACACCCTGTATATGTACATAATTTATTCCTTCAGACAAACTAAACAGATATTTTTGCCTAAATAAAACCGCACTGAAATACACCCTTAAAACCACATGTAAAATATGCATCAACCTACGATACGACCTAAAACATACGCTTCCGCAAAAAGAATATAAATGTTGGCTCGGATTACACCTCTTGCACGTAACATTTACCGCAAAAAGCGCAAAATTAAAGCCATTTTTTTGGTTTATCTCTAAAAACTTTTAAAAAGTCATTTATTTTATTTGTTCGTGCTTATATGTAAAAAATTTAAGGTCTCTAGGCAGTGGCGGTTTGTAAAGTTTTATTTTATGATACTTTTTCTAACAATTTAAATGATTTAATCGATTAGATAATAAGTTTACACTAACGACAATGACAACAAAATACCTAACATGTCTTTTTATTCTCAAATGAAAAAATCGCTTTTAGATTTTAAGTTGATAAAGAGTATTTTAAAATTCACTAAAAATATTTTAAAGGGACATTTTTACTTTTAACATATGATTTTTTTCTTAAAACATAATGTTTTTTAATTCACCTTCTACGAGCTTCAGCCATCGGTAATTGTTTTAAAAAAATCGGTTATTTTAAAATATGCCAACATTTTCGCTTCAAATTTTACAAAAATGTACGCACCTCTGTTTCTTTAGGCAGCACATATCACCTAATTAGGTTATGTGTGTAATGTGCTTATGCGTTTCTTATTAATTCACCTCCTACAAGCTATAGCCATCGGTACCTATTTAAAAATCAGATTAAACAGTGCCAACACGTTTACATCAACTCTTACAAAAATTTGAACACTGTTTTGTGGTTATGTATTAGGCAGTGTATTTATTAGTTGTCCTGAAATAATTAATAGTTTAAAAAAACTAAAAAACACGCTTTTATATGCAACCGAACTAAAAATTAGAAAATAATTTTTCATTAAAAAAAATATTGTAACTTCATAGTAAAAAGCGTGGGGTGCTTAATATATTAAATGTTATAATTATTATATTTGCCAATATCTATGATGGAAAAGTTATGAAAAAATAGTAAAATGCACCCCACGCTTTTACTATGAAGTTACAATATTTTTTTTAATGAAAAATTATTTTCTAATTTTTAGTTCGGTTGCATATAAAAGCGTGTTTTTTAGTTTTTTTAAACTATTAATTATTTTTCATTTTTAGTTCGTTATATCAATTAATTTTTTAAAAATAAATGCTCCAGTTTATTCACTAAAAATTTTTTTCGCCATTTTGTCAAGAGTAACAAAGTTTTTCAGATGGACTTTCTGAAAATAACCTAATATAAAATTTGAGTAAAATCGATTCAGATCGAACTCTTGAAATAGCCGGTGGTTGGTACCACTGGGACGTACAGGTGACAGATGACACTTGGTGGTATTAAGCAGTGGTTATAATAATAATATAATGGAATTTTTTTTTCCTGGCGATCCAAAGCAGGATAACGGGATACTGTTTGCAGATTATTGCATTGTCATGGGTCCTTAATACGCGTGCAAAGTTTCAAAGAAATCGAATAGCTGGAAGTTGGTTAAAATTAGGCTCAAAGATTCCGTTACATAGATAGCCAGATGGATAGATAGTTACAACCCAAGTTAATAAAAAGCGTGTTAAAAAGTAAAATCAAAATATTTCGTCTTTTAATTTTTTGTCCTACAAGAAACGGTTTTTAACAAAATCGTCTTTAACGGTTGTGTATATTTGAAAATTAAAAAAAACTAGTATACTGACGGCTTATTTAAGTAATATTCATTTAGGCTGGTAATTATTTTGGTGTTAAGTACGTGCATTGTGTTTGTCGTTGTTGTAGTTTTGTTTTTTCTTTTAACCGGAAATAGTAAGTGAGAAAAAATTAAATAAACTATTAAAAAATTAAAATTTTACCAATCATTCCAAACATACAACTTCTATGCATGATATACCTATATTTGTTGGTTTGAAGGACAATGGCATTTAAGTGCTGCGAGAATTTACTCTTTTCATAAAACTTTAATGGCGCATAGCAAATTTAACATTAGATTTAAATATGACATATTATTTGAAACATTTTATAATGGTAACTAAAACTCATTTACATAATTAAAAAAGTTAAAAGTTGTGAAATGTTCTTAATAAAAAGTGACTTTAATTAAAAACTTTCCTGATTTAAAGCAAATAACATGCCAAACAGATGCTTGAAAAAGGTTAATTCTTCTTGTTTAAAAACTTTTTTTTTTCGTCGTTTTACAACTCTTTGTGAATTCATTTTAAATCATGTTGAACTTTCTTTGCACAATATCCGCACTTTTGTCTTTGATTCGGTTTTAAACTTTTTTTTAGCGACAAGACAATGTCTTACCATGAGTTTCACTCGTAAATTGTAAATACCTACCTGCAATTTTGGCTAAATAGATAAGTCCGAGACCAAAAACACAAAAAAGGTAACTTTTTAAATATGCGAATCCCTTCGACAAATTTAAAGTCATTAAATTAAATTAAATAAAAAATCAAAAAACCTGTGCCTGGAAAATAATAAAATACATGTGGAGAGTTTAACTTTTCTTTATTACCGTAATCTAAGTTAACTGGTATAAATTACCTATTTTAAAACTAAAAAAAATACATTTATTTTATGCGATGTAATTAAATAATTGATTTTGAACGAAAACATAAACAAAGCATAATTTTGTGTTTTTAATGATCTAATAATTTTATGCCTTAAGAGTTGCAAAATGTCAATAATTTTCCAAAGAAATAAAATAGTAAAGGATGTAAGAAAAAATATTTAAAACGGTTGCCTTTGCACTGGGCAGCTACAAGAAAGGCAGCACCAAAAAAGCATAGTAAAAAAACAGCACATAAAAAAAAGCAAACCAAAACCAAAGCATGTAAGCGAAACCCATTTTTAAGTGATTCTGACAATACATACGTCACCGTACGGGTCTTCGTAGCCTAAGAACTGGTTGCTCCCAACCGAGACAGGCGGCATTCTGTGAAAAAGGGACATTACGTTTAGTTAATTTAACAGGACAAATATCACTTTGGGATTAATACATTAAAATACAAAACTGTATTAATCTAACAAAAAAAATGTTAATCATATCACTTAAAATCTAACACAAATATTGGTTATACTTAAAAAAATAGGGGTTAAATAATACAAAACACAAGAACACAAATACTGTATTTTTAGTACAGAGTAATAAAACAAGAACTAAGCTTGGCCATATTTGTGACTTTCCTTACATTTACAAAAATGCGCAATCCTGTACATTTTGTTCTGTAGAATGCACGAACTCATTTAAATTGAAACAAAAGAGATACTACATAAAACTAAAGTGGTTTTTATTGAATACCCTAATTAATGGGTAGTTTTTAAACATTTACATTCAAATATAAAGAAGAGAAACATTTATAATCTGAAATGTTTTCTCCAGAGATAATTTTATTGTAATTAACACTAAGGTTCAATTAAAAAACAATGTTTATTTAATGTCATAACTGTTTTATTTAAATTTATATTTTTTTCTGTGTGTTTCTGATTAAACTACGAGAAGAAATACATAGGAATACTTTTTTTTTTCTATTTAAATATAAAGAAAGCCAAAACTGTTGTTTACTTTATTGGATTAACCTGTACTTTATTAAGTAAGTCAGTTAAAATCAGTTTTGGGGATTTTTGCATGTACCAGAACGTATTGAAAAGTCACAGCAAATTCCATGTAAATTTTAATACCTTTAAGTATTAGCTTTCCTATTGATTTTACAACAAAATGTATGCGACTATTTTAAAGACGTTAATAGGATAAGCTCACCCACTAAATTTCGTTATTTCCTATTAAGTTATTTAAATGGTATTTAGGAAAAATTATTTGTAAAATCGTTGAATACCTGATACATACCTTAATAAATACACCAGTAATAAATAAAATATCCTATTAAATTTTTAATTGACCTTTTACTTTCTATTGGTTGTTAAATATTATTTATTCATAATTGGTGGATTCATTACGGAATATCATATCAGATATGCAGCGTTTTACAAATGGCTTTTCTTAAGGGGTTATATACAGTTGTGATTTTTAAAAAATCGATTTTTATTTTATTTAATTTTCTTAATGTGCATATATTTAAGAATATACACAGAAAATTTTACATTGTTTCGGTGAATATTTTTAGTTACACGCAAATTTGAAAAAGCGTTTCAGAGTGCTTTTTGTGCTTTTCAAACTTTAAATGCGTTTTTCCTAAAATGGTGTTTCCAAAGTCGGTGACCATTATAACTCGAAAACGGCTAAACCGATTAGTCTCAAATTTTAACACAAGCTTCTCTAATATATTTTTGATAATAAAACAAAGATTTTTTCCCACCGATAAATATATATTTTTTTATTAACAATTTAATTAAAAATTGTTTTTTTGAAAAACCGACATTTTGTCAAAAAAAAATTGCTTATTCCTTCGATTAATTACTAGATTTAACATCACTTTAACGAAATCTGTTTGGTTTTTAATTTCAGAGCATCCGGTTCTTAGATAGGTGTATAGTGGTCACCCCAAAACGTTTTTTTTAGAGGTGCTCCCGGAGATCAGCTGTTGCTCCTTACCAAATAAATATTTTTACTGATTCTAAGTCTTAAAATAAAGTTAAAAAATTCCGTTATATGTGTACAAACTTTTAGATCAATAAATTTAAAAGCGTTCTCAAAAAAAAATCTGAAAAATCTCTTTTTCTTTCGGCCTTCTAACTGTATATAACCCCTTAAATATCTCTTAATTGGCTATCTAGAAAATACCTACCTAAATTTAGTGTGTGAGCTTATCCTATCAATGTGTTTAAAATAGTTTAATAAAATTTTCTTGTAAAATTAACAGGGAAGCCAATATTTAAAGGTATAAAAATTAAAATGATATTTCTTATGGTACGTCCGGCGATGCATCACTTCGTATACAAAAAGAACTTACTTATGACTTTTAAGCAGTTCTGAAACTCTGATACACCAAGTGCAGAGTCCTTTGACAAAATGACGAAATCTCCCTGGTTACCAAGTTACAGGGGTTAAAAGTTCAATTTTAATGTTTGATTTTTCGCCATATTGCATTTATTTTTTAACCAATCTAGTTAGTATATCGGCACACGAACCAAGCTTTGCAAATTCTGAAATTTTAAGATAAAACCACTGTTTTTCTATACCGCCAGAGGGCACTTTACCTGAAACATAAAATTTATTTACTTTATAACTTTTTATTTTGACTGATTTCGCAAATCCGAGGGCACCGTTTTAAAGAGATTTACAAACCTAAAATATAAGGTACTCCTTATCAAAGTCGATAAACCTCACCGTTTAGCCACCAATCGACTTTAAAGGTTTCATCAATTTCAACCCAAATACCTACGTATTTAGATGGAATCAGAAAATCAAGTCGCCTGGTCTCAAATTATGCGAATTAAGTTATACAAATCTGTCTAAATGTCTTAAAAAAAAAAACACGTGGTTCTTTATACACAGGATAAGGAAGTTTGAATTTATATTTAATGAATTTTTATCAATCCCCTCCTTTCCTCCAGCTAACGTCACTTTGATATGTCAAATGGCTATCCAACTATACCAACGTAACTTGCATTCCGTAGGCGTGAGAGAGAGAGAGGGGGAAGAAAGAGGTCTCTCGAATAAAAGATGAAGTACCCTCTTCCATATCGTCAGTGTAATTTGCAAAGTGCGTTAATCCATTTTAAAAAAATTTAAAGATGCATTTTTTAAAGCAGAATTTTACAGTAATGTGTGGTAGCATATAGTAAAAAAAAGTTAATATGAGACAATATAATATTTTATTTCATATTAAATTATTTTTTTCCTTTACGCCACCACACTTTACTGAAAAATGTTGCTTTAAAAAGTGTTACCTAAAATTTCTAACGCACTTTACAAATTACACTGTCGATATGAGAAAGTAATTTCCTTTCGGGTCCACGAAAAGAGATAAAAGGATCCTTTCTACCATCGTATAGGGGTTTAAAATAATTATGTTCTATTGGCGACTACAGTAATAGTATTATAGTAAAAAAATAAAAATGCATTCATTGCATAGCATTAATACACAAAAAGCTAAACCTATTCACCGCCTAATTTTTCAAATACAGCCCAATAGAACCATTTATATTGAATGAAGCCCCAAATCAAAATGTAAACTAAAAGTTGTTTTTAAATGCGCCTTTGATTGCTCTAAATTGCAAATTTTCGTACATACATATTACACCATTTACATCAAAAATTTTAGGCGTATTTGAACATCGAATATGAAATTGAACTTTACCAAAGCTGAATGTGGGTTTTGGGACTATATAGCTGGAAGGTAAATGTCAAAATGTAAATTTTTATCCGATTAAATTTCTTTTAAAATAAAGTTTGTATGCAGAAAGCGCAGTACATTTGCTTTAAATATATAGTTTTTTTAGCTAAATAAAATATTTTACTTTTCTGACTACATTTTTTTATTTCTAAAAGTTGATCCTATTGTAAGGATTCTTAGTTTATTATATTTTTATAAGGAATAAAAATAAAATAAAATATTTTTTCCATATGGTTCACCAATCAGTAAGTAAAAAAAAAATAATAAATAAAATTAAACTGAAAAATATTTGCGCAAAAACTACTTAAAAATTAAACCAATTAAAAAAAAACAAGGTGTCTTATCACACTTTTTTTGCACAATATGGAAGTAATTTGAAATATCAAGGGTATAGTTGCTCGTTTCATTTTGCACCATCCCCACCTCTTTTTAATTGGTTTCCCCACCTCTAGTGACTGGTTCACCTCTACCCTTAAACTTTAAGGCCCATTTGTACAAAGCAGGTGTAAACTTACTTCTACTGAACTGAGGTCATGTTTTTAAACTTTCTGTAAAATCTCAATTTTATTTAATTCCTTGGGACTGACAGAAATATTGGGATTTTACGGAAAGTTCAAAGGTCTAACCTCAGTTCAGTAGAAATGAGTTTAAACCTGCCTTGTATAACTGGGCGTGTCAATTCATAGTCAAGTTTTTTCTTGTTGTAGCAGTAATTATCGTGTTTTTTAAATAATTTTTATAATTTTTTAAATGAAGGCAATAAAAAATACAAAAAGAATTAGTCTACAAATTCTGCTAAGTGTTTTAGTGGCTGTCATCATGGATTCAAAAACAATTCTGCCATGTAGCAAAAGATGCGTAAATATTCAAGAACTTACATTTTGTCACTTTATATAAAATTACGCGAAACGTTAGCTGGTAACTTCTCTTTGTTTCATTTAGGTTTTTAAACTATGATGCCTAATATTTTGTCTAAAATTGAATGCCTTGTTTTCAAAAGTACTTTTGCTTCTAACCGGGACACAAACCCAAAATCGTATATTTCTGTAAACAGGGCAAATATTTTTAACACTTTTGATATAAATATCTATTTTTATTAACTGATTGACCCAATCGCAACACTGCTGCTCCTTAACTTAAATTGTCAATACCACACACTTTTTGATTGGTTAGCTCTACCCCAATACCAGATTTACCACAGCTCTCTGACTGAAACCCAACTCCTTAAACTCTAATTGGATACCCTCTATTGAATGCTGAATAAATGTTTTTAATTGATAATCTGATTATACTATAAACCTATGAAGTTATTGCTGTAAAGTTAGTTTTTTTAATTGTTTTTGGGACACTCTTTATACATCAAAATATTTTTAGGACATGCCTATTTGGAAACCCTACAACTTCTATTTAGGACTTTTTGGCATACTTTGTTAAATAACCAAAATATTGGACTTTTACGGACCAACAGGCCATCCCAAAATGTTTGTCTGCCAAGGGGTTAGAACTGAGAGAACTGTATGGCGGAAATATGTTTTAAAGCTACGGTTTCCTAAGACTGCCGGTCAGCGGAAACCCCCGCGATTTACGTTGGTCCAAATTAAATATACACTGTCAAATAAAACCACATTCAAGTAAATATTTGATTTGGGCGAACGTAAATAAAACGTCAGCCCTAGGAAACTGCAGCTTTAAAGGTAAAGTAACAAATGGGTAATTCAGCTTTAAATTTAATTCATTAACCTTTAGTACCTGCTACATGCTTATGCCACTATGAGTCGAAGTTTATGGTACACCATTGGTTCTACCTAGGTTGGAAGCATGCACTGACAAACTTTTAGCTTTTACAAAATAACAAAGGTCTGCCGCTCACAGGCTATAAATTTCCAATAAAAACTGTCGAATTTCTCCCACCTATACAATCTCCCATCGTACATCCAATTAAAAATATATGTGGGATGTTTAAATGAGTCAAAGCTGTATCAATAACCTTCTGTATTTAACGTCAAAAACCTGGAAACATAAAACTTTAAATATTTTCTACTTATTTTCTACTAATTAAATATCTCTAAATGACTTAAAAAAGTAGTTCGGATTACTATACCCGTATAAAATTTCAATTTGTCGGCCAAGAAACACTTTACTTTAGAATGCAGCCCTAGTTTTTATTTATTCAACCGATCCGTTTACCGTACAAGTGAGTAAGGGCAAAGCAATTCTGCCTCTAGAAGAATAATGAACCGAATCTGAAATGCGAGTAAATACAGAATTTCGTTTATCTTAAATTCTTCGACTACAGAAGTAATCTTTACTTTTCAGTAAACTGATAAAGTACAACATTATTAAAGAAAGTTTATACATGGTGTTTTCTAACTACGGTACGCAATATCAAAGGGTAATTTATTATGAAGTTTCTATTAAGTCCTGTTTAGAGTTGCTTCATTTTGGAGAATCGGAGTTGTTGCTGTAACTTGTTTGCGCTACGGGGAGACAATGTGTCAATCATGTCTGGGACATGATTGGAAGAAAACTGCATAATTTACTGCACCCCCACAAACACTGGAGGATCTACGCAACAAGGTTCAGGATGCTATACCCCAAGTAGAGATTGACCACCTTTTAAAATCGATGCCATGTCGACTTCAAGTGTGTGTAGAAAATAGAGGAGCATCAACACATTATTAACATTAGGGTAGGATATCTCAGTTTTTACAAGACGTTCCGGGCTTAAATTCTAATCATTTACTACTTAGTGGTAGGCCAACATGTTGTCAAAGTATACCCAAAGTAGCATAAAAAAGTAATCAAATTTTTTATCTTTTACTAAATCCTTACCTACTTTTTGTGTTGTTTACATATTTTTAACATGTTTAACAACAAATCAATAATATCTAAATATAAAAAATTAAATAAATTATTTATAAAGAACTTTACACAATATGAAATAATATTAAAGTTTAAACTTCGAATCTGCAAGGTAAATAAACATCAGCAATTTCTAGGTCATAAAATAAACCCACAGGGTCAAAGGTGTTAACATCAAAACAAGCGACTTCAAGTTTATATACAAAAATTGAAAAGAAGGTAGAGCATAATTAGAAGTTTTGAGTGACGTTAAGTAAAAGAATTTAAGTTCTTAATAACCGGTACAGGCTACACCTAGTACAGGATGTACCTGTGCTAAATTAAGTTTATTTAGCAATTCTGAAATAATTTTTATAGTCCACCGGTTGTAGCTAAAATACTTGTTTTCAAAAGTGATGATAAACAAAAGTGTGTAGATTTTTAAAGCGAATACAAAAACGAACAAGCGAACAAACAATAAAGTTATGTTTATTATTCTCTGGATGTTTTAGTTTAAAACTGTATTTTCCAAGCAACTAAATGTTTCATAATAAAACAAAAATAAGATAAAAAGCTCCATAAGCAAATACAATTTACCAGGTACTTTTAAATATAACTTTAACTCCGCAGTATTATCCAACTGTAAGTTAACCCCTTTATCACGTAAAAACACTTAGGAAGAGTAGCGTCCGTGCCGCGAATATTAACGGCCACTAAGTTATACAATGGTCTAAAATTTCAAATAAATGTTTCAAAACAACTTTTCATAGGCATCTTAAAATATCTTGTTAGTTGGAGATAATTCAACAGTTATCACATAAAAACGGTTAAAGATAGACACCATCCGAAACGTCGATTACCAGTTAAAAATAAAAGACAATGGAATCCAAGAAAGAAGTAATTATTTTAAACATGCCATTGTCTACTAACTTTATAGTTTAAGCTTGTATCGGCAAACCTTGTTCCATCTTGCAGTTAAAAGTTAAAGATTTTTAACGCAAAATTGTATT
This sequence comes from Listronotus bonariensis, assembly GCA_014170235.1. NCBI lineage: Eukaryota > Metazoa > Arthropoda > Insecta > Coleoptera > Curculionidae > Listronotus > Listronotus bonariensis. The sequence continues at coordinate 52,643 of JACEGR010000543.1, forward strand.
TCTCTTCTTACTACGTGTTTTTAAAACATTAATAGAAAAATAGTTGTTAATGATTTTTATAGATTTTTTACTACTAATCCATCAAAATCAATAAATTAATATTTTAAACATAAATAGCAACAAAAATATTTCTTACAAGAAAACGTGTATCATACATTTTTAAGTTGTACCCCAAGATTTAAACCTCGTTTATTCGAAAATATTTATAAAAATTTGGAATCAGGATTTAGAAATAGGTTTAAATTTAAGGCTTAAGGCAAAGAATGCAATTTAAATTATTAAAGTTTTTTACTGCCTAAAGTCAATTTTTGTCAATTGTATTTTTACAGTAATGGGATATATTGTTTAATAATTATGTTTCAAAAGCGCATTGGACCTTTTCTATCATCATTTGTAATCGATATAAATTGCGGTTATCATAACATTTTTAAACGCCATTTTCTCAAAAACTAATTGGAATAGGTCTAAGTGGTACATGTAATTTCTTGGGATTGCCTGAAGAACTAATATTTAAAAAAATATATAGGATGTTCCTTTTAAAATAGAAAAGTTAAAAGCACTTCCGGTTAAACTAAATGTGCTACATAAAATCTGAAACATCAAAAATCTGCATCATATTTAACCATACATTTCACCAAATTTTTAAAATCGTGAAACACCTCTCAAGAAAATAACGGGCTTGCTAGTAATTCCGTGGGCACCCGGTATATTTTCAAAGACTATTCATTTAAACATGTGAATTTGTTATATTATTTGTATAACGTTAATAAGGTGCAAAACTTTTTTTTAAGAGGCCAGTTACAAGTTGTAAATTATTTAATATCACTTCTTTATCAATTAATGTGCTTTTTTGGGCAAATTATTATTTTATTTTCCCAATAAAAATGGATATTACATGGTGTTTTATGTTCTATAAAATTTAAAACAATAAGGTGATAAAGTTTTGTTCAGTCTTGTCATTATATTTCAAACAATTTGCTGATATTAAAGCTCTAACCAAGATTTAGATTTATTGGGTAATAAAACCAAAAGCAAAATTTTATAACACTTCGTATCACCTTAACTGGGCATTTATGGACCTATCTTAGGCTTTATAGAAGGTATTATCATTTTTTTAGGCCAAGTTTTAAGGCAATCATTTTTTAAAATTAAGTAGCCATGAAAAATCTTAAGACTTCTCAGGGCGAAATCGAAGTTTGCAAAATCCTATTTATGGTCATTAATCATTTTTTCAAATAGAACGAGGGCGACTCGTTGGCATATTCTAAAAGAGCATTTTATTCTGAATAAATACGGTATTTTAAGTAAGACTTTTCTACAGAACACATAATAAATTTATAATGTTGTCATAAATCGATACTATTATTTAGTATTTATACTGGTCAGTTTGGAATTATTTTATTACACCTATGTGGTACCAAATTATCCGAAATAAAATGCTCTTCTGGGGTATGCTAACAAGCCACTCTCATTTCATTTGAAATAAAGAGTTATGACCATAAATAGGATTTTGAAAACTCTAACATCGCCTTAGAAGTCGTAAAAAACAAAAGACGATTATTTTCATTTTTTCATGGTCGACTTCAAATAACCCGTTTCAGCTTAATCATGGCACTGGGGATTGAAAAAAACAATTAGCCACCGAAATTTCAAAAAATGACATGTGAGGTTTCATTGTATTCAGAATGTCATATCCTATCAAAATAAGATAAAATATATCGGTAAAAAGTAAGAAAGTTATAAGCGACAACCTGTGAGAAACACCAGGTATAAATTAACAATTGTCTGATATCACACGTGTTAAACGAACCTTTTTATAGTTGAAGAAAAGTCTTTTTATATGGATTTCAAACCACTGCCTCAAGTTCATCAAAGAAAATAGCTTAAAATTCACGACACTTAGAACAGCTCGGTCCCCAAGATATGCGAATTTCATTTGAATGGCAAATTAAAAACAAACATTCAGATTCGATTACAAAGAATACCTTTTCTAATTTCTTATTAACTTTATTTCTTTTTATTCATAGAGTGTGACTAAGATAGATATAACTCCTTAAAACGTATTAATATAAAAGAAAATTCTATAGAAAAGTTTATTTAAATATTTAAATATTTGTGTCTTAAGGTAAATTTAGTTAAAATTACATTTTTAAGAATTAAAAACAAACAGAACGCCGGTTTTAAACGAATTTTTTTCTGTAATGATAAAAAAAATGTGAGTTAGATTCCTTAATCTTAACTATATTGCGACCAACAGTTTTTGACAACATTTTTTTTGTGCAAAACATGCAAATTGTTGATCTGTAAAAAATTACAAACACACATTCTTAAAGAAAATTAACTTCGCTTAGAAAAAATCTATCTTTTTAAATTGTTGTCAAATAAGCCGTTGCCCTTAAAACATCAATTTTTAAACAAATCCATTACATATTTTGAAAGTAAATTTGATATGCTACAGAAAAAGTCTTTAATGTTTTTCAATAAATTCGCTACATTCAAAAGTTATTCGACGTTGAAGTTGAATCCAAAAGTTATTATTTATGGAATAAGTCTCTTGAGTTTCTAGGTGAGTCCCAGATCGTTGCTCTTGATATATCCAAAGCTTTTGACCAGGTCTGGCAAGCCGCACTTCTTAATAAACTTCCCTCTCATGGTCTTTCAACTAAACTCTGTACTTGGCTCTCTAGTTATCTATCTGATCGACGTATATCAGTTATTGTGGACGGCCATTCTTCAAGCTTTCACCAAGTGAGTCCCTCAGGGCTCAGTTCTGGCACCAACATTGTTTCTTCTTCACATCAACGACCTTCTCTCGTCCACAACTAATTCCATTCATAGTTTCGCCGACGATAGTACCCTTCACTCGAGTTTTCAGATTCCTAAACCCATCACTAAACCCGACTTGGAAAACAAACGCAGAGCGATGCAGATATCTCTTTCGCAGGATCTTAATTTAATATTGGATTGGGGCGCCAAAAATCTCGTCCATTTTAATGCATCCAAAACACAATCATGTTCCTTGTCGCTAAAAGAGTCATCAAATACTTATCCTCTACTTATGAGCGGCCAAGTTTTACAGAGCAAAGACACCTTCAATCTTGTGGGCGTCACATTTGAAAGTAACCTTAACTGGAATAAACACATTGTATCTATAGCCACGGCAGTTTCAAAAAAGCTTGGATTTCTCTTTCGAGCCAAAAAGTATTTATCCGCTTTTAATTAATACACTTTATATGTGTCCCAAATCCGACCTCCCTTGGAATATTGTTCCCATATCTGGGGCATGGCGTTCCCCACAACCCCAAGCATTCTTGATTCTATTCAAAGAAGAGCTATTCGTCTCATTAATGATCCTTCACTTACAGAAAGGATTTCTTCTCTTGCCCATCGTCAGGCTGTCGGGGATTTATCGCTTTTTATAGGTACTTCCATGGCTTCTGCTCTGAAGAATTGTCCAGTATAGTTCCTCCACTCACGGTTCCCAACAGAGAAACTCGTGGTTCCGCGCGTATGCATCCCTATACGGTCCAACTGGAAAGGCCCCGAACTTCTCACTTTGTTCGTTCTTTTATCCCTAGAGTTTCTAGATTGTGGAACCTGCTGCCCGCGGAGGTCTTTCCTTCCCCCAAATCTTCAAGTATTTAAGTCCTGTGTCAACAAATTCCCTCTTACCTCGCTTAAGACACCCACGATACAGTTAGTATTTAGGCTTTTAGCCTTCGTAGTTTGTCCAAAGATTAAAAAAAAATTGAAAAGGGTTGCTCAGAGAGATTTTTATAGGGTACACCGTTTGTACGTAAGAAATCGGAGAGTTACTGGTATACTTACATGGTACATACAGAGTAGCATAAAAAAGTTGTTAAGTTTTGGAGAAATTTAATGTAATGTAGCTGGCGTCCTTTGGTTTACACATTTAAATTAACATCAAATCTGAATGGTTCATGTCAAAAAACCCTACATACCTAGTTTTAGTACTATATTCTTAACGTATCAAATTTTTTAAAATAAATAAAAAATATTTTTTTAATTGATACCCTTTAATTCCCTTATTATCATCAGTCTGTGTTTTTATTGTGTACCATTAGTTAGCGGACACTCTGTATACAGGAATACTCCAGAATAAAATTTAAAAAAAAACAAATCCTAAAAATGCAATACATTATAGTGGATTGTAACAGCCGTATTCACCAAGCTCTAAAAATATTTTTTCCTACGACCACATGTGAAAATAGTAAATAGCACACTGTTTTTATGCATAGAAAATGCGTTATATCACACTAGTGTTGTAAAGCACTTTACAACACTAGTGTTGCATAGTATAATATAAAGCCGTCATAGCTGTCATTGTTATTTAAAATAATTTGGAGTTATCAGGCTGTTAATGGGATTTACATTGAAAAAGCCGTGTAATGATTTTTAAATGAGGACCTTTTTTAATTCTAAAATGATGAAAAGCTATTAGGTAGGTGATTTTTGATATAAAAATATTGTTAAACAGTATAATATATCGCAGTGAGGAAAAGTATATATCACCCTAGTGATGCAAAGTTTTCATTTGTTTTCTTATTTTTTCTGTGAAGACAAACAACTTTTATTTGTTTTGGTGCATAACTTGTGGTCGTAGGAACAATAGTGTACATTACTTGTGTGAAAATCACTTTTTACACTCGTGAGTTTCCACCCTTGTAATATAATATACCATATCCGACTGATAGCCTGCTTTAAAAGTAGGCTATCAGTCTGATAGATATTTGTCAGAGCTTGGTGAATACAGCTGTAAGTCTATGTCCGTTTCTAGGAAAAAATATTTGACAATATAAACTAAAAACTACCTACATGATATCAATATCAAGATTTTCAATATTTTAATATTTAAAGTTAGGAAATTTTTATATGCATTTTTGACATTTACGTCAAACATACCAAAGCTAGTTGTAAACAAAGAAATAAATACAAAAATGTTTTGCTTCAAACAATTTTTGTTGTCACAACATATTTTTTACAAAATTTGCAGTTTTTCAGGTATCGCAATGGTATAAAATAAAAATACAAAAAATGACCTACTATTGCGAAAAATAATGTCATAACTAAATAATTTCCATTAATAAATTAAAGCATATTTATGAATCTGCGAAAAACACGTCATTTTTATTAAAGCCTTAAAAATAAAGTTTATAAAACTTCAACATACATTTCAAAATAAATATTCCTCGGCTATGGTTTTTAAGTAATGAAACCCGCAACGTGAACGCTATTTAAGTTTTCGTTTTTAAAAAGAACATAAGTCAAATTACACTTGGGTTGACATTAAATTTAGCAATAGGTACGGCAATATAGCGATACGTAGCTTGCATGTGTGCTTGTTAAACTCCAATAACATAAATATGTCACCGCGGCGAGATGCATTTCAATTTATTTATGATTTCATTTGTAAATTCCTGACAAAGTTTGTTATTTCTTTTTGAGAGAAGGTTTTATTATTTTGCAACAGCGAGCTTCTTGCAATATAAAAGTTTATGTCACAAAGAACGCATAAAATTAAAATAGGGTAAGTCTGAACCACCTATAATTTATTCAAAAGCAATGCCACCAAGTGCACAAAAATGATAAAGTAAACAAACCTTTTCGAAAGCACATAGCCACTATCAGAGCGTGATTACATTTTTTTAGATAAATAAAACAAAACATTGCCAACACACGTATCACGTATTTAGAAAGCATAATCTTATTTCGTCTCTGTCCTGCTATAAAAGCTGACCCGTGTCGTAAAGAATTATAAACTCGTCGGGTGTATTATTTATTGATGCAATAAATCATTGTTTACAAAAGGGTTTGTTTACATTAGATACTTTGCGGCAACTCTTTTAGAATAAATAAAATCTAAAAAATTACTAGCAAGCCTGTCATTTTCTTGAGATGTGTACACGATTTTGAAATTTTGGTCGGATGTATGGTTAGAAAAGATGCAGAGTTCTGAGATTTCAGAAGTTATGTGACACATCCGGTTTAACTGGAATGGCTCTTAACTTTGCTATTTTAAATGAAACATCCTATATATTTTTATAAAAACAATTCTACAGGCAATTCTAAGCAAATAATCACATGCTCCATCTATTTTAATTGGTTTTTGAGAAAATGTCGTTTAAAAATGTCATGTTAACCGCCATTTTTATGTATTGGTTAAAAAACAAATGATGGTAGAAAAGGGCTAATGCGGTTTTGCAAATATGTTATAGACCATATATCCTATTACCGTAAAGTACCACAGAAATTGACTTTCGGCAGTAAAGAACATGAATAATTCAAATAAAAACTACTACATTAAGCCTTAAATTTAAACTTACTTACTTCTCAATTTTTTTTTAATATAACCTAACTATTTAAACCTAATAATTTTTAAAATATTTATAGTAAAACTCAAACAAATAAATGTCAGACCATTTTCAGACTATTTGTAACTAAAAGCTTAAAATTTTAAACATTCTTAATTTAAATATTAGTAAATTTTTATTTTAATTTTCAACTTAATTTGAACTTGACAATGGTGGCAGACTTGCCACCAAAACGTCGTTTTTTAATTATAATTTTTTAAGTTTTTGGCGGGTTTTTCTTTGTTTTGTTTCAGGCGACCGGGTCAGCTCGCTATACTTCTGAACCAGGACCGAAGCGGTCCCATTCTTTCTAGATAGATTTTTGACGAATACCCAACAAAAAAGACCATTGAATAAATGAATCCATCTAACCAGTATAGAGCATATAATATTATCTTCAATTTTATATTAAAAAAGTTTTCCATATGACGCCAACTAACGTAGACACACTCATATCTAATTATCAACTGATTGAATTAACTATTGCATCCTACGAAAAAGATTTTTTAAAGTTTTTTTTTAATTATCACAAATTAATAAATTCAAATTAACAAACCTGAAGCAAAGTATGCCAACTATGGATCAGACAATAACGTTATTTTTAGTTAGAAATACAGTTATAAATTTAATTTATTTATTTATTATGCCTTTTAAATAAGATATGAAATAGAAATTCTAAATTATTTTAATTGTGAATGACAACTACAAAAGCTTTAGAAAATCCGCTGGGATTTTCATGAAAGGCATTCCGAAATATCTGTAACTCATTTAATTATTTTATTACATATGTGGTTATTTATAAGTACTGATAGAAAACATATTAAAATTAAAGAAGAAAAAACATATCTAAAATAAGAAAAATAATAACTGAAAAATATGGAAAAATATCACAATTTAAAAGATTCTATTTGTAAAACAACGCACTGATGGAAGAGTTTTTAAGAAAAATAATTTTATCCTTATAAATTAAGTAGATATTGTAAATATTCTGTTCAAAACTTCTCCTAAAGTATCCCGATAAGTACGATATACCATAGTTTTTAGATGATTAAAATGATAAAAATTCAAAGGGGTTCGATCCGGTGATCTAGGAGGCAAATTAATCGAATTATTCTTTAATATAGTCCAAGCTGTATATCGTGACCTACTGACCCTAAATACTTTATGTAATGTACTAAATGCAGTACTCTATTTTCATGATAACGAATCAAAACACAGGCTGTTTTTAACGGTCGAAAAAAATTTAGTTATTTAAGAGAAAACTAACTAAATTATAAATTCTTATGGTCGACTATAAAAATCTCCATATAAAATGTTATTACGTGTTCCATGGCTCTATTTTACCGAGTATGACTAATAGTCCCTGGGCCAGTAATGAACTGGACTTAATGATAAGAACACCTTTAATACCTTTATGGGGGTTCATTTTGACGAGTCTACCATGAATATACATACTGCCATTTACGGAAGCGGCGCTTTAACCAAGCTTGTCTATGTCAAATGTTTCGGGTGTCGGACTGGGCGAACCCGTAACTTTTTTATCGGACAAGTTTACCACAATAGTTTTACAATTTTTAAACATTTTGCCAAAAATCGTAAGGGTTACAGTCACGAAGCCCGCCCAAATCAATACCTGAAACATGTGTTTGAGCCTTATGGTTTCATGACTGTTGCCCTTACCATTCTTGGCAGAATGTTTAAAAATTGCATGTAAAATATTGTGGTTAATTCGTCCAACAAAAAAGGACGCGTTCCCCCATTCCGACACCCAAAACATTTGACATTGACAGGCTGGGTTAAAGCGCCGCTTCCATATACTCGTTAAAAGACACCCCCCAAAAAGGTTTTAAAAGTGTTGTTATCATGAAGTCCATTACATTACAGGCCCAAGGATTATAAGTGACAATAGTCCTTTAAAACACACGGTCGCACGTAACAGGAACTCCATATTTAATAATTTTAACCCTTAATAAAACAAAACAATTTGGCACCGCTTTGTAAATAAATCTAATCATAAAGTCCTTTGTAGAAATCAAACAGCGTATAGCTTAAACTCTACTAAATCGCTTGTTTGCCAGCTGATGCAAAATAATGCAATAATTAAAGCCTCTATTAACACAGAACTTAATTCTTCAATATTGTATTTAGAATGCCAAGCCAGATATTCAGCAGGTTATTTCAATACATAAATAAAATAATACGCATTATAGTATGCATGCCTGAATATTCAACATGCGAATGTCTTATGCTTTGTAGTACAGGAAATAGAGATTGTTTTTTTGCAGAATTCGCCAGAAGTTATTTTTTTAGAAATAGGGGCAGTGGGACGTAATAAATCTAAAAACACATAATACTTACAATTATGGCGAACGGAAGTGCTGTTACTGTATATTTATTGACTTTTTGACCAATATTCCTTCTAATAATTGGTTAAATAATAAATTGCTTATAATTAAGCTTGAAAACCAATTACATTTTCTATAATTTATAATAAAAACTTTTTCCGAAAATTATTATTTTCGAAGTTACAATGCGTTTATTGTTGTACTATCGAGTACAAGGTTAGAAAAAACGAAGTGTGCATAGCCTAATCCAAGAATAAAAACCGTAGTAATACCCGGTCAGATGTTGGATACGTCATACAGGCCCAGCGGCTGTTAATCGCCCAGTTACAGGATTTTGAAATTAACGCGTAATAACGTCAAAAATAATCAGTTTAGAAAAAAATCAAAATAAAAGTCGTAAAAGTTTATCAATTTAAAAGTTTAATTATTAACCATTTATTGTTTAAACAAACATTAAAAAATACATGCGTAAAAAACTAAATAAACAAACAGTAATAATCTTATAAATCGTAAACGGTAAGTGATGCGAAAAAATGTTAAACAAAAAAGATAGGATTTATATCTATATAATAAAAGTTCACATAATTATGGGTCTTAAGTGCACGGTTACAGAGATACAAGCCCAAACGGTTTTTTCGCAAAATGGCGGCCCATTTGTAAGTATTTTGTGTTTTTAGGTTCATTACGTCATACTCCACTATCTGTAAACAAGAAAAAAAAACTCCTGGCGAATTATGCATTATGGACAAAAGTAACTTGCTTTCTATTGCCTGCACAATTGTTAAAAATATTAAAATTATATATCTGGTACTTGGCTTATCCAACGAGGACTATTATAGAAAACACGATGATTTTTATATAAAAAAATAACTAAAATATCCATTTTGATTGTTTTTTATTTATTTTCTGAATAAAAATTATTTAAAGAATAATGTGTAAAAATGTGAGATAATTCGGAACAAAATTAACTGATACGCCTTATCCATGACTCTTGTAAAGGTTTAATTCTAACTTTTTAAGTGCTTAGAATGTTAAAGTGCCTAATTAAAAAAAAAATCTTCTCAGCTTTACCGAGAAAAAACAATTATTGGAAAAATTAACTTATTTTTTTATTATTTCACGTGGTTTAGGGCCGAGATATGGGTATACAGTATACTGGACCGAAAATATCGATATTTTTTAAATTCAAAGAAAATATTGTTTAAAGAGACAAAAAACATATCGTAAAGGTTTATACCCTTAATATTAATATTAAGCCACTAACGGTATTTTTACCATACATTCCCGGACTATCAAATAAAATTTAACGAATAGGAAATAAATTTAATATTCGCACAATTTTTAAAATACAAAACACTATTAGATCTCAATTAACAAAAACAAAACCATACAACTTAAATGAAAATACAAAAATGTCATTTATAAAATACCTTGCAGAATGCAATAAGTTTTATATAGGTGAAACTTGTAGACCAAGAACTAAACGCATAAAAGAACACAGATCATACATTAAAAACACAGAATTTCATAAATCAAAAATCTGCCAACACGCATTTGATAACAATCACAGAATAAACTGGGATGCTTCTAGTATTTTAGCAAAGGAAACTTGTTCTAAAAAACGCAAAATCAAAGAAAGTGCGTATATATTATTAAATAAAGATAATTGTGTAGCATAAATTTCAGTTAATTTAAATAACACTTGGTTGCCTTTGCTCGATACTGAAGTATCTTCAGGAAAGCTAAAAATCAATTAACTCATTACCTTTTTGTCTTACAAATAATAAATTCACCAGTTACTTATGTCACTCATGACACATATGTCAAACTATTTTCAGTTTGAGATTCTAAAAGCAAAAAATTTAATCATTTCCAATTTAAATATTAGTTAGTTTTTATTTTTATTTTTTAAGTTCATTTTTAACTTGACAACGGTGGCAGACTTGCCACCGAAACGTCGTTTTTTAATTCGAATTTTTGGGTTTTTGGAGGCTTTTCTTTTATTTTGTTTCAGGCGACCGGCAAGTTCATAGGGGTCAATAGGGCTGAACAGGGTCAGCTCGTATACCCCGGGACCAGGACCGAAGCGGTCCCATTCTTTGCAGGCGTGTACCTAACAAAAAGACCATCCAATAAATGTATCCGCCTAACCAATATAGAGCATATCTTCTACTAACGGTTTTTTGACAAAAATATTTTTTTATGAAAAACTCGCAAATTGTTGATCTTTCAGAGATTTTTACCAACACATTTTTAAAGAAAATTAAATTCCGTACAAAAAGCTTTTTTCGTAAATTGTCATCAGAAAACCCGTTTCCATGTAATCGGGCTTTGAACATTAAACTATTATTCCAATTTTGTTTCTTGAGTTTGGATTTTTGCCACTACTACCAATATCAATATTTAAATAAATTCAATATACACACTGTCCACGGATGGGACTTACCAGAGAAAAAATTGCTTAAAAATTTCAATTCAAAGTTCATAAAAATTTTTGCTTTAAAAAGAAAACAGGAGTTACGAAGAAAAAATGTTGATTTTGTATACATGGTTCGCAAAAACTTAAAACCTTTATTTTTTCCAGGAGTAAACTACCTTTATTATTGGATTTTAAGCAAAATGTGTTTCAAAATTTTTATTTTTTTAATAATGTTTGTAATCGCTAAAAACAATAATACAAAATATAATTGAATTCCATAATTTGGCAACAACAGCAACGCCTTGATGACATTTGTTTACACCTGAAAAAACAGTAGAATTTTAGTAGGTGTTTGAAAAGCAAATTAAAAGAGATCATATTATTATAAAAAATTTAAATAATTAATTTTTGATAACTCCAAAGACAGTCGTATGAAACTTGTTGATACCCTTGTAACATTAATAAAGTAATTTAAAATGTTATTGTAAATAATTTTTCTATATGATATTTTGCCTAAAAATGGAAAATAAGGGAAGATTCGAGAAAAAAACAAGTTTTTGCATAACTTTGTATACAAAATCAACATTTTCTCTTCTTAAATTTCAGGCAAATAATTTTTAGTCAAAAAATAATTTTCTTTATCCATTTGTCCTCTGGTAAACCCCATTCGTATAACAGTCTGTATATTATACCGGCACACATAAAAGTTTTCTGTGCAGCGGACGCTACGGGTAGTTTTTCGACCCTCTAAATCCGAATTTCAAGTCAGATTAGGCGTACGGGTCCCAATTTTGAGTAAATTTCAAAAACCGTAAAAAATGGGTAAAAATGTTCGCTATTTCTTACGGTTTGTTTCAATTTACTCAAAATTGGACAGCTGTACGGCCTAAAATAATTTAAAATTTGATTCAGCGAGTCAAAAAACATCCGCCTAGATAGGTCGCGTCTGGTGTACAATTTTTATTTATTTTTTTCATGTATGGGCCGATGCACCGGTGCACAAAAAAGTTTTTGCACAGGGGACGCGACCTATCTACAGGCATGTTTTTGACCCGCTGAATTCGAATTTTAAGTCAGTTTAGGCCGTACGGGTCAATTTTGAATAAATTGCAAAAAACGGTAGAAAATTTGCACAATTTTTTAGGTTTTTCGTAATTTACTCGAAATGGGGACCCGTACGGCCTAAAACGACTTGAAATTCGGATTTAGAGGGTCAAAAACATACCCGTAGATAGGTCGCGTCAGGTGCACATTATTTTTTTTTTTTTTTTTGGGCCGGTGTTATTACAGGAAATTAAATGCGCTACAAAAAAGGGTTTCAAGCATTTGTCAAATAAATTACCTCATTTAAAAGTTTTAAGACGTTAAAATTACTTTTTGATATAAGTTTGACGTCGAATAGATTTTGCATTTTTATGGTCTACTGTAGATGGTTACTGCAATTATTCCTCTTTTTTCGAAATGGTTTCAAATAAATGTTGCCGTTGCTGCTTTTTTAGATTTTTTTACAAAAAACTGTACACAATATTCTTTTAATGTAATATTTTAATGAACTACTGAGCGTAATAAATACTTAAATAATCTAAAATGTATCTCTATGAGTATAAGTTAATCCTTCTTCTCCTACCTTAATACGGAGGTTTTGAGCCGTAGTGACAGCTCTAAAATAAAAAAGACAATCATTTTAGAAAATTCGTTTGATTTTCATACGGACAGGCCTCCAAAAAGAACCTACTCAACATAAAAGCAATGCCCCCAGGGTCAGACAGGATTACAAAGAGAAAAAACAAGGCTAAAAATCTTAATTGCTCATCGCTTTGTATGGTTCAGGTTTTCAGGTCCACCGTAGAGATAAGCCTGGTTTTCCTGCGGCGGATATCCTGCAGATTTGGCGATAAAAATTCGCAGGGCCTAATTAAATCCGGGTGGTTTGGAGTGAAAAGTTAGGCCCATTAGCATTGGCGGAGTGCTCTAAAATGTGCTGGGACATCGTTTATAGTTTTAAAAGGATTAAGAGAGTTTTTATCTTCGAGCTCAACGTAGTTTATTATAAAAAGTACTTTAAAGTAAAAAAATAGCACACAACACAACAATCGGCCCATCTCATCGAAAGAACGAGACAGAAGTATCCAATATACATTTAAGTCCCGTGTCAACAAACTCCCTCTTTCCTTGCGCGTTTGTATTTAGGCTTTAAGCCTTCGTGGATTGAAGTCCAAGCTTAAAAATAAAACATATTTACACAATAAAATACCAACGTCAATCGTTATAATTTTTAACCGAAAATCTTTGGCCTCTTAATTTCAGCCAATCGAATTGATATGTTACATGTACATTTGTTAGCCATATTTTGCTTGCTGTTGTTGCTGTAGGTATTGCATTTTTTAAATATTTTTTCGTATAATAGATGAATACAATGAACCAGGTTATAAAACGTGTTGAATCAGTGTGTTTATTAATTTAAATTCCCAACTACACTACTCAAAAGAATTATCGCATATGCTCGATTTCTTCCATAAGCTTCAATACAAAAATGCTTTCATTAAAATGGCCATATCTCTTTTAATTATTAAGATATCAAGACAATTAAAAAAAGGAAATGTTAAGAAAATGTGAAGCTATAACTTTATATTAACCGTTGTTATTTAATGTTAACAATACATCCTACGGGGTGATAAAAAATTTTGAAAAATTAATAATTTTTAATCGCCCTGTATAATGTTCTGTTATAAAAGAGAAATCTCATTTGTAAATAATTTATACCCTTACCCATTTCTGATATTTTTTAATCACAAATTTGACTACTCCCTTTAAACAGCACATCATACATGGCGATTAAAAATTAATCGAGCATATGCGATAATTCTTTTGAGTAGTGTAGTATTCCTATTCAACACTAACAACAGCCTACTATATTTGCCACTTTCTAAAAATATTTTACCAATTTAATTTTGTTTTTAACCAATTTAAAAAAAAGGATGAGGTTATATTTATGTTCGTTTGTATATTTTTATAACGGATGTTTCTTAGTTGCGGTAAAAAAAATTAAGGGCGTATTCCCGAGCCAATTTTATAAAACAAAATCATATAAACATATGTTCCAAAATGCTTTGTTTATTAGATACAGGGTGTTAAACTTTTAACAGAAAATTGGGTTTTTAACAATATCTTAAATATACCTTATCTAATTTTAATAAAATTTACCTGTGGTATTTGGTAAACTAAAAAGTTAATTCAGCTCTAAATTAATTTTAATTAGTGAAGCAAGTGGCCGCGAGAAACGTATCTTAGCTAATATTATTGACAAAAAAATATACGCCACTGATTTTCTTTGTAACTTTTAATTTTTAGTAAAGACCCTAAAAATAAAACTTTTTTGTTTTTTAATATTTTTAAGTAACTTGCTTACTTTTCTCAAAAAAATAAAATAAAAATTAGAGGAACTGCATATTCCTGGCCCATACATGAAACATTTATTTTTAATTCAGTGTTACAACTTTTTATTAGCAATTATATAATAACAACAACAAATACTTAATTAAATAACGTTTATCTAGTATAACAAATTTTGCTAAAAAAGTGTTTTAAAAGTTTTAAGGTTTTTTGAAAACTTTAACACCCTGTATCTTAAAAACGAAAAACTTGGGTCCCATGTTTATCAGAACTTTTTTATAAAAATGGCTTAAAAATACGCCCCTAAATTTTCTTACCGCAATTAGGAAACACCTTGTATATGTACCCCTATTACTCCGTCAATAGTCGACCAATTTATTTATTTTTTATTTAAAAGAGTACACCCCGCGGTGATCCCATTGGAACCAAGTTAGAATACGATAGTGGAATCCTAAGGAAATCGGAAGAAAAACTACTAACTATTACCTTCTGGCATTATGGAAATGCAGACTGGAGGAAATTTAGAAATATTTTAAATAACAACACAGAAATATGCAATATAATAAATACACCGCAAGAACTAGATCGGCAAGTAAACATTTTAACTGAAAATATCCAGTCTGCAAGAAATAATATAGCCAGAAAGATCACGACTAAAGACAAGGAAGACAACATACCGGACGACATTGCCAACTTGATAAGATTTAAAAACAATCTTAGGAAAAGATGGCAACGTCAAAGACGAAGACAAGACGGACTGCGATTGCAAGAACTACGAACCACCATCCGTCAGAAACTAAATGACTACAAAAACAAAGCCTGGTCGGAAGTCCTAGGGAGGTTGTCTACCCAGGATAACTCACTATGGCGACTGACTAGGCGACTTAAAAACAAGTACAACAAAATACCG
Organism: Listronotus bonariensis; assembly: GCA_014170235.1. Taxonomy (NCBI): domain Eukaryota; kingdom Metazoa; phylum Arthropoda; class Insecta; order Coleoptera; family Curculionidae; genus Listronotus; species Listronotus bonariensis. The sequence continues at coordinate 68,081 of JACEGR010000543.1, forward strand.
ACACTAAATAATGGAGAACCACAAACTGACGTACAAAAAGCGGACATCATTGCAGAATTTTTAGAAAATATATGCATCACCACACCTAACACAACGCCAGAGCATCATGAAATAACCACCTTAGTTAATACCGTTATTTCCCAAAGTTACCCTATCCCGCCCCCCATAATTCCCAGAATTTTCATCAGGCCAAAGGACCTTATAAAAATAATAGCACAACTACCTAGCAACAAGGCACCTGGTCCTGATGAAATTTCTAATATTCTCATAAAAAATCTACCCACTAAAACCGTCGTGCAGTGTATGTATATAATTAACGCTACGATCTATTTGCAATATTTCCCAAAAAATGGAAAGAGGCGATAATTATACCTCTATTAAAACCAGGTAAAAATCCTACTCTACCAGAATCGTACAGACCAATCGCTTTAACCAATGGATTATCAAAAGTCACCGAAAAAGCAATTCTTACTAAATTTAAAGGTAATTTTGACTCTAATTACCCTGAAGAGCAGTTTGGCTTTAAAGACAAACACAACACTACACTACTGATCTTCAGGGTAATACAAGAGGCGCTAAACAAAATAAATATTGGACAAAACACCGTGTTACTGGCCCTCGATATAAAGAGGGCCTTTGACACGGTGTGGCACAACGGCCTAATATATAAACTCATTAAAACTCACGAAATGCCCATGTATTTTGTAAAATTAATACACTCCTACATAAGTGAAAGAACCTTTCAAGTAAGAGTAGAAAACTCACTCTCATCGAAAAGAAATATTCACGCTGGAGTGCCACAAGGCACAGTCTTATCGCCAAAGTTATACAACTTATACACTGCCGACATCCCTAAATATCCCTCAACTAAGGTGGCTTTATTTGCAGATGATGCATTAATTTATGCACACTCTTTTGCTGCAAATGTAGCAAAATCACAAATACAAAACCATCTCCATTATTTAGAGCCCTGGTATAAAAAATGGAAGATTAGTGTGAATGAAAGTAAGAGTGAATGCATGATAATTACCAAAAATTTACTAATAACAAGATTAATATCCCATTAAAAATTAACAATAACGAAGTATTGCCTCAAAAAACTCTAAAATACTTGGGAGTAATAATAGATGAAAGACTGTCATTTAAGCAGCAAATCAACCATATATTAAAAGAGCATACATAGCAATGCATAGCTTATATGCATTACTATCTCCAAAGTCTTGTCTTTCACCTGAAAATAAATTATTAATCTATAAACAGATAATACGCCCAGTGATTACGTATGCGGCCCCAGTATGGTGCAGCATCTCCAATACACAGATGTCTCGATTGCAAAGATACCAGAATAAAATACTAAGATGCGTAACCTCGTCAAATAGATACGAGAGAATAAACACGTTACATCAAATGGCAAACATCGAAAAAATAGACGAATATATATATGCAATCTCAACACAATTTTATATCAAACAAACTCCCGTGTCAAATTTAACAAATAATCTAACCAACATCAGGTTCTATGATGAGATTAAACATAAACCTCTGTATTGGAGACTGCCCATATATTTCGGGGATGATGCATAAGGCCCTCTTTCAACGCTCCTCATACAGCGTAAACAACCAAATGCAAAGTACAAAAACAAGCGTAGTTATCTAAGAGAGACAAAACTGCCTTAAATATAAATCAAATGCAAACACTTTTAATTTTAATTTAAATTAGCAGAATGTGAATGAAAGAAAATGAAAATAAACAGAATGAATGAAATGAATGTAAAATACCAGGGATGACTGACAAACTTGGTTTCAAGCGCGCTACTTCTAGCGTACCTGCACTACACCGTACCTGACTTAAATCAAACAGGTTTTTGGGAACCTTTTCCTGTAAAAACCAAATTACATCGAATTACCAAATTATTGCTCAATAAAATAATATTTTTGTAAGCCTTCGGCACTGAAAAACCATCTATGACGTTTTTAAGATCACTTTCGGTAAACGTTGAATAATAACCACATAAATCACTATACTTACCTCCAGGAGGCCAACACCTGCCTCCGGGCCGCTCCGCAGGCCCTACAACATTTTCCCTGAATCCTGAACAAGGAATAGAAGAAAATGAAACTATATATGTAATGTAAATATATGAATTGTAAAATATTAAAATTAATAAAAGCACTTTAGAATGGAATGGAATGGAAGAAAACCTCAAATTTTAAAGACACCCAAATTATTTACCATATTATCGTCCAAGAGCCCGTGAGCGGCAGACCTTTGTTATTTTGTAAAAGCTGAAAATTTTGTCAATGCATGCTCCCAACACAAGTAGAAGCGATGGTAAACTATGAAATTTGACTCATATTGGCTTTGGCAGGTACCAGGTACCTGTTAATAAATTGAAACCTTAACTGTGATGGTCATTCTGTAAAAGCTGAATTTTATATTATGTTATTTGGGTACCTATTAGACGATATTTTCTCAGTTGCCAGACGGTTTTAACAGTTTCAACCCCATAAGAGACAAATATTTTGAGGTGGCCAAATGGTCGGATGAAGTCCAATATTTCTGTTATTTAACAATATATCACAAAAATATTTAGTAAGAGTTGTAGGGTTTCTAAATAGGCATATTCTAAATATATGTCGATGTATACAGTCTCCTAAAAAATATAATTGCTGCGAGGATAGTTTTTCTATACGTATAAGACTCCGTATAGATCAAAATATATTTAGAACATGCCTAGCTAGAAACCCTACAACTCTTATAAAAGACTTTTTGTCATATCTTGTAAAACAACAAAAATATTGGACTCCTCTGGACCCTTAGGCCACACCAAAATGTTTGTCTGTCAAGAGGTTGGAACTGTCAAAACCTGTCTGGCGACTGAGGAAATATTTTCTAATAGTACCCTAGTAACAGATATAAAATTCAGCTTTTACAAAATAAAAATGTTAAGTTTCAACTGATTAACCTTTGGTACTTGGTACCTGCCAAAGCCACTATGAGTCAAACTTTATATTTTACTATTACTAAGATCATATACCTACTAGAGGCATCATTGTCGGTGTTAAGTACTTAGAACACTTAGATCATAAACATATTAGAGGCAGCATTGCCGCTGTTCATATACAACCTATGTGGAGAAAAAGTACTAGTGACAATTTTTTGGCACCTCAAAAAACGTCTGAAAATATTCTCATAGCTCATGCTATAAGAAGGTTATACGTAAAAACTTAACCCGTGTGAGAGTAATTTGTAAGACTATTGTTAAAAACAATTTAAAATAAAATGTGTCGTTAAACAAAAAAATAAATATTTGTCTTTCCACTTAACCTGCCAATGGATTTTATATCCCTCGGCAAACTGAATATTACGTTTGTGCTCATAGCTACTCAACCTACATGATGGTATCAAATAAACGGGTCTCTCTAAATATTTCCCTGTTGAAAGTTGCTCGTTAAGGTGGATGAAAGTTTTAAATTATACGGGTAAGCGAGAATACTACTTTCCCCGTTGTAATTATTACGTGTACGAGACATTTTCTTCTAAAAGAATACTCATAAAATATTTCTGTTAAAAGCGGCAATTTTGTTCTTAAGGGAAAAAGTTTACGTCTGTTAATGGTCCTAAAACATTTCTTTTTAATTTGTAAAAAATTATCAGAAATATGAATATCTAAACGGCATCTCAAACACTTTTTTCGTCAAAATGTAAAAAAAAATTATAAACAAACTGGTATACAGACTATCCACGGATGGGGTTTACAAAATGACAAATGGACCAAAAATTTAATTTTTCGTAAAAAGTCATTCTTGATGAAAATGAAATAATTTTGCTTGTTAAAAAAATATGATTCACAAAGAGAATGTTGATTTTGCATACATGGTAAGCAAAAATTTAAAAAATATAATTTTTCTCCAAAAGTAAACTACCCTAATTTTCCATTGTCATTAGAAAAACTTATTTAGAAAAAGTGTGTAACCAATATAGAACATATCTTCAATAATTTAGAAAACAAATTTAGTTTTACCTCGTTTATCGTGACCAATATTGAATTCTTGCAATGACAATTTACCATATTACACCCCGTTAAAAGGATATTGATTGGGGTCACTCCTTTAACGGGACACAACCAATCCAATAAACTCTTCGTTTGGCTATAAACGTGCTATAAACGTAGTAACTACACCTTACATTAGCAATTAACCTATTTTTAGCTAAATTAAGCACACGCCTATTTCAATAGGAACAAAAGGTAATAAAAATGGTTGAAAACTTTGTCGCCAGAGGAAATTTAACCAAAAATAGAAAAGTAATTTGAAAAAACTTTGGATAAAATTAAAAGTAACGAATCACACTGAAGTTACTGAATAATAAACAAAAGTGTTTACTGTATTTAATTTAGTTATAAAAAACCAATAGGAATGATACCCAGATTTAATTTAGAAATAATACGTATTCATCGACATAATGACTTTTAAATTGGGCGAGTTGGCTTGGATTAGATAGGTATATCAGTTACATGAATTGGGGAAAAATATGCCAATTTTACTAATTTAAAATGTTAACAACCATGAAAAGCCCAGGGAAACAGTGGATCGGATAGGACATCGAATGTCGTAAGATACAGGCTTTTGTAAGGTCAGGATTTTTGTGACGAACTTCGTCTATTTTTGGTATTCAGACTGATATACAGACTGTCCACGAATGGGGTTAACAAGAGGATAAATTGAACAAAAATTTCATTTTTCGAAAAAAGTCATTCTTCATAAAAAAATTACGAAGAGAAAATGTTGATTTTATGTACAAGGTTCGCAAAAACTTAAAACATATGATTTTTCTTTAAGAGGAAACTACCTTTATTTTTTATTTTTAGGCAAAATGTCATAGGAAAAATTTATTTTGAATAATGTTTGTAATTAATAATCAAAATAATACAAAATTTTATTGAGCACCATAATTTGGCGAAAACGCCTTAATCACATTTGTTTACAGCTGAAAAATTGTGTTGTGTAAGAATTTGAAGAAAGCAGGTGTTTGAAAAGCAAATTATAAAAGTTTTTTAGTTTATTTTATAATACAAATTTTAAATAATTAATTTTTGATAACTCCAAAATCAGTTTTATGAATCTTTTTAATATCCCTGTAAAATTAACAAAGTCATTCAAAATCCTATTCGAAAAAAAATCTAAATGATATTTTGCTTAAAAATATAGGTGTTTACTCTTGGAGAGAAATCATGTCTCTTAAGTTTTTGCGAACCCTGTAAACAAAATCAACATTTTCTCATCGTGAACCTAATTTTTGTTACAAGCAAATTTTTTATTATGAAGAATGACCATTTGTCCTCTTGTTAACCCCATCCGTGGACAGTCTGTAGATAAGGACGCATTGCGTCGTGTTAAAAGACTAATACCCAGTTAGATACGAAGAAACGTGTTATCTCACTGTGAGTCTAATAGTATGGGGTATCATCAAATATCGTGGAAAATCTATATTCCTCATTAAAGTTGCATGACGACTATTTGCTACATTAGGTCTTAAGATATTCACAGACACAACGTCTGTGGATATATTATAGCAAGACCATACCCCATGTGGCCTTAGTAACCGTTAGACTTCACAAAATATCACTTGAAAACGATTGGAGATAGATACCATCGGAAACGTCGTGTATCAGTTTAAAATAAAGACAATGGAAGTCGAAAAAAGTAGTATTATTGGAAAAATATTACCTAGTTATTAAAATCTTGACCTTGGCCTGATCTACCTGTGATGGAAATTTTAGGGTTGCAAATTTTAGAACTTAAACGTAACTCAAAATTCTACAGCACGTATACACAACACATATGTTGACAATGTAATCGAAAAATGAATACACACTTGTATCAAAGGCAATGAGACAGCTGAAAAACTGGCGGTCGAGGGTAGTAATAACCCAAATCTAACAATACTCTGCCTTTCTGGCATGTTCGGTGGAATTCTCAAGCGATGGGCCATATATTGTACCAAAAGAAATTTTGAGAAACTATGGTTATTGGAAACAAAGACAATGCATATTAAAGGAATGCTTAATGGACCCAGTTTGCTGGACATAAGAAGGACTGAGTGGAGAACTATCACAGGCCTGATACCCAGACAGTCGTATACTTAAAAGCACCTATTGAGATTGGGTCTGGAAGCAGATAAAATCTGAAGGTGGTGCGGGAATGGGGATAAACTCCCTTCTATGTGTTAGGAAATGCAGGGGTCTACAGGGTACACGAAAGGGCATCCTTAGAACCCACAGAATTAAATCTGAATTGGTAAACCTGTCGGGAATGGACCTGGGACAAATCTTACATTCTGCACTTATCATCGACTGAACACAGTAACCGATGGTTTTTAACTTCTTATTAAACTAAATGATTTTATTGATCAACCGATTTTTATTCAAACTTTGTGACTGTATACAAATAGGTATTTAGCTTTCTTGGTCACTGAGTATATATTGTCCTTCAACTAAAAATTGTCATAGCAAATAGGCTGTTTTCCAAATGCTTAATTCGGTAGACTTGAGTATATGTTGTGGTCAACGGTTTCTAAACTAAAAAGGACACTAAGTGACTTACAACAAGACGATTGTATATGCATATCTGGTCCAAATCTTAAATATGTAGGAAAATATAAGTGTGTTGTCGTATTTTCCTTTCTGCTAAAACTACTTTTGACAAATGTGCATAAGGCGTGTTATGTTTTCAACGTCAGAACTTTTAGTATAGCGTGTTACATGTCTGTCTATTTCTTTCATAGAATTATTTTCTTGCATACAAATGTGTGTAGCCGAAAATAATGGCAGCAATGAACGGGTGTTAATAACAACCTAAGTTTCCTAAAATACGGTTTACAGCTTTTGTAATCAAATTACTTTACAACGGTATATGCTAATTGGGAAGGGATAAATATTTTCAATTCAATTTTTCTCTTTTCTTTTCCGATACTTAATGATATACTTATTTAGAATAAGCTATATTACGGTGTACATGGTGGGTCAAAGTCGATGTAGGTAATTTGATTGAAATTGATGAAAACTTTGATGTCTATTGGTGCCTAAACGGTGAGGTTTATCGATTTTAATAAAGAGTACCTTCTTTTTTAAGTTTTTAATTGTCTATAAAATAGTGCCCCCCTGCTTTGCGATATCTGTCCAAATAAAAAGTTATGATGTAAATAAATTTTAAGTTTTGGACAAAGTGCCCTCTGGCGGTATTTAAAAAAGTACTTTTGTCTTAAAATTTTAGAATCTGCAAAGCTCGATGTGTGTGCCAAATGTTAACTGGATTGGTTTAAAAATAAATGCAATGTGGCGAAAAAACCAAAATAAAAATTGAACTTTGACGGTTTGTAACTCGAAAATAGATATACATAAAATGACATTTTGAAAAAAATTATATGAAGCTCTACCCTTATTTTGTCAAGTAGAATCACCTCCTTAAGTTTCGTGATCGATTTTTGAATTACCCTGTATATTAAATAATAATAACTAAATAAACAAAAACTTTTTATACTTTAATAACATGTTATTAACCGAAGTCATTTTATAAAATTTTCTTTTTATTATTTTTAGCTTTTAGGAAAGTTTTTCTTTTATATTTTTAAGTCGATTTAGTTTTTAATTAAGTGTTATAATATTAACGGCAATCGTACAAACCGACCAACTATTCATATTTGAGAAGCTCCACATCAAAACGCAGTTTTTGATAAAACCTAATTTTTAGAAAACCTCACAATTTTTACCGCAAGTTTTCGATTAAAAAAAATTGAAAATATTTATCCCTTATATTTATAATGTAGGTTATATACAGGATGTCTCACCGGCAACTGCCGCAATCGATTAATCGAAAAATACGTTTTGAAATTTTTCAAAAATTTTGGTAACATTATATAGTCAGTGGAGCACATACAACTAAGATATTTTGACAGCTTTACCACTTCCGGTTATACCGGAAGTTAATGTCAACTTCCTTATTTTAAATAGAACACCCTATATATTATTTATTTTTTGATTCTGCGTACAATTGTAAACATAATTCCGACCGTTTTTAATATGCCTTTAATATGAGTTGGGGTTGGGTTTCTTGTAGAGAAACAACTACTTTAGCAGACTATATTAATATTTTTATAATTAATAAATACAGAGTGGTCAAAAATAATCGTTAAAAATTATTACGAACAAGACTTTAAAGATCAATTTTTTTTAATGGAAAGCCCTATATCTTTTTACCTTATCCTATTAAGCATCAAAAATAAGGATAAGTTTGTAAAGGGATGTCTTATTCTAAAAATGTAAGGATTTTTAAAATAATAAGAATTTAATATTTATCTATACTAACAATGCTTTTAACTACGGCTTAGTTTGGCTTCTAGTTGGCCTTGACAACAAAATGTGACGTCACAGCCAACTATCCCATACCTAAACGTACTTAAATGCATTGAGAATAAATAAATATATATAAAATATAAAATATTTTAAAAACTATTAATTTATGGAATAGACATCCTTATACAAAGTTACCCTTCTTTTTAATGCCAACAGGATACGATTATGAAAGATAGGGCTTTCCATTTAAAAAAATTGACTTTTAATGTTTTTGTCGTTATAATTCTTAACGATTATTTTTGACTACTCTGTATTTATTAATTGTGAAAATATCGATACAGTGTACTAAAGAAGTTTTTCTTTACAATGAACCCAACCCCAACTCATATTAAAGGCTTTTGTTTGGACGAAATTGATGGTTATGTAATGACTTGCAAACGTCATTTTTCATTTTGACATAAATAAAATAAAATAAGTCAAATAAAATATGTGGTGTTCCATTTAAAATAAGAAAGTTGACATTAACTTTCGGTATAACCGGAAGTGGTAGGTTGTCAAAATATTTTAGTTGTATGTCCCCCACTGACTTAATAAGGTTACCAAATTTTTAAAATTTGCCAAAGCGTACTTTTCGAGAAAACGATCGCGGCAGTTCCCGGTGGGACACCCTGTATATTTTATTTCAATTACTTTTTAAACATAATAAAATAAAACGCAGAGCAAAAAATTGTAAGATTATCTTACAACTGAGTTTTAACAAAAACTGCAATTCTGATTTGGAGCTCCTCATTTGTAACTGAACAATGCAAATAATTGTTTAAAAATAAACTTATTTTTCCCGTTGATAAATTATCCTAAAAATTGTATTTGTTGTATAAACACTAATTTTACATCCCCTTATTACTTTTATTAAAATCTGATATAGGAAAAGGAACAAAATAAAATATTAACATATTTAAAGCTCACAAAAGTTTTTCTTTAACCCATAAACCTAAGAAAAAGCAAACTTTTCAAATAGCCTGTCAACAAATCTCCTTTTTTATCGAAAAAAAAGAAAAGAATAATAGTTTTTCATTTGAGACGGGGTTGAAGGGTCGACCCGGATTAGGAAACCCTAATTTGACAGGTTCGACGGTTAAAATGTTAGTAGTGAAGCCACACAAAAAAAAACTCGACAAACCAAATAAATGCTCGTTGATGTGACATTATACAAAAAGGGTGGATTTGATATAATTACAGTTAGGATGAGGACGGATGGATTTACACGGAGCCGACTAAAGTCATATTTTTTGCTAACCGTATGCCGTGTGTGAGTGGCCATATTTCCAAAACTAATAAAGATAGATATATCAAATGTGGTATTTTTGTAAAGCTTTCTAAAAGAACCTTTTAATGGTGACTTAACATACAGGGTGTTTCATTCAAAAAAAAAAAAATCCGCTCCACACATTTTTAGCTCACTCTGTATATTCATAAATATATGTTTTTGACGGTTTGGATAATTTTCTAAAATTCTTGTATTTAAAGTTCCTTTCTACCTTGTAAAATAAACGAGATAGGCGCTGTTTAAATAAACGGACAAACCCTGTACAGCCACGTAAACAGTTTACAAATATAATGGCGGAAAGACTTTGGTAAATACGATGCATACACCTACCCGACAAAGATAACTATTATTTTTAAATCAATGTCCAGGATGTATTCAAACACGGTTAAAAACGCGACGTACATGACGTCACCGTTAAGCAAGAAAATGTAATTTTTAAAATGTTTTGATTCGCATTACCAACAAAAAATGGCTTAACAGTCATAGAAACGTTAAAAGATTCCTGAATTACTACACATACGTACTTAACACTTTCTTTACTTGTTTTTTTCAATAATTGGGTACAGCTTCATTAAAGTGAGCCAAAAAAAAAACAATCCTATAGAATTTGAGTTAAAATGAACCTATAAAGCGAAAAAAAAAATGTCCCCACAAGGAAGGAAATTGAGCTCAATTTTAAAAGGTGTCAGTGAGTATTTGAAGTTTTCCATTAGGTTAATTTTAACATATAGCAGCATCATATCCAGTTAAGAATATCAAAATAGTAAATAAAAATGGTAATTTTTATTTTATTATTACAAGGACAGAATAGCACTTTATTATACAGGGTGTTCATTTGAAAACTTTCCACTCAAGTTATCTTCGAAACGAGACAGATTTGAGAAAATCGCCGAAACACGTCAAGATATTTATTGAGGGGAACGTTTTACAAAAAATTGGACGGCGCCCCTTTAACCCCTTAACCACCAGGGCCACCACCCCAAAATTCTTAAATGAGAAGGCAGGTCGAGTGATACATCATTTTAAAGCTAAGACGAGTACTTTATAACCCTAGAATATGAAGTCAATATCTTCACCTATTACAAAATGGCGGTACTTTAAAAATTACCTAAATACCTGATTTGGTTGGTCATATTTCCGAAACTAATAAAGTTAGATGTACTTAATGTGGTATTTTCTTAAAGCTCATTTAAAGATCTTTTTAATGGTAAAATAATATACAGGGTTCTTAAATAAAAAAATATGTACTTTTACTTCTACCCTGTATATTACTACCAGTATCACCATTAAAAAGACCTTTAAAGAGCTTTAAGAAAACACCATATTAGGTACATCTAACTTATTAGTTTCGAATATGGCCATCCAAATCAGGTATTTAGGTAATTTTAAAGTACCGCCATTTTGTAAAGGTGAAGATATTGACTTCATATTCTAGGTACTCGTCAGGGCTTTAAAATGATGTATCACTCGACCCACCTTCTCATTTAGAGTGTGGACCTGGTTGTTAAGGGTTAAAGGCACCGTTTCTCAAATCTGTCTCGTTTCGAAGATAACTTGAGTGGAAAGTTTTTAAATGAACATATACAAAGTATATACAAAGTTTTATGTTTCTTAAAATATTTATTAAATATCTTTAAAAGGCCAAAAAATATTTTGTTTAAATATACTTGTGTGTTAATCGTAAATCAAAGTATGTTAGTAAAAACACACAACAAGTTACACAATACGGCATATTATATCGTTAGGATATTATCATTAGAAGGATACAGATCAGGCAATCAATATTTACAGTAAAGCTTTAAAAATATCTGTGTTTAGTAACGATACGAAAATTTAAGAAGTGATTTTTAAGACATTTTCTAAAAAAATGTTCCTATGAACCTAAACCGCCCGAATTTGCTTTGTTTCTTAAAAATAAGGCGTTAAAGGTCGGTATTTTATATTTATAAAATAAATAAATCTTATCTCTTAAAATAGGTTTAAACTTGATTAAAGTTAGGGTACCCAAAATTTCAACCTAAAAGACCTTATTACTTCAAACATCATGTATAAAATACCGACTTTTTAAATTTAACTCCCTGTACCTCAGAAACTAAACTCCGGACATAAACTTCTAGGGACCTTTTTTTAAAACGACTTGAAATTTCCCACCGAAATTGGGAAACATCCTGCAATTGAATCATTTTGCATTTATAAAACTAAAACGAAATCTAGGTATATAAATATGAGAAAAGCGTCTAAACAATATTTAAAGCCTAACTGTAAATCTCGTCGGCCTAAACCTGATCAAGTGCCTAATGCAGCCAGTAGCGACAACACACGGAGCTAAATACCTTTCACTTGATAAGATGGGTCTTCCTATGGTTAAAGAATCTGAACTGCAATCGCATTTTTAAGTCTTTTCGAACTGTTGGGAATAAAAAAATAACATATGACAGTCACAGGGATAACATAACATACAAAAGGAATAAACATAAGAAAAACATGTATTTTTTTACTCTATAACGGTTCTCATAGGAGAAACGTCAGAAGTTATAAACTAAACTTAAAATTAGAAAGTATTGGAATTTACGAAAACAAAATTTATTAATTTATTTTAAATGTATACAGTAATCAATGCGTGCCTCACACATAATACCTACCTTTACTAAACCACAACAGATTGTAAAGAAATTCAAATAAAATCGTGCAGCGCTCTCGAAAATTTCTTCATTATCGCAGATTATTTATTAGTTCTTAATATGTAGATATACATAATACAACCGGTTAGATATTAAAAGAAAAAGAAAATGTAAAATTAAATTATAAAAAAAAGTTGTCAATATATCAATATGTCAATTATACCTTAGGAATTATTTTATATGTCAAAAAAAATTACATCTATTATATAAAATCTTATTTAAACCTAAAGAGAAATAAATAGATCTGTATTCTCAACTTAGATATTACATAAAAATGTCTTTCCATTCTTTCGTAAGGCTTCATGTAAATACTACTTTACCTTAACTTACTTGGATTATTTCCTTAACTTATCAAATAACTTAAACTTCCATTTTTTTAAGTCTTATATTTTTCGTAATATAAAAATATATAATTGACATACATTTCATATAAAAACTTACGTATAACTGAAAAGAGTACGATATACGATTTTAAAAATTTTAAATGTTATGTCACACCTTATTATCTAAATAGAGTACTATTTAAAAACATATGGTAAATGCAGACTTCATTTTGTAACGAAACGGAGTTGAAAGCTTTATTAACCAAAAACAAAAAAACTAACCAAAAATATAATTGCTCCATCAAAAACAACTAATCCATCTCTATAAAAATCGAAAAATCTCATTATTTTCACGGTATATTCCCTGTCGATTGTTGTATCTCGTACGGCATAAATATTGTATTCTCTCTTCATTTTGTTCCACGAAAACCTATTACTTTTTTATTACAGTGTTAATTAATCAACATTTCGTTTTGAAAATAAACAATTCAAACGGGAAATAGGTATACATTTTAAATGAAGCTGGATTTTTTTTAAACAATAGTAAGACTCAAAAAAATTTAGCTTTTGTTTATTTTTAACTGTAGCGGTAAAATCTGGCGTTTAGTACCCAGAGGCACGATTTTCGACTTAGGGTGGGGAAATTTCGAAAGGAAAGGGTTTTCTCAATCTCTTTTCAAATTACCTACTTTTAAATGTAATAGAAAGAGACAAACAAAACCCCATTTTCTGTCAGAAATATCTACTCCCTAAGTCAAAAATTGGGGCCCAGGACCTCAAGTTCTTTAGCCTAAGATACGTTGATTGGCGGAGTATGGTTTTGAGTTTTTTTTTAAATAAATTTTCTTCTGTAAGTAGACAGATTCCTACATTAAATAACGTGGAACCGACAACTGAGAGCTGATCACAAGTTGTCTCCAAGGAACAAAACTCAAAATATTACAGCATTTTAATAAACTACCAAGTGGTAATCAGGAATCTAAATTAAGTAATCCTGGAATTGGAAGATGTGTATATAATTTGAGATAAATTCAAGCATAATTACCGAAGGCTCAGTAATTAATCATAGTGACCAACGTTGATCATTTTGTGACCAACTGCATCCATTTTAATTGAGCCGTGTATGATTAATTTTTAAGCGCTAAGAGTTTTTCGATGATCTTGATATTTTAAACACGCAATAAAAGTTGGTGTATGAGTGACCAATTTGTCACACTTATTGACCATTTATGACTATTTCGTGACCAATTCGAAGCTGTGTTTTAAACCTTAAATTTCACATTTGGGGTCGCGAAATAGATGGGGCTTAATCAACAAACAAACTTGATTTTTTTGATTTTACATGATCCAGCACAGAGAGTATGATGGAATTATTAGACAAAAATTGTACACAATATTCTTCTAACGCTGCTTTTTAATTAACTATAAAGTTCAATAAATAAATTTGACTGTGGGGTCAAACATAATATACCTTTTTGAGCAAGAATTAATCATACTCCCCACTTCATCTAAGGCACGGCGTGCACTGAAATGGTAAGCCAGTGACGACAAGCGGTTAGCTGCAGCCCCGCGTGTATCGATTTATAAGCTCTTGGTAGAACAAAGATTACCTTTTTCCTTGTGTTCAAATCACATAATAGTCTCAGAGCTAGTGAACCATTTGAGTAACATTAGACCTGTAAGGATAGAAATTTGTATAGTGATGAGTCATAGCATGCTAAGTACGAAAATTATCACCTGACAGGCATCAGCCGTGCAAAAATATTATAAAAAAACTTGGAGCTGTAAGCTTCAAATTTTTCAGCAGCATAAGTACCTGCTAGGCGAACTGAAAGGTGTGGCTAATTTGAATGGCCATATTTTCAAAACTATAAGAGATAGATATATCAAATATAGTATTTTCTAAAAGCTTTTGTAAAGATCTTTTTAATGGTAATATAATATACAGGGTGCTTCATAAAAAACCTTTTTTCCACTCTGTATATTATCACCAGTATCACCGTTAAAAGATCTTTTAAAGAGCTTTAAGAAAACACCACATTAGGTACATCTAACATTATTAGGTTTGGAACTATGGCCATCCAAATCAGCCACACCTTTCGGTTCGCCTGGTAGGTACTTGTGCTCATCGAAAACGCCTGTCAATTTTTTTCAAACCTTATATGAATGAACTAAATCCTAGAAAAATTTGAAGCTTACAGCTCTAAGTTTTTGGTTATTATTATTTTTTAAACTTTTAAAAATATACAGGGTGATGATGTGAACGGCTGATGCCTGCCAGGTGATGATTTTCATACTAAGCATGATATGACTAATCACTATACAAATTTCCAGCCTTATAGGTCTAACGTTACTCAAAGGTTTCACTAGCTTTCAGCTTTCGTACTATAATAATATGAACGGCTTTAATCAAAATTAAAGACAGTGACATTCATTGCCATTTACTTTTGTTACTTCGAAAATTTTTACTCGCGGCTAGAAATTAGAGACAAAAAGTAACACCATAAATAATATGCACACTTATACCTATCCGTATACGCAACGAAAGACAAAACGTCGACGATCAAAAAAAAAGTTAAAAGCACGGCTTAAAAGCACACTTACGTAACGTAATTTAAAATGATTTATGCAACCCCCTAAATCAATTTTGTTCAGGCTTTGTATCCTGTAACTTAACAGGTGTCAAACAGGCGCCTAACAGTTTTTTTCAAGAAGAAAATATCTGAGTAGTATCAAGTAACAAAACACCGAAAACCGAAGATAAAGTATAGGTGGAAAGTCAGGATTACTTCAACTTAGTTAAATCTTTTTTTTATTCCTTAGTTAAACCGTCACTGTACATTGACTACAATAAGTCGCCATTCTTTTTACAATGTATTCTTTACACATAAAATTCTTTTTACAATGTATTCTTTTGAACATACAATTCTCAAAACAAATAGACAATAAATTGTTTGCCATGTAATATACAATAAAATGTATCTTTGATTAATTGTTGAAAACACAACCGGTCAAAATCACCAAAAAAAACTTAACTAAATTTGTGATTACGTTATGACAACAAATCGAATCAGGCGCGAACACGGTCTGTCAAAAGGTTATAAAGGATGATTCACATTACACCGTGCCGTGGCCGGGCTGTGCCACGGTCGGAGCACGACCAAACATCTATTGCATTATTGAATACTTTTATATGTCGGAGGATATTGTTTCCGGCATCGGCACTGCACGGGCATGACACGTCTTAATATGGATTACTAGTCAACGACGAACTTTAGTGACATAAAGAAAAGTTGTTAGAATGTATGCTCAAAAACCGTGTTCCTTATAATATGACCCATTATTAGTAACTGGATATTAAATATAAAAATTTAATATGGAAAACAATATATCTATAATATCTAAGCTTGGCAAATTCTCCTTTAGATTTTTGTTTTATTTGGACTGAATGTCTTTTCCATCTTCTTTCTTTAGTTCGTGATTAGAAAAATCGTCATTCAAAGCAGTTGCAACTGTTTAAAAAATATGAAATAAACATTTAACAGATCTTATTTTTTACCAGATATTCTGATTTATATATTCCAAAAATCATTGGCTAGCGCAAAACCCAAGACGAATATAAGGTTCTAAAGAAAAGAAAAGCTAAAGATAAAATATCAAAAAAAAAAGGCAAGCGGCACTGAACTATATAGGAATGTTTAATTTATTTGTATATTGGAAAAACAATATTACTGGGGTTCTTTGACAAGAATAAAATAAAGGTTTTTATTGAAGTTAAAAAGCTCGTCTTATGTTTCATTCAAATGCAAACGTGAAACAGAGGCCGAGATATGAAAAAAAACAACACCTAAAATGTTTTAAGGATTACGTCCAGTATTTAAAATCTTTATTAAACTTTAATTATTTTCAAACAATTTTAAAAACTTAAGAAGCTGATTTCTTTTCTAAAATAAAGAAGAGTTTATTGTAATAATCACGATCAGTGCGACATTCGAATATTTGATTTTGTTTCAAAAAATAATAACCATTAATCACACGACTTTAAAAAGTAGCCTGTAATTATGGATGGTGGAGGGGAGGATAACCATCTCAATATTTTAAAAAGTGTCCGTCGAAAGGAGCAACTTAAGGTGGCGCCACCGTAGCCAGAGGAGATTTTTTAACCAATGAACATGAATTATTAGAGTAAGATACAAAATGAAAAAGGACAGATAATAGATACAAAATAAAAAAGGAAAGAACTATCAAAATTCCTCCACTGGCTACGGTGGCGCCATACGCCATCCCAATTTGCTACATTCCGATGGTCACTTTTTCAACTTGTCCGCCATAAAAGATGGTTATCCTCCCTCCACCATCCATACCTGTAATATACCGAAGTCCCTCGTTGCCAAATTTACTTTTTACTTGTCAAGGAAATTGTACACCATCGCATTAAGTGGCTAGAAGTAACGTCCTAACCCCTTTGGATTTAAAATAACAGAAGAATAATATATATTAAATAAAAAATATCTAATTAAATTAAAAATCAAAAACTTTTTTCTGCAAAATCTTAAAAAAATAACCATTATTTATTCATTTTATAATTATTACAATTTTGTAATACAGGATTAGTAGAAAAACCGGAACGGTGGATTCTCAGCAACCCTCAAATATAATTCAACTAAATTTTGTGCAAGGGGTAACTGAACATGAAGAATTCAAATATTATATTTACAAGATTGACAAATCTATAGTATTTTATTTAGTTTAGTTTAAATAAAATACCCTTATTATTGTTATCAATTGCCTGTATCAACTTTATTATGACCTCTGATATTATCGATTTTTCACTCCTATCAATAGGCATAGTCAGTTTTTTAAAAACGATCCAATCGAAATTCGGCAAAACTAGTACAGAGAAAAACTGGACATTATAAATTCAGAAATTGCATTTGCGATTTTTTATAAATAAATTTTCGATTTTCTTTTATTATTATTTTTTAAGAACCTTGGAAACGTCGCGAAATGGCGTTTATGAATTTAGTATGTCCAGTTCCTTTCCTGTGCTAATTTTACCGAATTTCGCCTAGATCGTTAAAAAAAAATAACCATACCTACTCGTTTTTGTATTTATTTTGAAAGAAGCATGATAAATTCTTTATGTTCAGTTACCCCTTAGCACAATATTTAGTTCATTTATATTTGAAGGTTGCTGAGATAATCCACCGTTCCGGTTTTTTCTATTAACCCCGTATTACAAAGTTTTAATAATCATAAAATAAATAAATAATGGGTATTTTTTAAGATTTTGAAAAAAAAGTTTTAAATCTTTAATTTAATTAGATATTTTATATTTATTACATTCTATCATTTTAAATCCAAAGGGGTTAAGACGTTAGCCCGGAAAAAATTCGATGGGTAAAATATCCCACAAATGAAAACAAATCCGACAATCCTAACTAAATTGGGTAAAATATAAGAAGTAAGGTGGTAAAAAAGATAAAACTTAGAACTGATAGCAAAAGAAACTAAACCTTTTGCCTCTATTCTTAAGACTCGTAAGACTTTGTTAGTAGGTTTATTTAGTTTCGCGTTTACCAGGTTAGTTCTTGGAAAAAGTTTCTTTTTATTTGGTTTCCTTTATACTTTGAGCAAATGAAACTTTTCTAAACTTAAACACTTTCGTTTTACGTCTAAACAAAAAAATATTTTGGCGTTAAAAAAGCTGATGAAGGAAAAATGTACATAATAAAACACAGATAGTCAAAAAATAATTTATTTTTATATTAAACCATACTTATCTATATAACAGCAACAATAACTTTTCTGCACACATATACACATTACCTAATATTATCAACGCGTATTAACAATCAAAATACGATCATACTACAATCATAAGATTGTATCGTAACAGATCATCTGTCTTTATCATCACAGTAAAATAAAAAAATCTACAACTATACCTTTTTGAAAACGAACTATGCGTTACGTAGGACATGTACTTTTTACAGATCATCATCACATCATAATTATCATATTACAGGGTTAGTACAAAAAACCGGAATGGTGGATTATCTCAGCAACCGTCAAATATAAATGAATCAAATTTTGTGCCAAGGGGTAACTCAACATGAAAAACTATAAAATTGTATTTGCAAGGTTGACTAGTTTATAGTTTTCTCTGTAGGTTAGGCAATTTTAAAATTTTAAATGGAATACCCTATTTTTTATTATTGTAATCAATTGCTTGTATTAACTTTATTATGAACTGATATTACCGTTTCTTTACTCCTGTCAATTTCGGAGATATGGCATCATGCTTGTTTCGAAATTAATACAAAAGCGACTAGGTATGGTCAATTATCTAAAAAAACAATCCAACCAAAATTTGTCAAAATTAGTACAGGGGTGAAACTGGACCCTCTAAGTTTATAAATAGTATTTTTGCGAGGTTTTTAAGAGTATTTAAAAGAAAAGTCAGGAAAATGGAATAAGGAAATTTAATTATGAAACATCGCCAATGTAATTCCTGAATTTTAAAATGTCGAGTTACTTTCCTGTACTAATTATTACAAATTCTGATTGTATTGTAAGATAACTGACCATAACTGGGCGTTTCTGTATTCAAGCTTGATGTCATATCTTCGAAATTGACAGGAGTAAAAAACGATAATATCAGGTCATAATAAAGTTGATACAAGCAATTAATTACAAAAAGGGTATTCCATTTAAGATTTTAAAATTCTCCAACCTAGAGAAAAGCTATGAACAACCTTGGAAATATAATTTTTAAATTCTTTATGTTCAGTTATCCCTCCGCACAAAATTTGGTTCATTTATATTTAACGGTTGCTGAGATAATCCACAATTCCGGCTTTTTCTACTAACCCTGTATACTCTCTACATAAAAAGTTTTTTACTATACGGTGATCATTTATAAATATATTTTCCAGATTGACTGTGGTTAGTTCATAGATAACCCAAGTTTGAATCCGCAGTGGCTAGAATCTTTTCGAATTTTTACGATCTCGCGCAGTAAACAAATAGGTGCGTTTACGAGCATGCGTATTTTAAAACTTATGGCCATATATAAAACTGGCGTTTTTATGACAGTGCTTGCCGTACTCCGAACGCGAAACCCTGACAACACGTTGATAAATTGTGCTGGATAATGCCGATAGACTGTTCGACGCCCGAGCGTAAATATTCGGTAACGGCGAAAAATGACTTATATCCAAACGCAGAACTCCGATTTTTCGCCCGTGAAACGTAACTTTGGTTTCGCGCAGGTGATAAAATTGGCAATCCATCTAGATCGGTAATTACTACCAGGCCAGTGCCGGATCAAGCCTGAAGCCGTGAAGCGACCGCTTCAGCGCCAGGTTGGGGGAACCACAATTGGGGTTACAAGAAAATTAAAGCATGGTTTCTAATGTGTGAGGTAGTGGGTTAACCTACTTTGCTCTTTACCTTTAATTTGGGATAGTTTTCTGTATTATTCATAGGGAGAGGCACCAAGTGATGAGAAGAAAAGGGCGCGATTTGAAAGGTAAGTGCCTTAACTTTTTAGCTCTTTAATTTTATTTCCCCAATAAATGTAAAGGGCGCCAAATGTATTCTTTCGCTTCACTAAAAATTTTGCCTTTGCATTCACTCTGCGACTGGTGATATCATTATCAGTACCATTAAGATTAGTGGGTCAGTTTAATAGTAATGTGTAGAAAACTTTTTAGGTGCCTGTAGATAACCTCAAAATGCTCTACACATATGCCAATTTTAAGATGAATATAATCTTTTGAAAAGCTTGATTTAGGATGAATGGCATATTGAGTAGGATTATTTCATAGGTTTTTCTAAACAAAATATTTGAACTTGACACTTAGGACTATTCCTACACGTAAACCGATTATTTTTAATATTTTTTTTATATACAATTTACAACTAGACATGCCTTAGAGCTTACCTGAATGCTAGAAAGCACTGGGTGAAGCGATCGGTCGATTCAAGATTGTCCGATAAGGCGCAAAGGCAGATTCCAACGTGTATACTTTTCTGCGTCCTTCATTTTTAATCAGTTATTGTAGCGTTCAGTTGCGAGCCATCTTAAAGTAGATGATGGTCTTTCATAAGCAGGGGCATATCTACCGCCGTATTAGCCGTATCAATGATACGGGGCTCCCGGGCTACAAGGGCCCCCAAACGTGTGTAAGCAAAAAAAATGAGGTGCTGGTAAACTGTAAAACTGTCGGCAAAATTGGGAAAGTGGGCGTTTTTTTGGTCTCCAAAAATTTTTGATACGAACGAAATAATCAAAAACAAGGTTAACTCATTATATGGAGCCCATCCAAGGCACGCTACGCCACGGTTCATAAGGACCAATACAGCGTCTCTGGTAACTGTTTCATATACACTTCTTTACTGTCAACTGCTTCTAATTGTAGCTCTTATAATAAATTTACTTGTGACTCACAAGTTGTGACTATATCTCCCTCTTACGTAACCCTGTTTCTACCCACATTATTTTCTTATAGCACTTTTTTGTCACTTTTCTTAATATTCAGACATGAAATTAAATGCGGTGCTAATTAAACATTAATACTTAATGTTTTTTAGTCTTGCCGGAACATAGGGGATGCGCTGATGCAAATGGCCAAAAATGCGTTCAAAAAAGTATAAACAACGGACCTAAATGGCGATTCTCTATTCTTATTTATTTATTCTTATTCTCTTCTTATATAAAAGTAACCTTCGTGGCCTTTAAATTCAAAATCGATGTCACCAAAATATATAATGCGCTTGCGTCATGTTACTGTGCGCGAATGCTATTTTGTGCTACGTTAACAAAACGGCTTTGGCTTTCTCACCACCTCTGGTTTTTATGGTAAAGGTAAATCACAGTCTAACGGCCAGTTTCACAATATTTGGTTAACACTAACCAAAGGTTTGTTATCATAAAAACAACGAAATACCGAAATGTGATTGGTGTTGTACCTAAAAAGTGATGGTAACCATGTATTGTGAAACTGGGCATTACTCGCAGACTTGACTCTTTGGATAAGCTCAAAGACATGTCTAACCGTGTTTACGCCCATTTAAATGTAAGGAAGGTTTACTGTTTTGTATAGGAACAGCCAGACCACCAAATTTTTAAACCACCAACCAGAACTAACCACAGTGCGTCTGAAAAATATATTAATAAATTATTATCAACACTCTTTGTCTAATTGGTGTTGGTTATTTGTTCTTTGATTACATTGGAAAAACCCAATAATATATTTTGTCGAATAAAAAGGTTTAATTAATATCATCTCATAAACCTTTATAATTATACATATTTTTAATTACAATACACTTCGCATCGCTCAAAAGCGGTCTAGATAAACTCTAATTTCACTGTAAATACCACAATGACAATGATCTGCTGCGAAACTACCCAGATATGTAGTACCATCCTGTATATTAAATTGTTCCTAATCTCACCTCGTTGTGTTTCAGAGATAGCATCCCAATAATGTTTCTATTTTTTCCTTCATATAGGTTTTCGGACTGTTTTGGAACCATATTATGGAGCGGAGTTCAACCTCGAACCTACACCACGAATATATTTTGATACTTAATATCGGAAAAGTATTTAACTGTTATTGATAAAATTGCATAAATTAGGAAGAACATATGTGTATATTTGCATCTACGTTACGTCATACGGCAAAGCAAAGCTGTAAGACTGAACCAAAAAACTGATTTTATTAATTATTATTTTTTTGTTTTTTTTTTTTTAATATACAAAAAATATTGTTCAAGGTGACACAAAAATCGTGAAGGTTTGAGCCCTTAATATTAGGATTAAAAGATCTATCATCGTGACTAACAGTTTTTTGAAAAAATCATTTTTCAATGCAAAACTCAAAAATTGATTTGAAAAATTTAATCAACAAACATTCGTAAAGAAAATTAAATTCCCTACAAAAATCTCTCCTCGTAAATTAGCGTAAAATAAGCGGGTTCCATGTAATCGAAGTTTAAATATTGAACTATTTTTTTCAATTTTATTTCTTAAGTTTGGAATTTTGTTACTACTACAAAAATATCAATATTTAAATAAATCCAATACATATTTATAAAAAACATTTGATGCCCTACAAAAAGTTTCTAAATATGTTTCAATAAATATACTCCTACAAAAATTATTTAAACGTTAGGCACTCCACACATAGGTCGGTGAGACAGCGACGAGACCGAGATTCGACGAGCTTCCTACAATATGTACGCATATATACGTGTTTGAAGTGGCGACAACCGTACAGAGACGAGCATGCGTTTAATGGTCAATTTTTTCTATATTCTCAGCCAATGAAATGATATGTCGATCGGAGAGCGCCGATGTTCCTCGAATCCGACCGCGGCGGGGCAAGAACTACCCCTTTGGATTATCCCACCAGGTCAAAGAGTGCCATAATAGAGCTCTCTAAGACAGGTTCCCAAAAGCCTGAATCCTACCGAACATATTTTACAGACAAAAAATAAAATATTTTTTTACCTGACAGGTTGACTTGCTTTGCTATTGCATTTCAAGCTCTTTTTATATGATCTTTTCGCAAATATTTCTTTAAAGTATAATTAAAAGTATACATTTTTTAACCTCGTCCACAAACCTAATATTAAACAAATCCATCTTTGGTACAAAAATTTCTTGACGTAACACTAATTTCCCGTGTAAAAATCAGACACCATCACAATAGAAACGGTTCTGTATCACATTTGTTTACTAAAGGACGCAGATTGCTGAAATCGGATAGGCCTACGTACTGTCGACGCCTGTAAAAATCGTGTTCTCATCGCTATTTTACCGACCCATGTACGGAGAGCCTTAAAGTTACTTTTGGATTTGACTTCAACGTCGAATATCATTTGAAGGAGTGAATTTGTTGCTAAAATATCTTTTTGTTGGATTTCTTTAAATACTGATATTTGTGTAAGTAGGAAACTCCAAGCTCAAGAAACAAAATTAAAAAAATAGTTCAAAGTTCAAAGCCCGATTGCATGGGACATTTTACGGTTTTTTATGGGGAATTTAATTTTCTTTAATAATGTGTGTCGGTAAAATTTTTCAGATCACCAATTTGCGAGTCTTGCATAAAAAAACGATTGTTGTCCAAAAACTGTTTGTCGCGATGATAGACCGCAAAATATTAATATTAAGGGCTTAAACTTTAACGATACTTTTTTGTCCCCTAAACTACATCTTTGATATATTAAAAAAATCGATCAAGCAACGCAGATAAGTCATATTTGTCATTTCAAGACAATCGTTTAAAAACATAAATAAGCGACGTGATGCCTAAGCATGCCTCTACGAAAAATTTGTTAGTCACGTTTCTATAAAACAAAATAAACCATGACAGTTGCCCAATAAAATTTAATTTTAGTACACGTATAACGCAATTTTTAGGTAAAAAGAAAAAGGTGAAAATATAAAAAAACATATATGGCTAATACAACGGATCACTGTTTTAAGAATGGAAAATAGCTTATTTTGCTCACGAATTGACTTCTGTTTTTGAAGCTATAATGCAGGATTATACAGAGCATTTCTTTAATGTCCCCATTTTATTAAAAATGACAGATGAAAATTTGAAGATGGCGACTACTAGCCATCTTGACAGAAAAATATTTAATGGCAAGGGGGTCTTGTGTCAAATTGTGTCAAAAGCTCCTGACGAGTACTTAATAACCCTAGAAAATAAAAATCAATATTCTTACTTAGGTAGGGTAGGGCGGGGCTAGTTGAGCATTGAGGTAAGTTGGGCAGTCCAAATATATCAAAAACTATCGACCGTACGCAAACGCATCAAATAGCGTAAAGAAGGGGTTGCGCAAGAGGAACACATCGCGCGACCGCCAGTGGTGACGCGGCGATCGAGAAAAGTACCCCCACGTATTGTTTATTTTGTGATTAAAAAGTATAATAATTTTAAGGCAGAATATTTCGTCTGTGATAGTTAAATCATATCCTTTTTCAATCAGGTAAGTGTTAATCTTTAGTAAATTTATTGCAGTTTTGATTTTTATAAAGATACTGAATATAATTTTATCAGTTTTTTAATAAATTCACCTTTGCTTTAAAATTTCAGGTTGGGGTTAGTTGAGCTACAGTTGTCCACCTATCCCCACAAGTTTAACAGAAGTATAAAATGATTTTTTATTTTTTTAGGATACGGACTTATAAAAGTTCGACTACTAGAGGTTTCTATACTACTTAAGAGTTATATGAGGCTGCATCCCGTACAAGCAACAAAAAAACGAGCTGACCTATCTAATTAATAAATTTTCTCCGGAAATAGTTCGACCATAGCCAAAGGCTGGTCCAAGAAAAGGAGCCAAATCACTGACAAATAATATCTATTTAATATATTTTTTTAAATTATATCAGCAATATTGATAGTTGCATATAAAGTCTGTTTATTAATAGAAAGTCTAATCTTTAATTAATGCTATAATAAAGTTAACTTGGAGTTGATGTTTTGTTGATTTTATTTTTAGTTTTTTAACCAAATAAAAATTACTTTGTTTTGTTTTAAATGAAGATTTAGACTCGTAAATGTCTTAAATGTTTTTTTATGATTTGTATAAGCTATATTAATAATAATTATACAAATATTCAAGTTTAAATTCAGTAGTTAGGCTAAGATAGGTACGTTGCAGTTTTATTGATGAGATTTGTTGTTTTGTGACTATAGGATTATAAATATAAAAAGCAAATTGTCAAAATGTATTTTTATTGTAAACCTACCTAACATTAAACCTATAATTTGGCTGTACTTTCTAAGTGCTCCACTAGCCCCATACCCTTGCTCAACTTACCTCACCTATGGGGTACGTTGAGCATACCTGACTATCTACATTAAAATAGATGTAGCTCCTTAATTTAGCTTACTAAAAGAAGTTACTATGGACACTATTGCTAAGGGATAAATTGTCAATCCATCAGTATGCATCATGGGCCATTAAGACATATTGTTGAGGAGCTATAACCGATCAAGTGAAAATTTGCTCAACTAGCCCCGCCCTACCCTACTTTAAAATGGCGGAACTTTAAAAATTTTCTTAATATCTAATATGGTGGCCATATTTCCGAAAGTAATAAAATTTGATGTACTTATTGTGTTATTTTCTTAAAGCTCTCTTAAATAATATTTTTAATGGTAATATAATAGACAGAGTGCCTTACTTGAAAAAAAAACTTTTTTCCTTCCCTGTATATAAAGAAAATAACCAAATTTCTAGACCAGACCATTAAAAAATCATTTATATAAAGATGAATAATAGCTGCGGGGAAAAAAGTCAATTCGTTTGCAAAAAGACAATGTTTTAGTTGATAATGATTCCGTTATTCATACCATATACTTCTTTTATTCGATTCGGCTAGCTAATCCGACGACACTTAAAAGTGGTTAATTTGTTAAACCATATTATATTAACGTGAAATGGTGTGAGAGTTATTTTTACCTAATGATTAAATGTCGATAATAATTTTGGTTACTAAACCACTATATTACACTTCTTTAATGCCCCCCTTTATTTTTGGACGGATCAAAATAAAAAGTAAAACTTGGATATATAAACAAAATGCATAATTATTATATTCTAAAATAAAATTGACAGATAACAATTTTAAGACGGCGGCTGGGCGCCATCTTGAGAAAAAAATAAATGGAAAGGGGGTCTTGTGGCACTTCATTTTAAAGCTTCTGCTGTAGCTGTACTTTATAACCTTAGAATATTAAGTCAATGCCTTCACTTAATACAAAATGGCTGTAATTAAAAAGCTTTCCTAAATACCTGATTTGAATGACCATATTCTCGAAACTAATAAAGTAAAATGTAATTAATCTGGTGTTTTCTTAAAGCTCTGTTAAAGATCTTTTTAATGGTGATACTGGTAATAATACAGGGTGTCCCACTGGGAACTGCTGCGATCGATTTTTCAAAAAGTATACTTATGGAAATTTTGAAAATTTGGTAACAATTTAAAGTCAGTGTGGGACATACAAATAAAATATTTTGACATCTCTACCACTTCTGGTTATACCGGAAGTTAATGTCAACTTCCTTATTTTAAACACAACACCGTGATATATTATTTATTTTTAGATTCTGCGTAAAATTCTAAACTTATTTTATACATAGTGTTCTATACCTAAGTTAAACTGTTTTGACCTATTTTAAATGTTATGTCAAAAATGACGTTTGCAAGCAATCACATAACCATAATTTTTTCTAACCAAAAGCCTTTATTATGATTTGGGTTGGGTTCCTCATAGAGAACGAACTTTTGACATTTACGATAAATACAGAGTGGTCAAAAATAATAGTTAGAAATGATAACGACAAAAACCCTAAAGTCAGTTTTTCAAACCCCATCTTTGTTTACCTTATCCGTTAGCACCAAAATAAGGGTAAGTTTGTATAAGGATGTCTATTTCAAAAATTTATAGTTTTTAAAATATTAACAACTTAATATTTATCTATACTCACAACGCTTTTAAGTGCGACTTAGTTTGGCTTCTAGTAGGCCCTGGCCTCGAAATGCGACGCCATAGCCAACTACCGTTGTCAACTATCCATACTTAAAAGCAGTGTTGGAATAGATAAATATTAAATTGTTAATATTTCAAAAACTATAAATTTTGGAATAGACATTCTGTATACAAACTTACCCTAATTTTTGATGCTTAATAGGATAAAATAAAAAAATATGGAGGTTTCCATTTAAAAAATTACTTTTAAGGTTTTTGTTTTTATAATTTTTTACTATTATTTTTGACCACTCTGTATTTATTTATTGTGAAAATACAATACAGTCTACTAAAGTAGTTCGTTCTCTAGGAGGAACCCAACCCAAATCATAATAAAGGCTTTTGGTTAGAAAAAAATATGGTTATGTGATTGCTTGCAAACGTCATTTTTGACATAACATTTAAAATAGGTCAAAAACAGTTTAACTTAGGTATAGAACACTATGTATAAAATATGTTTAGAATTTTACGCAGAATCTAAAAAATAAATAATATTCACGGTGTTCCATTTAAAATAAGGAAGTTGACATTAACTTCCGGTATAACCGGAAGTGGTAGAACTATCAAACTGATTTTATGTTGGTACCAACATCTTTTCAAAATTTATCAAAGGCTATTTTCCGAGAAATCGATCGCAGCAGTTCCCGGTGGGACACCCTGTATACAAGGATAGGACAAAATATATATTTTTCAATAAAGCACCCTGTATATTACATTTAAATCAACAAGATCTTAAAAAGAGCTTTAGGAAAATACTATGTTAGGTATATCTAACTTTATTAGTTTCGGAAATATGGCCATTCAAATTAAGTATCAAGGTAATTTTTAAAGTAAGTACCTCCATTTTGTATTAAAAAGGTATTAACTTTATGTCCCAAAGCTTTAATTATTTTATATAATATTAAAAAATGACACTGTATGGATATGTTAAAATAGTTACTGAGAAAATTACCAAAAAGAAAAAAAAAAGAAAAGCTTAGTTGGGTACAAAATTATTTTGTGTCGAAAGGGAGCACCTGGTACTTTTTTTTATTTTGCTAAGAGGACTTGCAAATAAAAAAATGGAAAAATTGTTAAATACTTTTTTCCGTAAAAACATTCTGCTAAATTAGTATAAATAAGAATTCATCAAGAGACTTTAATATTTAATTTATTTGATGTAAAAAATTAGTGGGAAGATACCTTGCGCAAGTAAATAGAAGTCTGTTATATTTACTTCACTAAAACGTTACCTAAACGGCCTATTGCGCAAGTACTAAATTTATTGGTTTACATGCTGCATGAACCTTAATTTAGTTACTTGATTTAGCAACTTGCTTAAGCTACTTAACACGTGTAAAGCCAGCTTTAGTTACAAGATACCTTGCAATTGCAACTCAAATCTGGACACCCTAGATTTCAGCTCGAGGTTGTATCATCTACCGACGCGAAGTGAAGGGAGACAATAAACCGAGAGCTAAAATCTAAAATTTTTCCTGTGTATACCATAATACACTATTTTTTTCTGTGACGGGAAAAACGGCGATTTGTTATAAAAAAACATATTATTTAAATATTATAATTAAGACAGAAAATTATGTAAAATTTATTAAAGTTTTTAAACTGGTCGGCTGTTGTATTTGAAAAACAATTAGTCTTTGCATTACTATGGAAACCTATAAAGAATGTATTAAATATCTATCAATGTAATTTTTTGACTTGACGGATTTAAATTAATAAGTTAGCATTAAAAGTGATTCTTTACGAGTTATTTTGAATACTATGAAGTTAAAAAATGTCTGATTGTACTTTGGATATAAAGAAAATGTAAGTTTTGTATAATAATAAAGGGTGTTTTTTAGAGGTATAGAATTTAAAATTGCAATAAAACAACGATGGGTTATTCGATTGACATGAATTTATTTTTATTCGAAAATAATCTTGTGGCATTACATTCTAAACATGATTTCTGGCATATGACTGCCACGGCTAGTTTGGATGTAGTCCAATCTCCATTCCAATTTCCGATGACTTTTTCCAACATTTGTGGCCATATATCTGCAATAACACCGCGAATGTTGTCTTCTAAATGGTCAAGCGTTTGTGGCATATCCGCATAGACCAGTGACTTTACATAGCCCACACAAAATAGTCTAACGGTGTTAAGTCACAAGATCTTGGAGGCCAATGCACAGGTCCAAAACGTGAAATTAGGCGACCACCAAACGTGTCTTTCAATTTTGAAATGAAATTGCACAATTTGCAAGCGTTGTTCAGGGGTGAGTCTATTCATGATGAATTGCCAAACCAAACTGAGAATAAATCACTTGACAGCTGTTCAATCGGACGCCATCTTGAAAAGTTCTGACAACTTAAAGTTCTATACCTCGAAAAAAAACACCCATTATATTTTTAAATTAAAGATCTATCTTTAATTACGTGTATGTTTGTCCGGGAAAAAATGCTCACCTTTTTCAAACGGGAAAAAGTAATTTTATGAAAAGTCACAGTTTAGTACCTGTCAACAGAGATAAAAGGTCAAATTTTTTCTTGTCATGGAAAAAAATGTTTAATTTATAACCTCCCTAGCGATTACAGCACAAATAATTTTTCGGCAATCGACATTTAACCTATTACCTGATGAATAATAACCGTATTCCATTGTAAAATTACCACAGCTATTTACGCTTCCACGATAGTTATATTTTTTAAAAATGCTGTTTATATACGTCAAAAGAATAAAAAGAAACCAGCAATGGCGCTAAGTATTCAAAACGAAATTCCATGTATTATAATTTATGGTAAGCCTATTACTTTTTTCCATTTGTTTGCTTCTTTGAACTTATAACACAAAATAAGGATGAAATCAAATCGAAACTTTATTGCAATAAGAAATCGACATTTAATTATTCAAGTAAAATGAGTTTTTAGCAGTTTTTATGGATCAAGGGTAAAATTTTAGGTTTGTATATTAGTGCATACTTATTTTAAAATGTAATAATGGAAAGAAAGCATAAGAACTGTCCAAACAGCGAAAAGTCACAGGAACGCTCGTTTTTGCGAAAAAATGTTTTTTTTAATAAATCAATTTGCACATTTAAAAAGTATTTTTAATCCTAAACATCTTTTCCCTATAAACACTTTCGATATTATGAAAAATAAAGGTACTTTCCTCTTGAGCAAAATTAATATTTTTTGACATACCTTGTACACCACTGCAAAAAATTAATATGTGATGATTGCATTTGAGGTTTTGGACCATGCAGAACTGTTTATAAGGATTAACTTTTTTCGTAAAATTAATAATAAAAAGTTTTCGATATGGTGCAAACTTGAGTAGACACGTTGTAAATTTAAACTGCACAACGTTTTAACTGGTAAGAATCTCCTGTCGTCTTCATATGAGTGCATGTACTTAATAAAAAAAAACTGATTAAAAATATAAATGTGAAATCACTTGTAGCTACGGAGACGTAAATGCCTTATGCAGGCTATACTATGTCGCTTTAGTTATACAGGTTGTTACGGAATGTTGGTAAGAAAATTTAAGAGCAGATTATACATCAAAAAATGTAAAAAAATTATACAAACATTTTAAATAAAGAACTTTTTTGTTAATATCTTTAATGTCCACCATACAATTTAATTTAATTAACTTAATATAGTGTTACCTACCAGTAATACCTCAACGAATATTTCTGATACAAAGATGTACGCCAATGAATTTTGTAAAAGTTTTGTATTTTGTTTAAATTAAGCAATGAAAAACACATCCTTTTGAGTTCTTAAGCTTTTTATATATTTTGCTTAGTTTTTGAGAAATTAAATAAAATTTACTTAAGATCATATCCTTGGACCACCCAAAAACTTGGCGAAAATTTTTAAAACACTTAATTAAAGTAAATACTAATGGTATGCCTTTATGCCCAAAAACCTGTATTTTTACCTGTTTAAATCAAATAAAATATAAAGTTTGTTTAAAAGTCAGTAGCGTGTATTTTTTGTCACAAATATTCGTTGAAGTACTGCTTGAGACATCCATGGACTAAATAAATTTAATTAAATTAAAGATTAATTAGCCTCCTAATGCTATATATAACACTGCCAAATTTTATCAAAATTGGATAAAAAATATTGTAGATATTATAAAAAAAAGATTTTTAAAACAGTTTAATACCCTGTATCTGGGAAGTAATGCATTTCAGGTCCTTGTTTATCTAAACTTTTTGTTTATATTTGTAACAGTAGAATTTGCCCTTAAATTTTCTTATTAACATTCTGTAACACCCTGTATACTAAAACACCTTATTTAAATCTAAAAGAAATTAATATGTCGTAATTTACCACATCTCAAACAGAAATCCCAATAACATGGAACGAATAGATCATGCTTTGACAAAATCTTGTTTGAATATTAGTCTATTGAGATTTAAAAAATATTTAAAAAATATAATAAGTATAAAGTAGATAAGAACCAACGTTACTTATTCCATAGTAAAAAAACTATCAACAAAACCAGTATCGATAAAATAAACCTCGATACATTCTCATTATTACCATTAAAGTAATTGCAAAAAACTAAAAAGGGCAAAACCCGTGTAATAAAACGAAAAACTGCACGGCCTTCAGTGAACGCTGGGCGTATGCACAAAGGTTAATTAAAAAAATATAACTAAAAACAAGCTTTCATTATAACTGGGTATCCAGAAATAGCGCAATGCTTGAATATAAGTGAATAAAAATAATTAATAATATAACAAAACTTTAAATTTCCATAAATATATTTATCTAATTTATTTAAGTAGGGTATGATGGAGACATGGACAAGATATATAGGGTGTTTATTTTAAAAAAATTATCACTGAAGTTATCCGCGAAAAGAGACAGGTTTAAGATAATCGCGGAAACACGTCAAGATATTTATTGAGAGGGAACGTTTTTCTACAAAAATTTGACGGCGCCCCTTCAATCGCTTAACCACGAGGAAAACCACCCCAAAATTCTTAAATGAGAAGGGGTCAAGTGATACATTATTTTAAAGCTCCTGACAATTACTTTATAACTCTACAATATAAAGTTAATATTTTTACCTACTATAAAATAGCGGTACTTTAAAAATTATCCAAATACTTGTTTGGGATGGCCATATTTCCGAAACTAATAAAGTAAAATGTACTTATTCGGGTATTTTCTTAAAGCTTTTTAAAAGACATTTTTATTGGAAATATAATATACAAGGTGCTTTATTAAAAAATATACACTTTTTATTCTACCCTGTATATTATCATTAGTATTAGTAATAAAAAGATTTTTAAAAGAGCTTAAAAAATATCACATTAGGTACATCTAACTTTATTAGTTTCGAAATAAGCCATCCCAATCAGGTATTTGGTAATTTTTAAAGTATCGCCAACTTGTAGTAGGTAAAGATATTGACTTTATATTTTAGGGTCATGAAGTGCTCGTTAGGGGCTTTAAAATGATGTACCACTAGACCCCCTCTCATTTAAGAATTGAGGTGGAAGCCCTGGGGTTTAAAGGTTGGAGGGGCGCCTAATTTTGTAAAAACTTCCCCTTAATAAATATCTTGACATGTTTCAGCAATCGGCTGTCTCTATCGCAGATAACTTGAGTAGTAAGTTTTTAAATGAACACCCTGTATAACAAACTCAATTTTGAAAAAAATTATTTGGTAGGATTTTCGCAAAGTTCAGTCATTAATTTCAACAGACATTTTTTAAATAAATTTAAGATAAAAATTACTATAAACATGAGTCCGCAAATCATTCTTTCAGTGTTCAAACCTATTAAAAAATGTTGGTGTTTGGTAAATGTGTTAAATTTTATGGACCTTCTTGTAATTTAACAGTGTTATTATTATCATTAAGATATTACTGACAAAAAACTGTACAGTGCGTCCAATCTAACTTGTCCACATTTTAACGGTCTATAACTTTTTATTTCCTAACTTAAAAAATGATCCAAAAACCAACTTGTACAGTAAATTATCAAGTTTTTTTCTGTTATGAAGATTACGCAAAACCATTTTATTAACAGAATATATTGAAATAACTTACTTTTTTTTTAATGGGACACCTTGTATATAATACTACCATTAAAAAGGTCTTTTAAAGAGCTATACAAAAATACTACATTTAATATATCTATCTTTATTAGTTTCGGAAATATGACCATAAATCTGAAAAATATTATACAGGGTGTCCCAGGATAACTGTTGCAAGAGGACAAATGGACCCAAAATTTTGGAATTTTTAATCATCCATTTGGGAAAACTGGTCCCATGGTCCGATTGGTAATATACAGAGCAAGTTAAAACTAAAAATATGAAAAATGACCAAGAGTAAACTACCTTTATTTTTAAAAATAGGACAAAATTTTATAAGAAAATGTTGTTGAGATTTAAATTTTATGTCAAAATTTAAAGTTAAAGAATTAAAGTAAAAATATTATTTTTGTTAATTTTTAACATTATGCATTAACAGTATTTGAAGTACTTGGCCTAGGGCATCGAATTTAAAAAAAAATATATTTAAAATTAATAAATTTCCCTTAATTTCACTTCCTCTTGCCAAGATGTAATGCGTAATGTAAAAAATTGTAATTACATTTTTTTACTCTTATGCTTTAACTTTAAATTTTGACATAAAATTTAATTCTCCACAACATTTACTTATACAATTTTGTTCTATTTTTTAAAATAGAAGTAGTCAGTTTCTGGGCATTTTTCATATTTTTAGTTATAACTCGACCTGTATAATACCAATTGGAGTAAAATTTTGGATCATGCGACCAGTTTTTCCAGATTTCGTTTTAAATTTCAAAATTGTTGGTCTATTTGTCCTCTTGTAACACCTATCCTGGGACACACTGTATGTGATTTCCACTCTATCTACCTACAGGACTAAGATTAGACTGTAGATATAATGGAAATAATATCTATTTTTTTTTGAATTTAAATGGTTATATTTCATAAACTATTAAAGATAGATATATTAAATGATGTGCTTTTGTAAAGCTCTTTAAAAGATCTTTTAATGGAGGTATAATATATAGGGTGTCCCATTTATTCTGTTAATAAAATTGTTTTGTGTAATTTTCATTTTCAAAAAAAACTTGATATTTTACTGTACAAGTTGGCCTTTTGATCATTTTTTAAATTAAGAAATAAAAAGTTATAGACATTTAAAATGTTGAGTTAGATTGGACGCACTGTACGCCTCTGATTTTAGTGTATTTTTGTATTATTTTTTTAGATTAAACAAATAAAAATATAGATTTTTCGTTTGCCATTTTTTTTTTTATTTTTGCTTAGTATTTAAGAAAAAAAAACACTTTTTTAAATTTGTGGACCATACAATAAGCATGAATGACTTTTTAACTTAAGTTTTACAATTTCTTATTAGCAATTACGTAACAACGACATATACTAAATTAAATAACGATTATATCTACAAAGTAAAACTCTATCCACGAAATAACTACGCCAGCGTAAAAGTTACAAAAAAAAACTTAAAATAAAAAATGTTCGTTTGCAAATACTGTTTATTTGACAGTATTGATAAATATACAAGGTGTTTTGAAACATTAATATTTTTTCATGTAGAATAAATAAAAAATCACTAGTATACAGTGTGTTTCATACAAAAAAACCTAATTGGCAAGAAAAGCTTTGTTTTTGAGATACCTTGTATATTTACCAACAGTGTCAAGTTGTGTCTCCAAGCAAACATTTTTAAAAAAAATTTTTGTCTCTTGTACAGGGACAGGAATTTTTACTAAAACTTAAAAGATTTTTATCTTTTAAAATTAACGACTAAACCTTACAAAAACCCTGTATGTTTCAATTAACAGTGAACTCTGTACTTTTATTTTGCTTTAATAAACCAAATTTAAATTATTTACGTTACCATATTCTTAAGCAGAAAGGTGAAAAAAACGGACAGTTTTCAGATTTATATTTTAAATCAGAAATAACAGGGATGCATTTTATATCAACAAGAAAAGTGCTTTAAAAGAAACTTTTTTATTTATTTTTTTTTTTTTAATTTTGGCTTTTACCAAACATGTTTAATAATTATTGTTTAACGTCGAAACCAGTAAACATCTTGACAACGAGAAAAACGTTCTTTAGGGACAAAAACCTCTTATAAATTACACAAAGGATTTTAAAGTGAATGGTTACGTAAAAAACCTAAAAGGAAGTACATTATAGACTGCTGAATTCTAAAAATAAAAGATAAAGAAGAATGTGGAATACAAAGAAATCATTTTTGCTAGAACGAATATAGCTTATCAGAAAGTTTAAAAGAGGTTAAAACGTAAGTATTTTTACTAGTTCTCTTTTTCTTGAAGTTTAATATAAATAACTGTTTTATAATGTCAAAAGGATAAATTCTAGTTAAACTAGCATTAAATCATGTATATTTTATTTTTTTTTTTTTTTCATTTTCAGACAAAAATGACTTATTTACATTATATTAGTTTAAAACACTTAAAACATGTATATCTTAAAATTGGATATGTAATTTAAATCATTCTAAATTATTTATTGAATAAAGATATTTAAACAAGATTACGTTATCCTAATTATTATTATGGCCAGCTATTTAATTCTAATTTATTTACTTATGATACTCATTTTATATAAAAATGTGAAAAAATATAACTGGCAGTATTTTATTATTTTTAGTTTTATATTCAAGGAAGATGTATAAAAGTTCTTTCAATAAAAAGCTATGTATAGATGTTGACCCATTTAGTCAAAAATTAATGTTTTGGTTTCCTGTCTGGGGAGTAAGTGTAACTTACAAATTTAGATTCGTCATAAAGGTAGTAGTAAATGTTAAGTATAACACTTTTTAAAATTAGGTATTGATGGGTCCTTATTTAATTCATTCTGAAAGCAATACCGCAAAGTACACAAAAAATGATAAAATAAACAAACCTTCTCGAATGCACATAGCCTCGGACAGAGCCTGATTTCATATTTCTAGATAAATAATAAAAAAAAACATTGCTAAAACACGTATCACGTACTTAAAAAACATCCTCTTATTTCGCCTCTGTCCTACTATAAAACTTGTGGCACGTGGCGCGGTACTAGAAACTCGTCGGATTGAATATTTTTGCTGCAATAAATCATTGTTCGCTAAACGGTTTTTACTCTATTATTTTCCGTGTACTTGGCGGCATCGCTTTTAGAATGAATTAAATGTATACCCATCTTTAGCTTAGTGACGCTAGGACGGCACAAAGATGGCCGCCAGGCGAAAATCGTAATTAACCATTCCAGTCTAGTATTATGTGTAAGGAATAAAAGTATAATAAAAATTCTGACTTTGCATAAAGTCAGGATTATTTTTGTAATAATACGTCAAAAAATTTGGTAGTTTAATTAACTAATTACGTCAAAAAGATGGCCACCGTGCTAAAATTATGGTTTACCAATCTAAAACCTGAATTTATTTGTAAGAAATAAGAGTATTATACAAATTTTAATGCAGCATAGAGAGGATTATTGTTTGCAATTTTATTTTTTTAAATTTCATAGCTAAAACCGAATAACATCACCAAGATGGCCGCTGGGCAGATATAAGTCCAAGATGAGGACTAGGCGTTTTTAATATTATTGCTTTAAAATCCGATATTGACACGGAAAATTTTTAATTGAAAAACAAATCCTAATCTTAATTAAAAATAAAAATACATTGTCATTATATTATACAGACTGTCCACAAATGGGTTTACAAGAGGACAAATGGGTAAAAAAATATTTTTCAAGAAAAGTTATTCTTAATAAAATGTTTTGCTTGTAACAAAAATAAGATTTACGAAGAGAAAATGTTGGTTTTGTATACAGGGTACGAAAAAAATTTGAGAAGCATGATTGTTTTAAGAGTAAACTAACTTCATATTTAATTTTGCAGCAAAATATCGTTTTAAAAATTTATTTAGAATAGGATTTTAAATTACTTTATTAATTTTACAGGGGTCTTAAAAAGTTTTATAAAACTGATTTTGGTGTTATAAAAAATCAATTATTTAAAATTTTTATAATAAAGTAGCCTAACAAACCCTTATTAACTTACTTTTCCCCAAATTCATACACAATACAATTTTTCAACTGTAAATAAATGCGATCAAGGATTTTCGCCAAATTATAAAGTTGGATAACATTTTATTTTATTATGTTTATCGATTAGAAACTTTATTCAAAACAAATTTTCTAAATCAAATTATGCCTAAAAATAAAAAAATAAAAATATAAAGGTAGTTTTCTTTTGGAGAAAAATCAATCAAAGTTTTGGGGTTGGGTTCCTTGTAAAGAAATAACTTCTCTAGTAGACTATCAGTTTTTTAAAATTAATAAATAAAGAATGGTCAAAAATAATCGTTAAAAATTATTAGGACAAATACCTTAAAAGTTACTTTTTCAAATGAAAACCCCTATCTTTTATTACCTTATCCTATTAAGCATCAGAAATCAGAATAAGTTTGTATCAGGATGTATATTCCAAAAATTTATAGTTTTTGAAATACAAAGAATTTATTATTTATCTATTCTAACAATGCTTTTAATTACGGCTTAGTTGGCCTTGACAATAAAATGCGTGTCACAGCCGACCCCGTACCTACCCGTACTTAAATGCATTGTTAGAATAGATAAATACTAAATCATTAATATTTCAAAAACTATAAATTTTTGAAATAGACATCCTAATACAAATTTACCCTTATTTTTAACCCCTAATAGGATAAGGTGATAAAAGGTGTTTCATTTGAAAAATTTGACGTTTAGGGTTTTTGTCGTAATAAGTTTTAACGATTAGTTTTGACCACTCTGTATTTATTAATTGTAAAAATATCAATACAGCCTGCTAAAGTAGTTCTTTCTTTACGAGAAACCCAACCCCAACTCATATTAAAGGCTATTGTTTAGAAAAAATTGATGGTTATGTAACGGCTTGAAAACGTCATTTTTGACATACAATTTAAAATAAGTCAAAAACGGTTGAACTTAGGTATGGAACAATATACATAAATTATGTTTAAAATTTTACACAGAATTTAAAACATAAATAATACCTTGGGTGTTCCATCTAAAATAGGGAAGTTGGCATTAACTTCCGGTATAACCGGAAGTGGTAGAGCTGTCAAAATATTTTAGTTGTATGTCCCCACTAACTTTATAATGTTATCAAATTTTCAAAATTTTCCAAACCGTACTATTCGAGAAATCGATCGCGGCAGTTCCCGGTGGGACACCCTGTATACATAATCAACATTGTCCCTTCGTAAATCGTATTTCTTTTAAAGCGAAAATTTTCATGAAGAATAACAAATTTCATAAAATTAATAATAAAAAAGCTTTCCATATGGTGCGAACTTAAGCAGATACTCTGTATAGAAAAAGATAATTTATCTTTTCTTTTTCATCAAATTGATGCTGGCTCTATGCTAAATCAATATTTGTAATATACTTTTATTGCTTTCTCATAAAACTAGACTTCAGCAGAATTAATTAGGATTTTTACCCGGCGCGGCGGCCATCTTTGTGACGTCCTAGAGTCACTAAGACTACCGAATTTTAAAAAGTCTTACTACATCAATTTTAGGCGAAGAACCAATTCTAATTTATTTATTTTTACCAATCGGTTATGTTAACGTTTAAACAATGTATTATACGTCAAAGTTATCACCTTATTACCGCGGTTATAATTGGTTGAACGCCTAAAATTAATATTAGTGTACATTTACAACCAATTTGGAAATTTCAAATTGACATTTAAACAATCGATTAATTTTCACCTGTCAAATCCAAATTTGATACGTGAAGTTTAACCAATTGTTTAAATGTCAATTTGAAATTCCAGAGTTGGTTGTAAATGTAGCATTACACCAAACATTTACTACTACCTTTATGACGAATCTAAATTTGTGGGTTTCACCGACTCACCAGACAGGAAACCGCACATGCCCTCTGGTTCAACGACTAATATTTTACATTTCTTTTGCAAGTAGACTTAAACTCTACTACCAACACTAGCTGACCAAAAGCTGATTTCTATTTATTACTTTAAAACTGTTAAATATTTTTATTAACATATATAATAATTTAATTAAACATTATAAAAATAACTCTCAATATAAAATTAAAATATCTTTGCGATTCGATATAGTCGGTATAAATAAATTTTCGCGGAAAAGGGTAAATATTACAATTGAATCACAGATCAAATACAGACGAGTCACCGTATTGGCTATAATCAGTTGTAAATTGACTGTAGTCGCCAACACAAACTAATTTCTAAATACAGTAAAAACTTAGGTTTAGGCCGACTCCACAGATTACAACCAACAATAGCACAAATGACGGCAAAACTTCATAAAAAGAATTCTAACAATTCACAAATTTTTCTCTGACAACATTCAGGTCAACGCAAAGCCCCCGCTATTTTGTGGACGAACATAGTGGGGGCAATATTTACCCCAATGTGTGAAACATACATCATAAGCACTATACATATAGTTTAAGAGCAAGACGATGGCTGACAGTCAGTATTTTACCAAAGCTCATATTTTGCTTAATAGCTGTCCTATACCTACCTTACATAATATGGGGCTTTACTAAGTCGAGCCAGAGGAGGAATGACACAATTGAGGTAAGACAGGTACCTACCTAAATTTGACCAAGTTCGGTAGTATTTTACCAAAGCTGCCGTTTGGATACATTGAAGACTTTTTGAAAATTAAAGTCTGCCACGAAATTACAACCAGCTAAATCGTCTGCCAATATTTTTTAGTCGCATTAAATATGCTGTTCAATATGTCCAAACGGAAGCTTTGGTAAAATACCAAACTTGGTCAAATTAAGGTACCTGTGTTACCTAAGTGACGTTATAGCTACCTTCCCTTGGTTTAGCAAAGCCCCTTCTCATATAAGGTATAGGAGAGTCATTGAGCAAAACATGAGCTTTGGAAAAATACTGACGGTCTGCCATTCACTGGCTCTTGGAGTATTAAGTAGATAAAAAAACAGATAAATTTCTTTTTATTAATCTTTACCTAAATTAAAACTGCAAAAAAATATAGCTATATTGTGTAAACTGTAGATGTAGCTTTACTTGTTATGCTAGTGTATTGAAAACCAATGTATACAGAGTCTGCCAAAGTTATGACTTTATTAAAGGTATCTAAGAAACTATTTTTTTATTACCTTTATATTTAGGATTCACCCTATTCCAATTTTTGTTACTTCCGGTTGTTGCTTAAACCGTGTTTGTATTGTATTATCAACTTCTTTCCCAAAAACATTTGCAATAATTTAGGTTTTTTTATAATTTAGTATTTTTTAGCATTAGATCTCACCTCAATAATCCGAAAGTTGTCATAATTAGCCCAACCATCAACAAAGCAAAGTATAAATATTCTGTTTTTACCTTAACCTATGTAGCTATACCCAGACGATTTAAGATTAATTTATATACAGGTGTCCGCTAATTAATGATACACAGGAACACCACAGATTTCTTAGGTCAAAATACATATTATTAAGAATTAACATACCTATATTCAAAAGATAATAATAAGGAAGATACAGGATGTCAAAGTGAAAAAATATGTTTTTTTAAATAGTTTTTGATGTTTTGAATAATATGGGAAAACTCGGTATCTAGGGGTTTTTTGACAAAAACTATTAAGATTTAATATGAATTTTATGTGTAAAGTAAGGGAGACTAGTTTACACTATTTAAATTTCCTTAAAAACGTCCCAACTATTTTGTGCTACTCTGTATGTACCATCTAAGTAAACTAGTACACTTCCCTATGCTTTCTACACAAAAAATGTATACTTTGTAAGATGGGCTCCGAGCAAACGTTTTCAAGATATTTACGTTTACATAAGTAGTTTAGTACAACCGAGAAGTATACGAAAGAATACATTTTAAGTAATTCGTTTATCTTGAGGCAGTTGTAGTTATAACTAATACGCTGTTTTTAAAGGCATTTTTTGGTTGCACTAAATCACATTTTGAAAACGGTTGCTAGAGCCATTCTTACAAGGTATACCTTATCTTTTTGTGTAAAAACCATTGGGTAGCTAAATGGTTTACTTAGATGGTACACACAGTGCAGCACAAAAAAAATAGGACATTTTAGAAACATTTAAATAGTGTTTTGGGTTATCCTTCCCTCGTTTACACATAAAAATTAATATCAGATTTGCATAGCTCATGTCAAAAAAATCCTAAATACCGAGTTTTATTAAAATATTCAAAACCTATTAAAAGTTATCAAAAGAAATTATTTGTTTTTACTTTTACACCCTGTATCTTCCTTATTATGAACTTTTGGATATAGGTATGTTTGGTTTAATGTTCATATTTTGGCATAAAAATAAAAAAGGGCTGTAATATTATTAAAAAAGATCAATTAATCTGCGATAATTTTAAAAATGTATATTTTTTAAATAATAAATATACTTGTTACAATAAATAAATTTATCATATTTATGTAAAAATTTGTGACCCATACGTTCTGCAAAAAAATATATATTTTATATAGAAGCAAAATTAAATAATTTTAATAATTAATTGTTTTCGATAACAAAACAAAAAAAGAAAAAAAGGTTTTTAAAAGTACGTTTAAAACATCTACAATCCGTATTAAAATTTTAAAAGAAACAAAAAAATAGTTCATTAGATACTTCTAATAAGCCAATGAGTTTGGCTACCCCTGTATAAAAATATTGTTCACATCAAAACCCTCATGTTAAAATTTGCAACAACATCAA
This sequence comes from Listronotus bonariensis, assembly GCA_014170235.1. Taxonomy (NCBI): domain Eukaryota; kingdom Metazoa; phylum Arthropoda; class Insecta; order Coleoptera; family Curculionidae; genus Listronotus; species Listronotus bonariensis. The sequence goes on from JACEGR010000543.1 coordinate 110,121, forward strand.
ACTACTGTGTTTTTATATAAAATGTAAAAGCAAAAGATATCAACTGATTTATAGGACAACTGAATAAATCGTTGCCAAATAATTTTTTCCAAAGTTAAAAATACAAGCATCTCAGTAAAATCATGTTGGACTTTATTTTTGGTAATAAAATATTAAATCCATATCCTATAAATAAATTACATTTTTTTGGTAAAATAGTATGAAGTTAGTGCCAATAGACCAAAATATGTTCTTTACCTAATTTAGACGATATGGGCAATCATATCATCTTTTGAAGATGCCCAGTAAAAGATTTCTTTAACCTAACTTGCGTCGTTCGTCAAACCGATATAGTGGTGCTATTTATTGATTAAATTGATACTTTGGGTGCCAATAAAAACTATCCACATTAAAAATCTTAGAAGCCAATTCTTTTAAGCAAAATTATAAGATTTGTATATTGTAACTTTAATAAATTTCTATTTCTACCAAAAACAAATAGTTGGTTGTTTAATAAGTTTTGTCATATAAAAAAGATGGCGCTATTATGTTATTGTAGTTTTACTTTTTTTTTAATAGTAGTAATTTTTATTTATAAACTCACTTATATACGTATTTACAGCTGTTCAAACTGGACGTATCACCTTATTTGTCACCTTAAATGTCTAATTGACCACGCGAGGAAAATACAATAAGAATAAGTTAATAAAACAAAAATCGCAGCAAAAATTTGTCATAGGGTTTTAATAATCTAGAGAACATTTGTAGAAGCACAGATAGATATACGCTACTCGGACAGAGTTCACCTCCAATGGCGCAAATTCAGGCTATCGAACGCCGGCTGGCGCGCGTAAAGCTTAGTTGATATACTTACAAAATGCGATTTGCGAATAATTGTGGAATAAGTTCTAATTGGTGAACTTTGAATGTATTCTGCAATTTACAAATCGCATTTCGTAAGTATATTATTATGAACTAAGCTTTACGGGATCAGGCCAGATAGAAGCTCCGGGGATTTTATTATGGAGTGCAGGCAATAATTGGACTACAGTATTGAGTTTCAGAAAGCTATGTGAACAGTGAATTTCACTTTGCCTAACAAGGGTACAAAAAGAACTTTGAACTTTCTCGGGAACAGTTGAAGAGCTTCAGGAAGAATGAAAAGAATTTTGTGCTTCGTTTCATACTAATGATGATGCTTGGATCCACCACCATGTTCCTAAATCAAAAAACGAGACTAAGAAGTAGTGTTAGTTTATCCACTACTTCCGGTCCAAAGCGAGTTAAGGTTTAGAAATCAGCATCAGTATTTGAAAAGCAAAAGAAAATTTGTTTGTGGATCACCTTCAACCTGGTAAAACAATAAACTCAGAATGATATTTTTCATTAGCTGGATGTAAAATTAATACTACAAATAATCTGGTCTACAGAAGTATTTTGGTTTAAGACAACGCCAACCTGCACGTCAGATTTGGCTCTGCCTGACTTTCAGCTGTTTCACATCTCAAAAAATGATAAATTCATGCATGGATTACGTTGAAGACTGTCAAAACGTATTTTGACAGTCTGCAAGATTCTTACTTCCTGGTGGAATCCATTAACTGAATCACTAAGATACGTGTATTTAAATTTAGTGAGATGATATTTAATTATAAAATATATTACATATATTACAAAACATAAAATCGCAGTTATTTTCTTTTTTACGACAAAACTTAATAAACAAGTTTTAAAAAATATATTTAGATTAGACAATTTAATTTAATAAAAAATACATGACCAATTTTACACGAAATCTTGTAGATAAGGAAACGCAAACCTAAAAATCTAATGTGTAATAAATGTGTAAGCGCGTTTTAATAATGCCAATGACAATAGTGTAAAGATTCCCGGATTTGCAATTTCTCAGATAATTTTTTTATAGCAGACGTGATTATCATATTATAAAATAAATTAAATAAAATATTGCATTCCAAAGAACCCCACTATAAATTTTAAAATTTTGCAGAAAGCTTAATTTGGTTAACACAAACATAAAAGGCACAAATTTTTAAGCATTTATTTTAGTTACACCCAGTAATATTAGGTCACAATTTTGCGCAATTTTTTGAAGCAATTTTAATCGACATCTTTTGCTTCTTGCTTATGTTGTTATTTGCACTAATACAAGTCGGATATGTATAAATACTTAAACTAACTATAAAGTCTTGAATAAAATATTTCACGCTAGAATTCTAATTTATAGCTTAAAATAAGTATTTACAAGCTAAATATATACTCTTACAAGCCATGAAATTATCACGGCAAAAGCAAAAATATCTGTGGGTAGAATTTTTTAAAAGGCTTGTTTCCCAAACCATTATTAACTTCGCGAACTGTTTGGATGTTGAGGGGATCAACCAATGTAGAGTATCGACAAGAGATCCTTCTAGGTCGAAGTGGGAGTAGTGTTAGTTTATGCCTAGCGACCCCATTCACTACCATACATTACAATAGAAATACCCTTCCCTCTAACCTTTCTCTAATTTAAAGTTTATTTAACATTTTGAAGTTAAACTTTTATACATTATGAAAAACAATTCTGCTCTTACATATATAATACAAGTTATTATTGCTTTAAAAGAAATAAAATAATGAAATATTCTATATTAAGTTACTTACATATAAATATTTCATTATTTTATTTCTTTAAGCAATAATAACTTTTATTTATGTAAGAGCAGAATGTATTTTCATAATGTATAAAGTTCTAATTTCTTAAAATGTTAAATAAACTTTTAAATTTTATTCTGGAGAAAAGCAAAATAATATTTTGTTTAAATTTAATCTCCCAGAAAACAAATAAAACATAATTGTTCTACATCGTACCAAGATATTTTTTCAATAAGTACACAACTTACTGAAGTTGGTTGCTGTATTATTCACCATGAACTCGGTTCAGCCGCTTTGATAAATTTTTGTGAGGCAGGCAAAATGCATTAGAGGAGAGAGTCCTGCTAATAACATGAAAAGCAGGAGTTTTTCTCCTAACTGGCCAAAAACAGAGATTACAGATTATATACTATTAACCCTAAAATAGGAACTACTCTTGCAATGCTACTAATTTCGCTTTATTGTAACTTAAAAACTAAACTAGATCTTTTCAAGCAGTATTTTATTCAAGACCAAACGACAGATATAAGTATATACATATTCGGCCATTTAAAATAAAGCTAGTAATATGCAAACACGGGTTTAAATCCAACTAACTACTCACAAGGGTCTGATGACGGTCGACGCACATTAATTTTTTTATGTCGACTATTCCGTTCTAATGATTTTAGCTTTTCCTTTTGCAGCCAAGTGGATTTGATATTTTGCTTTTATCTTTTGCCTTTCTATAATTGCAAAAATGTTATACCATTATTAACTTGTACATTCAGTAACTCTATGAAGATGATCAACTTTATAAACTTATTATAAATTATATATTGTCCTTACTTTTAAAGAACTGATAAACGAAATATTATTTGCATTTAGCCATATCATGCGTAAGACAGAAACTGTGACAAAAACAATAAGCATAGAACATAGATGGACATCTTATACAGACAGGTTAACTGTAGTAGAAAGATAGGAAAGACTCAGGCGAATTAACTTACATTCGCCTAAGTCGAGCGACTGTAAACAAAACTCGCAAAACCGATGTGACAAAATTGTGGAATATTTTTATTACAAACTAAAATCTCGTTCGGTTAATCAAACGAATACGTTTATCAATCGAAGCGGGCAGTAGTAAATTCATCAGTTCCCTGTTTCTAGTAGCGTGGACCTGTCTGTATGTTTTCAGAGTTTAATTGCTTGAAACTTTATCTTTTCAATAATGTCCACTAAACACAGCCTTTGTCTTATACACTGTGATGACTTCTTACAAATTGGTTTATTAAAAAATATTGTTTAGGTTACTCGCGAGACGGCTCTGCTTCAATCCTAGGCTGGGTTGACGATTTAAATCAAATAATTTAAATTGTGATTTTAATCGTAATTTAAATCATAATTAAATTTCTGTAAATAACAAGTCATCACATAACATTCGCTAACTTGCGAAACATAGATCTAAAAAAAAAAAACTTTCAAAATGTGCAATGACAATGTTGGTTGATTGTTTAAGGGTTTTTGAGACAATTTGCAAGTTCAAAAGGGTTCCATCCATCTCTGTGCGTATCCTGGAATCTGCGCTAAAAGTACCCCGTCTGGTGGATAACCCAAACAACATTTTTTATAAATAAATTCGCAACAACAATATGGAACATATCAATATACTTAATAGCATTCATAAGTTGTATGATAGTAAAAAATATAATTATTTTTTAAATTGCCATATATTAAGAAAAATAGACATTAAAAACTATATGGTTTATAAATCAATTTATTATACCTTGTACCATATTTAAAAGCAATTCAAAGATTTGTAACGGCTAAATATCTCGGAAGCTAATGAACATAAAAATCGCGGTAAATAAGAAAGTTGTAATTAAATCAAACGTGACATCCTGTGGTGGCCTTATACTTGAGCTTGAATTAATGGATATTTCAAGGTTCAATCGACTATCTTAAATGAAAATATTTATTTTTTTATTACAGAAAAAAGCTGGGACAATTCTGCATAGAATGGCCGCCAGAAATGTCGAACCATATGAAAATTTTAATTATTTTTTATTTTATTAAAAAAAAATATATTCCTAATAAAAATCTCTGTATACACCGAAACTCACAGAACCCAGATAAAAATTTAAATACACAATAGCGTATACGAAGTAGGTGCAAATTAACGAACATGACATAAGAGAAAACTACATTTATTTCTGAACTTAAAGAAAAATATTATTTGAAAAACTTGTTAAGAATTAAAAGTTAAGTTATATTTAAAAATCAGAACCTTCGATAAAATAAAATACTTTTCCAAGTTACCCCGTAAAGGGGCGTAAATTATCCTTATTAATATCCTTAATAAATTTCAAGAAAATGTTAAAGCTGTATGATTCTTAAAGCATTTAAGTACATTTTGATCACTTTTAAAACAATTTTGTTTTTTTTTAGTTCAATATTACTTTAATTTAGAACCCCTTTGGATAAATGTTCCAAATCATGAGTGCTTATAAAACGTCTTCACTTTTTAACACGCTTTTATTAACTTGGGTTGTAACTATCTATCTATCTATCTATCTATCTATGTAACGGAATCTTTGAGCCTAATTTTAACCAACTTCCAGCTATTCGATTTCTTTGAAACTTTGCACACGTGTCAAGGACCGATGAAGATGCAATAATTTAAAAACAGTATCCCGTTATCTTTTTTGAATCGCCAGGAAAAAAATTCCATTATATTATAAAAACAACACCTAGGATGCCATCTGTTGGCAACATTTCAAACTTTGCTATTAAATGAAGAAGACATTTTTTAGTTTTTACACAATATGGTTAGTTGCACCATGAGTGTTCAATTTTTATGAACAATAAAAATATAGAGTTAGTTGCACCATTAGTTCAAGGATTCCATAATAAAAATTATATTATGTGTAATGTATACATAATAAATAATGTGCAATTAATAAAAATTAACATTCTTTTTTTGGATCGCCAGGAAAAAAATTTTCCTTTATATTATAAAAATATAAAAACAACACCTAGGTTGCCACCTGTTGGCAACATTTCAAACTTTGCTATTAAATGAAGAAGAAATTTTTAGTGGGTTGCAATATATTGGCAACGGTCCAAACATTGCCTGGATTGCCATCTGTTGGCAAAATTTCAAACTTTGCTACTTAATGAAGAAGAAATTTTTTAGTGAGTTGCAATCTGTTGGAAAAATTTTAAAATTTGCCACTCTTGTTCATTAAAAAAATTTTCGCCATTTTGTCAAGAGTAGCAGAAACTAAAAATGAAAAATAATTAATAGTTTAAAAAAACTAAAAAACACGCTTTTATATGCAACCGAACTAAAAATTAGAAAATAATTTTTCATTAAAAAAAATATTGTCATTTCATAGTAAAAAGCGTGGGGTGATAAATATATTAAATGTTATAATTATTATATTTGCAAATATCTATGATGGAAAAGTTATGAAAAAATAGTAAAATGCACCCCACGTTTTTACTATGAAATGACAATATTTTTTAATGAAAAATTATTAAATTTATTTTCATGGCTTCGTACATACAGTTTAATTATTAAACACTGTAATAGAAAATTATATGTCCCTACGGGGTAAGTCGGAAAAGTTAGTTTTCTTTCCAATTTTTAATAGGAACTTTTGATTTTAAAATATAACATATTTTTTAACATTCTAAACAAGTACAAAATATTTTTCTTTAAAGGTAGTTTTCTCTTGCGTCATATTCGTTAATTTGCACCTACCTCGTATATCCTATGGTTTATTTAAATTTTAATTAGTGTTTTGTAAGTTTCGGTGTATGAAGATATTTTTATTATTAGAAATATTTTTTTGGAAAATCAAAAATAAAAAGTTTTTCATATGGTTCAACATTTCTGGCGGTCACAATAAAACAGGTTTGGAAGTCAAAGTTTCATTTGGAAACAAATATACATATAAAAAGTCAATTTCACCTCGTAATAATTAAGGGCATTTTCAAGGTCAACCTCAGCTCTTAAAAACTAATAAAATGTCCTGGTTAATTTTATAGAATTTTTATTTATTTTTTTTTTTTTGTTATCTTTGGACAAACCACGAAGGCTAAAAGTCTAAATACTAACGTACCGTGGGTGTCTTAAGCGAGGTAAGAGGGAGTTTGTTGACACGGGACTTAAATACTTGAATATTTGGGGGGAAGGAAAGACTCTCCGCGGGCAGCAGGTTCCACAATTTAGAAACTCTAGGGATAAAAGAACGAACAAAGTGGGAAGTTCGGGGCCTGTCCAGTTGGACCGTATAGGGATGCATACGCGCCGAACCACGAGTTTCTCTGTTGGGAACCGTGAGTGGAGTAACTATACTAAGTCTTCAGAGCAGAAGCCATTAAAGTACCTATAAAAAAGCGATAAATCTCCCACAGCCCGCCGATGGGCAAGAGAGGGAAGCTTTTCTGTAAGTGAAGGATCATTAATGAGACGAATTAATGAACGAAATTAAATGTGTATCTTCATATTCTTCGCTTTTTAAGTTAAACACAGTATTAACCATTTCCTTCGAATGTTAACGTAATGATTTTGAACCCTAACTTATTAGTACTGTTTTAAGCAGAATTTTCTCAGCTTTCTATTTCTGCAATGAAAATGGGGTTTTTAATTTAAAAATTTAATTTGACCTTAAAATATTTATAAATGTCAGTTTTAAGGTCAAGTCCAAGGTCACTACACGATGTTCCATTTAATATTATACAATTTTATTATTTAATTTTTGTGTAGCCATTAGTTTTCGGAATATTTAGCAATTTTCATATATTGGGGGCACCTTCTATAATAAAAAGCTTTTAAAAATTAAACAAAGACAAAAATTTAACACTATTTTAAACGCTGCTTTAGTCACTTTAAAATACAGTGATTAGTTACTCGACAGTTAATTTTTAACACATAATTAAACATAATACTGGAACAAAATATAAATAAACTAAATTTCGTTCACGCATTTGTTTTGTTAATTATACCAGAAGCAATTGCACGTCAATTGGAAAAATTATTCATCCAATACCCAACCGATAATTTATATGTATATCTACATTTAAAATGTATTTCTGTGATGTTACATACATGTTGTATCCGAAATATATGTGACAACGCATAATTTTGTTTTAAAATGGGAATTAAATGGAAATTAATAAAAATAATATGTGTACAGGGTGTGCGGATTTCTTTGCAATTGCAGGGCATCTTATTAGAGATAGAGACTTGCGGTTTTTGCGAACTGTTGCTACTAAAGATGACACTAAAAGATTCTTCATGACCCTCTTAGTTTTTGACGTTCAGGGCAAAAACCTTTTTTTTATTAATTCAGTTGTATTGTAACTTACAACAAAAGAAAAAACTGATATTGGTAGATATTTTTTCGTAGAATCCAGTAATTAGATTTTTTTTAATTATATTTTTTCGAAATAAAAACCAAGCATGGTTTTTATCATGGAACACCCTGTATATTTCTTATACATTAAATTGCAGAAGATAAGAGCTTTATAAAAATATATAATACCTAATAGTTATTTTATGTCTTTAGACCCTAAATTATTGTTTTTAATTTTAAAATTAAATTTTGCATAGTGGGCCATGGTATACATAGACTTTATATCCAAAGAATAAAGTTAGCCCTAAGATTAGAATTTATTCAAATTTTACAGCAAATCAGAGTTAGACAAAATAATGGAAACCGTGTATGAAACTGTAACCAAAATTATTTTGAAATTAAAATTTCGAAGGTATCAGCTTCATACATGGTTTTCTACAATTTTGTTTTTAACTAGAACGTTTTTCTAAAATTATGGATACATAATAATTTTGGACACTGTTTTAAGTATAAACACAGTGGCGCTGACCAAAAATGATTCCATAAGTGATCAAACTTGCAGAACCGAAAGGTAAGTGGGGTTGCTGGACAGGGCAAAATTGAACTAAAAAATGAAAACTTGGATTTTGCTGTAAAATGTAGACAAATTATAAACTTAGGGCTTACTTTATTCTTTGGTTATAAAGCATGGCCTACTATGCAAAATTTAAATTTTAAATTAAAAACATCAATTTAGGGTTAACACCTAAAAAATAACTATATCGTATTATACATTTTTAAAAAGCTATAATTAATTGAATAAAAAATATACAGGTTGTTTCATAGGAAAAATCAAATATTTGGTTCCTATTTCAAAAATATAAAATTTTAAAAAATCTAACCACACCACTGAATTCCACGTAAAAATATCTACCAATATTAGTTTTTAGTTATGTTTGTCTGTTTACAAGACAACTAAAATACAAGGGGGTCCAAAAACGAAAAAAAATCGCCCTGTATGTCAAAAACAAAGAGGGCAATAAAAAATATTTTAGTGTCATCTTTCTTTTTATCAAAGAGTAGCAACAGTTCTCCAAAACCTCAAGTCTTTATATCTAATAAAAGCAAGATAGCAAGATACCCTGTAATTGCAACAAAATCCGGACACATTAAAATAAATGTTTATTTAAAATAAAAATATATCTCTTATTTTATTTTTCCCAAGCTTTTTTAACAGCTAACAACAGAAATAAAATTGAAATATCGCACCTACATTATGTATCTTATACCTTAAAAAAATCGAATAACGTTGTATTGTATCATTAGTTTCACATTACTACAAAAACCTTTCTCGGAAAATTTCAAGTCTATATTAATTATTTAAAAAAGACATTTAATGCATGTTTTTCATTTTTATTTTTATTTTTGACACTAAAAACTCGTTCCTAGGCACCTCCAGAGAATGCTTGGCAACGATAAGCTCTAAACTTTAGTAGAAAGATTCGCCTTATTACAATTTTGCCTATTTTTCTTAGTCAGCAAGACTACAAAAGTCTTTTGTAAAACAGTAAACACTCTAGAAAAAAACTTTTTTTTGATAAATCTAATCATTTAAAAGATATTCAAGGTCAAAGATTAAAGAATTCTGGAAAAAATATCTTTTTGCTTTGAATTTTGTAAGTAACTGAAAAATAATTATTGACAATTGAGTTTCTACTATTTCTATTGAAATTAATTGCTCTACAAAAAAGTCTGTTATACCATTTAAGTAAGTTACAAAATTCAAAACAAAAAATATATACTTTTTAAAATTCTTGAATACCTGATTTAAAATATCTTTTTTATGGTTAATTTATTAAAAAGTTAAAGAGATCTTTTTTGTGAAGCGGTTAATTTACGATAGAAATAGTAGAAACTCAATTGCCAATAATTTTTTTCAGTAAGTTACGAAATTTAAGACAAACTTGTCTTAAAATTCCTTAATGTTTAATCTTAAATATCTTTTAATTGGTTAGATTTATTAAAAAAGTAACCTTTCTTGTAGAGCGTTACATTTTCTACAAAAACCTCTAATATAGTTTTGCTGTATAATAACCAAGTGTAAGATATGATTTTTTTGTTTGGTACTGAAAAAATGTGCAAAACAGTAATGTCCTATTAAAATTAAGAGGTTATCGTTGCCGACCATTCCACGGAGGTGACAAAGAACCAGTTTTTTAGTGTCAGAAGTAAAAATAAAGTCAATTGTTTTGACCCACCCTAGTGTTGCATACTATATTTTTTCTACAACCACATAAATATTACAATTATTTTGAAAGTAGCAATATTTTAACAGTCGTTAAAAAGATGTTTTATGGATTGTCAAAGTTTGTCATTAAAACATGGTCCACCCTGGCTATAGGTACATTTAATTTTCACGGACGAAATTATTTCTATTTTCATCCAATATACTCCGCAAATATTTTTAATCTATACCTGATGTTGCATTTTCAGCAACTTCGTTAAAATCAACAAAAGAGGCAAAATCGCATTAATTACTGTATAACGATTTAAAATTAATTATTAATATCACTAAAATGAAACTGGCATGAATAATTGAATATTAGAGTAAATTTAATTAAAGGTTTTATTGTAAAAAGAACGTGCATGATGAATTCGAAGTGACTTTTTGTAAACGGTAATAATAAATGATTTGATTAATTTTAAAAAATAATTGAAGAGAGGAAAGGATTGTAAGAAGAATGAAATTAATCAAGGTAATGGTAAATAACAGAGAACTAACAGTGCTGATGAAAAGTGGGTCTATTTTTAAGCTTAATTTAAAACGATTTAAGTAGGATGAACATAAACAACGATATCGGACATAAAAACAAAATTATATCAAATATTTTATTAACATTAAAAATAATCACTTTACAGAAGAAACAGGGTGTCCTAAAAGGTGTGGAAAAAATGCAACCACAAATTGCTAAGGATCCAATATGATAAAAAACAAAACCAGATTGGACTTTTGACACCCGGCATCTACGAAATCATCTTTATGCCTCATCTTTATGCATTTGGCATTAGTGGTAGCATTTTGTCTACACCTTTAAGAGGCACCCTGTATATATAGGGTAAACACGAGACTGCCCAAGCTGTAATCCTTGCACAAATTATAAAAATGTATTTTCTGTACCAAAAATATTTAAACGTCACTTTAAGAATAAAAAAACATAATTTTTCTTATTTTAAATGAAAAACTTGGTACCACACAGAAAGAAAGACAGAAAGAAACGTTTCATATTTTGTATGTATTTTACATGAAAGCAAAATTTTAACGAAATAAAAAAAAATGATAAAGATGTGATACTGTTAGGGAGTTATTTTAATTTTACAATTTTCTAAAGATAATTCAAATCGTTTTAAGATAGCAAGGCCCTTTTACTTTACATCAGCGCTGTATAAAAAAAACATGCACGACTTTCATGATAATAAAAACGACATAACAAGAAAAAGGACGTCACTTCTTGTTAAAAAAAACACATAAACATTACCTTAGAGTAAAAATTACGCTAACAAAAGAAGATAACTAGATTTCTTTCTTCTTGTTATTAAAAAAAAATAGTTAAAAACCTTTCACCTACTAAAAATCTATATATCCTGTAAAAAAATCCTTAAAAATTGACCAATGCACACAGTGAAAATAAATTCTGCAAAGTAAAAGTTTACCTAAACCATACATGTCACAGGTCCAAAACTGGTTAAAGGAATATATATCATTACTTGTCTTTTTACTCAAACTGTAGAAGCATGATTTTTTCCTAAAATTCTTAAAAATTGTTTTAAAACCAAGTATTTAGTCAATTTTATTTTTATATGCACATGCTACTTGGTAAAATTTGTTTCTTTTATATTTTTATGTTTTCTTTTCCTTAGGAAAAATGGATTATAGGAAAAATAATTGAGCATCACCCATAATGCCTTACGCTCCAACAAAATGTTTACAGGTAAATTCATGATCAATGACATTCAATAGTCAAAAAGCAATACAGATTTATAAAAAAATTTAATACTTATAAAAAAAATACAGGGTGGTCAAACTTAAGTCGACACTATTGCCCACTTCTTTATTATTGGAGATATAAAATCGGTAAAATTAGTGAAAATATAGTCTTTTTTGCTGAATACAGTGGTGCTGACAGAAAAACAATTAAACATCGGGTTTTTGATTTATTGTTTATCAAAATCCTTTAAAAAAGTCCTCATGTGATAAATCCAATTTTATATAGTTTAAAAAAATGGCCATCCTTAGTAGTTTAATAGTAAATTAGGGTTTTTTTTAATGAAAGATCCTGTATATTGCATCACCATTAAATATATAGGAGCTCCAAATCAAAACGCATTTTTTGATAAATCACAATTCTAAGAGTATCTTACAATTTTTACTCCGCGGTTATTATTTATGTTTAAAAAGCTTTTTAATCAAAATATATTAAAATATAAATATATAATTTTTTTATATTTGAATTTGAAAACTTTTTAAAATTTATAAAAGTAAAAACGCGAAGTAAAAATTGTGAGGTATTCTAAAAATTGTGTTTTATCAAAAACTGCGTCTTGATTTGGAGCTTCTCATATATTTAAAAGAGCTTTAAGAAAACACCACATTTGATATATCTATCTCTTATAGTTTTGGAAATATGGCCAATCAAATCTAAAAAATAGTAGATATAATATTTCCTTTATCCACAACACTAAATTTAGTACCTACAACTTAAAGCTGTAAATACTGTATAAATAAAATTTCACATTATTTTTAAATTTGATTGATGGATATTTCCAAAACTATAGGGGATAAAAATAACAAATTTTGTATTTTCTTAAAGCTATTTAAAACCTCTATGTAATGGCATAGAAAACACACCCCATAGAAGCTCACAAGTGAGACTTCAGCGTACCCTGAAACTTTAGTACCTACCCTGACCACCAGATAGCGACAGTAGTACAATGTCGATACTAGCGTCTACAATCCGTTACATGTCGTCTGGCACCGGACCAATCAGAAAATTGGTCGATGCCCATGTCGAGTTTCTATTGGTCGATGCCCAACGACATGTAAGGGATTGTAGACGCCAGTATTGACTTTGTACTACTTTCACTATCCATTGGCCAGGGTAGGTACTAAAATTTCAGAGTACGCTGAAATCTCACTTGTGAGCTTCTGTGGTATGTGTTTTTTGGTAATGATGATGCAATATACAGGATGTGAAATAACATTATTCTTCACTAATTTACTTACTTTCTAGATACATACAATAATAAAGAAGTTAGTAATAGCACCGACGTAACTTTCATCACCCTATATATCCTAAGAAAACAAATAAAAATGACTATTGTATTATTTTTCCTAACATTTAGTGACTCGTTTGCCATTTTTTCATGGGCCAATACCCCAATACAATAAATTGGCATATAGACTGTAAGCGAGATGCTAAATTTTATCAGTTATTTCCTCTCAGTCCATAACTCGTAAAATGCTTTAAGAGGGTTGTACATAAATCGTTGTGAGCGTCAGCTGTGTCTCCGATGGTGGAATGGTACAGGGTGCCCAAAAAAAAGATCCATATTAAAATTGTGTTTATTTAAATGCAACACCCTGTGTATTAGTTCATTTTTAGATTGAAGCAATAAGAATAAATTAAATTTTATTCAGTGATAGTTATACCAACACAATATAACATATATTACAAAAATTTAAGGTTTTAACGATATTTGGGATTTTGAAACTTTCTTAAGAAAAACAAAATTTTAATATATCTACCTTACTTACACTTGACATTATACCCGGTGTCAACGAATTTATTAGACAAGCCATACATCCCACATATCAACATGAGCTTGGTATAGGTAAATAGTATTAGTAGAATAGAGTTTATGCATATGTTTACTTTCCAATTACTTCCGGTTTACCCAGAAATGGCTCCAACTTTAAATTTTTAATGAAATACCCTGTATATTTTAACATTTTTAGATTCCTGAGACAATTCTTAGTTAGAATGTGCCATTTTAAAAAGTTTTTAGGCCTACTTGATTTTTTAAAGCCATTTTTAATATTGTATCTAGGCGGCCATGATTGGCTGCAAATTAATCTAGTGGCCCTAGGTGATGTTAAAAAATTCAATTGCAAAGTTTTAGTGACTAATAAGAAACGAATTAAACAATTTGGCAACTTGACATTTCCGTGTCTAACTATTATTTTTTAAATGGCAACCCTTTTAGGCAAGCACTTTTCGAATAAAGGATTTTTTAATAAATCTAACAATACCAATTTATTTGCAATCGGATTAAAACTAAAGTAATAAATAAAATATTATAGCCATCTAGATGCAATACTACAAATGGCTCTTAAAAAATCAAATAGGCGTTCAATTTTTTAAAATGTCAAAGAACTATTTAGAATTATCTCAGGAATCCAAAAAGTTAGAATATACAGGCTGTACCATTTAAAAATTCAAAATTGGAGTCGTTTCCGGATAAACCGTAAGTAACCAAAAAGTAAGAAATACACAAAAACTCTCCTCTTTCTATACCACTTACTTATACCAAGTCTCAATTTGATATGTCTAATACTTTAGAAGTTATGACTTGTCTAATAGATTCTTTGACACCCGGTATATTATGTTAGATTGCAATAATATTAAGTGTACAATCACCTACTACACCTATTTAAATGTTTTACTAGAAATTATACAGGGTGTCCAAAAACGAATATTTAATATTATATTAATTTCTGGACACCCTGTATAGTGTTTAGTAAAAATTTTATATGTAGGTGATGGTACAATTAATATTCTAGCAATGTAACATAATATACAAAGTCAAGAGTAAGTAAGGTTGGATAAATTAAAATTTTATTTTTGTCAGGAAATCTTAAATATCCAAAAAACCTTACATTTCTGGAATAGGTACGGCTGATAAAATTTACGTTATTTTTATTCCTACAATCCAAAATTAAGGGGGTATTCTGGCTACTAATATACAGGGTTTTCATTTAAAAAATACAAGTTTAATATGGAACTTTTCTTTTGAGCACCCTGTATAATTCCACCATCGTTGCCGCAGCTGACGCCCACAACAATTTATGTACAATCCTCTTAAAGCATTTTACGAGTTATGGGCCGAGAGGAAATTGGTCACAAAAGTCTATCTCTGGTTCGCAAATCATTATTCAAAGTGAGTAAATCAATTTTTAAACGCCAATTTGGAACCCATGACAATACTCACACCTTAAAAAAATAATCTACTTACTTGTATCAATATTCCTCTGTAAATGTGTAGCGATACGATGTCTCGCATCGTTATATTCTAAATGCAAACCCAACCTCAGTATCGTCGGGTTCTTCTCGATAAGCTGCGTAATCTCCATTTCTATTTTGTTCCCCAATATTTGTGACCTCTGAAAATATTAAATCATTTTAAATGAAAGGTAAGGTTGATAAAATTAATGGCGGATATCATTAAATATTACTGGGTGGTATAGAAAATCCTATGTAATTTTTGGTTTCTTCAAATATTGTCTCCCCTATTGATTGAACAAAAAAGTGTTTTAAAGACAATAATAAGATAAGCTTTCACACTTAATTTGTTTCTTTTTTAGTATGCCAATTAAAGGTCCGGTGATGGCTTAGCGTGTAAGGCGTTAAGTCGTTGAGCGCACAACGGACGTGAGGTGGATTCGAATCCTGCTGAGGCCAAATACTTATTTATAAGTTGGTCGGAAATTTAGTGGTTAGCTTAACACCAGACGGACAAAGTGCAAAATGTATCGACTCTGAAGGCCACCAAAGGACCAGGGCGCCGGAACACACTTTGCCGTGTCCTGCGCAACCGTAGACATGCGGACCCCACTCAGTTGGTAGGTTCAGTAGTGTCCCCTGCGTGGGGACGAGGTCTTAAGTTGTCACTCATAGGACCGTGGTTCGGAACCCACGTTAAGCTGTAGGTCCCGTCTGGCTGACATCACCCAGACGTAAAAAGACACAATAAGCCGAGCGGCTTCAGTGCATGGGTTATCCCGGCCCTATTCTAGTCTAATCCACTCAAACTGCAAAAACTTTCCACTGGGCAATCCCCCATTGTTTGGTAGTATATCCCAGCTCTGCAGCAAGGTCAAGAAATAGTGGCGACGCATGCTTTACTTATATGGGGATGGCTCAATGGAAAGTTTTGCTGTTTGGGTAATCTCTAATGCCAATTAAAAGTTATTTAGGAAAAACCATTAGTAAAATCGTTACATACTTAATACATACTGTAATGAATCCACCCATAATTAATACAAAGTCTTGTCAATTTTCAACGATTTAACAAAATTTTGCTTAAATGACATTAAATTGGCTTGTAAGAAAAGTACGAAATTTAGTGTCTGACCTTGCCTCTATTAATAAGTCAAAATTTCTTAAGCAAGCCACTAAAAATCGACTTTTCAATTTTAATGTATCCATTAACATATTTGGTAGCTTCGTAGGTTGATAATTTTAATTAAGTACATTTTTTGTAAATTACAATATATCAGCAAATAATTACTAGATTTCAATAAAAATGTGTTTCTGTGCTAAGGAATAATAGAGGAACAGAAAAATATAAAAACTTAAGTATAAAAAAATAATTGTTTATAAATGAATAGTTTTAAACAAATGAAAATTTAAGTAACTTTTCGATGTTCTATAGAATTTTGTTTATATAAAAATATTCGTCAATCTATTAACTGAATAATGGCACAAGAAAGTTTTGGTGCTCTCTTATCAGAAAAAATATATAAACGCTTTTTTGCGCTAGACACCGGTTTTATTTAGCCTGGATGACCGCAGAAGGTTAAAGTATGTTCGGAAACTTGCCGTTAAAAACAGCGCTCGGAGTAGCGCGTCCGCCGTGGCCGCTATTGTAGTGCATTCAGTCGCTAAATCGGCTAAATAAAACCAGTCTTTGGCGCATTAAAGCGTTTATACCGGATCAGTTAAATAACATAGCACATAGGCAATGTGAAGAAAAGAGACTGTATATAACTATATGTAAACATTTCGGATGATTCTTTTTAATCAGACTCCACAAGGTTGAAAGCTAAATTTCCATTGATTTATTAGAAAACTATTTACATACGTTTTTTTTTGTCTCTACTATTCCTTGACAAACAAACAAATTTTCATCGAAATCCAGTAATTATTCGCTGATATATTGTAATTTACAAAAAATTTACTTACCATTTCTAATCACACATTAATTTTTGAATAATTAAAAAATTCAAAAACCGTTTCGTGGTATTTTTTCAATCTATGAAGCTACCAAAATATGTCAATAGATACATTAAAATCAAAAAGTCGGTTTTGAGACCGTTTAAGAAATTTTAACTCAATCGGATTATGAATAGTAAGTTATAAGAATTAGGTGCCAGGTTTATAGATGTTTAAATCATTTCATTCCCCAGTTCCATCAGTGTTATCGGAGTACGGAAATATGTTGTTCTTGCATTTCTTGCTTATTAAAATACGCGGTAGTGCCACCACAAAGGTTAAAATTGTAAAAAAATAGTATTACATATTTACCTGATTTGTCGCCCGAAACTCTTCCACGCAATTCTGCTTTAACAGAGACTTAATTAATCTGACCACGCCCAGCGGCGAAATGACATTACTTTCTACATTAACAACCCTTAACTGGTTATTCTTCTCTAACGCTTGAGCCAATTTTTCAGCCCCCGATCGGTGAGACCTGTGTTCGATAACGATAACGTCTCGAGGTGTGTGTTCTGTTCCAGACCTTCGAACAGACTGTTGAATTTCTCATCTGAGACATTCTGAAAAAAAACAGAACTATTAATACGTATTCTGAAAATATTATGATTAAAATTATTTTTTAGGTTCTTTTAACAGCATATTAATGTTTTTGAAAACATTATCTTTTTTCTCTTTAAAAATAAGATAAATGTTTAAATAAAATTATGCCCGAAAATGCTTCATTTCCGAGATATACGGTGTTAAATTTAAAAAAAAAAACGCCTTTTTGCTGATAACTTTCCTACCAATCTAGATTTTTCCAAAAATTTGGGACACTTATGACCATTAAACTATATTTTTTGCTGTGAAAGTTCTTTAAAAAATTTTGACCAGTGACGTTCAAATAAGATTTGTATTGAATTTTTAGAAAAAATATTTTTTTGTACAAAAATGATAAATAAATTAAACGGTCAAAGAAAACTGTAAAATTTGTCACCTGTATTAAAAATGCATACAATAAATAAAAAAATAGTGCACGACTTACTGAACAACCGTTTACCTATGGAAAGAAGCATTATTATGTAGGTTATTTAGTTGCCTAAATATCATTGGTACTGTAAGAAGAGTTTAAAAGTTATATTTGAAATAAGTTTTTTTTTATATACCAACTATGAAGGTCAATATCTTCCTAACAAAGCGTGACATTATTTTGGCTCACTCTATCACCCCTATCATTAATGATCTCACCTTTCCGGACACCCTGTATAACCGACACCAACCAAAACAATTAAGTCAAAATGATCTTGTGGAAACATAGGGTTCCTTACTTAAATATTTATTATTAAATATGTCTTATATTGCTTAAAAATTATAAGTCTAAGAAACCTCTTTCTTGCCATTGTCCAAAAAAACTTTAAACTTCTGCAACAAACCACTCGTTAAAGGCAGTTACTTAAAAAAAAAAACTCATAATTTGATTCAAAATGTAATATTGTAATTTTTTTAGGTAATAGGTACCTACATATTTCTTTTATTATTATTATTATTTCGTATTAATATATAAATCCAAAAAAAAAACAGGGTAGAAGTTTCGCCACTTTGTAATATGGTACCCTTAGTCGACAAAAACACCGATTAAGAATCCATTAAGAATCTACTTTAAATATTAATTACAGAAAAAAATGTGTACGTTTTTGCAAACATTCTTGGTGAAATGCCAACGGAAACTTGTGTTTATCACGGTTAAAAATATTTTAGAACTTTATTTTATTCAAAAAACTGACTACCAAAACATATTTTTAGGTAGATGTGTTACTAAATACTTTTTAATAATTATGGAATAAATAAAACTCATTAGAAGGGAAATAAACGACCTTCTGAAGAAATAATCCATTGTAAATCATAATAATTGTCATATGAAAAAAAAACATTTTAATTGCAATTATTTATAACTGTACGTTACTGCAGATTAATGCAATACAAAGAATAATGACACATAAATAATAATATTACGTATGCCTACGTTACATTATGATTTTTAAATAAAATAAAATTGTCATTACCATGGGAACATATAAAAACCTTGATTTTTACTTTTATTACAAACACACAGATAATAATAGTCCAAGCTCTCAGTGCCCCCACACCTAACTTATTTTCTCAGAAATAAAATATATCAAATAATGTAGTGCCGGTATATACCATGCGTATATGCACATTTCTAGCTTGAGCCGACGTCCAATTTACAGGTACCAGGTGCTAAGGTAGATAAAAATAGTACTTACTTTTCTTAAAATCGTAGTGCTTTTTAGATTTTTATGTATATTTAAAAAACATAAAAATTTATAATTAATACTCGTCTGATACCAGACTTATTTTGGCGGCCATAGTTTATACCAGGCGCTTTAAAACTTCCATAAAAATATGTAACTGTACTTACAATCTCCGTCTTGATTTTAATATATAATACTAAGGAAACTAATTCAATAATAATGTTTGCAAGGAGCCAGACCAATCAGAGGGGCCTAACACTTCCCCAGACACACACAAAGGCTTGCTATGTATATGAACGCGATCGTAATTGTAGATAGTTTTAAAAATTTGTTATTCACAATTTAATTAATAATCTAATCGGTCTTCAGTAATATTAAAAAATAATGTTTACATTTATTAATACCAAAACTTACCGCATAATTAAAAATATACATGTGTCCCAGGATAGGTGTTACAAGATGACAAATGGACTAAACATTTTTGAATTTTAAAACGACATTTTCGAAAAACTGGTCTCATGGTCGAAAACTAATAAATATTAAATTTTACTTTGACTGGTATTTTACAGGGCGAGTTAAAACTAAAAATATGAAAGTCTCAGAAGTAAACTATTTTTATTTTTAAAAATAGAACAATATTGAAAAGAATTAAATTTTAAGTCAAACATTAAAGTCAAAGCATGAAAGTAAAAAAAATGTTTGTCAGTTATTTACATTCGCATTACAGCTTAAATTATGGGCAAAAGGGAGCGACATTTAAAAGAATATTTTATCACTTTTTTTTTATTGCTTACTTAGTCAAGTTAATGCGTATTGTAAAAATTGACAAAAATTTTTTTGCTTTAATTCTTTAACTTTCAATTTGGACATAATATTTAATTCTTTACAACATTAACTTATACGATTTTGTTCCATTTAAAAAAATTAAAGTACGTTACTTCTGAGCATTTTTCATATTTTTAGTTATAACTCGCCCTGAATAATACCAATACGAGTTAAATTTTGTATTTCTTAGTTTTTGACCATGCGACCAATTTTCCTAAAAGGACGTTTAAACACTTAAAAATGTTCCGTTTGTCCTCTTGTAACACATATCCTGGGACACACTGTATATTTTTAATTATGCAGTAATTATTGGTATTAATAAATGCTTTTAGATTTTTAAATAAATGATTAATTACAAATTGTATAAAACTATCTACAATCACGATCGCGTTCATATACATAGCAAGCCTTTGTGTGTGTCTGGGGAAGTGTTAGGCCCCTCTGATTGGTCTGGCTCCTTGCAAAAATTATTATTGAATTAGTTTCATAAGTATTATATATAAAAATTAAGACTGAGATTTTAAGTAAAGTTACATAAGTCAGTGAAAGTTTTTAAGCTCCTGGTATAAATTATGGCCACCGAAATAAGTCTGTTATCAGACGAGTATAAATTATGAATTATTAATAATATTTTATAAAATATACATAAAAATCCGCACTGAGATTTTAAGAAAAGTAAGTACTATTTTTATCTACCTTTAGCACCTGGTACCTGTAAATTGGCTGTCGGCTCAAGCTAGAAAATATGCATACACGCATGGTATATACTAACACTACAATATTTAATATATTTTATTTCTGAGAAAATAAGTTAGGTCTAGGGGGACCTGGGATATATATATATATATATATATATATATATATATATATATATATATATATATATATATATACCATATATATATATATATATATATATATGGGCTCTATAAGAGGAGAGTTTAAATTTTCCTTTAGAAACAAACTAATTGCGCTAGCCACAATTCCGTCTACAGGGTGATCAAACTTAAGTCGGCACTATTGCTAACACCTTTATTACTGGAGATACGAAGTCGGTTTAATTAGTGAAGTTGTAGTATTTTTGCCGCTGAATAACGTGCTGCCAACAGAAAAACAATTAAACATTGGGATTTTAATTTATTGCAAAAAATGTACTTTTTTAAATTGAATACCCTCTTTATATGTATGGGATATTGGAAAAAGAGTGGTAAGAGGGGCATTTATGAAAATCATCAAACTTAACCTCTTGGATATTTCCACTTGGACTGCAACAGTGCCGATTTTGTAAATGTTTTTCTTCATTGTGGAATTTTTAATGAAGTCAACGACGACAACTACTAAAACACTTAACACACGTTGTAAATGGATCATTTTTATTAAACGGTTTTACTTAACTTGAACTGTTTATTTATTTATTTTGGTCAAATTTAGTAATTGGAATTTGACCCCCTTCCTGACGACCGATTGATCTCATATTTGGTACTCATCCCTAATCTGATGAAAATACAATATAATACATTCCTTACGATTGTAGATCCAAGATGGCCGCCGATACAAAACGGCGGATTACATGTTACTTCACTGCAACCTCAATATGAGTATCAACTGAAAGGGCTTGATTGCTCTATGAAAAAATTAAAATACAAGATAGGCGCCGCCAGAAAATGGCAAATTATATATTTTCCACAACTACTTCAATGTTAGTTCTGGTTAGTTATAGTGAGGCATTAAATAAATTCAACAGAATAAGAACCATCAACTAACAACAAAACTAAAAACTTGAAAATAAATCATGTAAACAAAAATTAGGTTAAACGGTTTTGCTAGCTAAAAAATAATTTGGTAGATCCTAACTATCAGATTTTGCCAATCTTCTCATCAATCTGGGGTACTGATCAGACAAATAATAAAATCGTTAAGCACATGTGATTCCTATCAAGATAATAAAACTGGTGAAATGTGGAATTAGTAGCAATGCATACAAATGGTTTGAAGATTATCTCTTGGGAAGATATCAGCAAACAAGAGTTGATGGTGTGGTTTCTAAGAAGAGAAGTGTCTGTCATGGGGTTCCTCAGGGAACAATATTGGGACCAATTTTGTTTCTCATTTATATTAATGACATTGACAACTGTTTTGATGAGACTACAATGTTAAATTTGTTTGCGGATGATACATGTATTTCTGTAAGTGATATAAATGTTGACAGTGCAATTGAAAAAATGTCCGGAGAATTAAAAAAGTTGAAGATTGGTTATTAAAGAATAAGTTATTTGTAAATGTTAAAAAACAAATGTTATGATTTTAAATAACAAAACTAATGATGGTGTAGCCAAATTAAAATTGTTCAATCAAGAACTGCAATATGTTCATGAATGTAAATATTTAGGAGTAGTGATTGACAGTAGGTTAAATTTTAAGAGTCATGCTAATTTTATGATTAAAAAAGTTAACAAAAATATAGGGTTTTTCAGAAGAATTTGTCAATCTTTGTCATTAAGGTCTCGTATTACTATATATAAAACAATTATAAGTCCGCATTTTGAGTACTGCCCTACTGTTCTGTCATTTATTAATCAGACTGAAAAAGATAGGTTGCAAATTCTACAAAATAGAGCAATGCGTATAATATTAAGAGTTGACAGATATACCAGAATTTCCCATATGCTGTCTACATTACAGTTTATGTCAGTAAACCAAAGATTAGTTATGTTAAATATGTTGTTTATTTTTAAAATAGTTCATAGGAAGTTACCTG
This sequence comes from Listronotus bonariensis, assembly GCA_014170235.1. Taxonomy (NCBI): domain Eukaryota; kingdom Metazoa; phylum Arthropoda; class Insecta; order Coleoptera; family Curculionidae; genus Listronotus; species Listronotus bonariensis. The sequence continues at coordinate 133,180 of JACEGR010000543.1, forward strand.
ATTATATGTGTAAAAAAATAAAATTTGTCAATGAAATTCATCAATATAACACTAGAACAGCCACAAATATTTATGTTCCTATAGCCAAGAAAAGTGGCACACAAAATTCATTGTTTTATAGTGGTTTAGTTGAATATAATAAATTGCCTTTATATATCAGGTCTGCTTTAAATGTAAACGAATTTCGTAGATTAAGTATAGAGTTTATTAAAGAAAATTATTGATTGTTAAATATTATAAGTAGTTTAGAATTGTTATTAATTTTTTTGTATTTATTTATAGCACTTGTTGCTAATAAAACATTTTCATTTCATTTCATTTTCATTTCATAATAACTCCGGACAGTAACGCCCAACGATTTTAATATTTGTCTGATCAATACTTCACATTGATGTGAAGATTGGTGCGATCTGGTAGCTAGGAGTTACCGAATAATTTTTAGCTTTTAGTACAATAAAACCGTTTAACATAAAGAAAAAATTACATAACTTTTGTTATCTTTTATTGGATTCATCCTATCAAACAAAAAGTATTTGAAAAATACCATACTAACAGCAAGCAAAATATGATAAACAAATAAGGAGCTCCAAATCAAAACGCAGTGTTTCACACATCACAATTTCAAGAGAATCTTACAATTTTCAATTTGTTATTTATTATTTACTTATGTTTAAATAGTTTTTTAAACGAAATATATATATCATATAAATATGACATATTTTAAATAAAAACTTTTCAAAATTCATACAGAAAAAATGCGTAGCAAAAATTGGGAGGTATTCCAAAAATTGTACTTTACCAAAAACTGCGTTTTGATTTAAAGCTCCTCAAATGTCATAGTGTCCCGTTAGGAGCTTCCCATGAGGGCGCTGGAGCATGGCGACGTTACCAAATTTTAATTCCCAATTGTAAACGTCTCTTACAGTATTCAGTATACATACCTTAATATTGTTCCAATTGAGATCAATATATTTAGGATCGTCATTTTGCACTCGTCTTATCGAGTCCTCTACGTCCGTATTGTTAGGTGGATCCATGGGGAATATTTTTTGTTTGGAGGCTTTCGTGATTCCGTCCCAACCAAGACCGACTGGCTGACCTTTGTTCAACAAAGACGCGTGATACTGGTCCTGGTTCATCATGGAGTGGAAACCCAAAATAGCTAAAATAAAAAAATATATATTATTTTAAAAAGATACTTCCAAGTGTAGATGCAAAATTTAGCGATAAAATACAAAGAAAATATGAGTTTAATATCTTCTTTGATGGTGGAAAATGTGTATTTTCGTACCAACAAACTGTCTCAAAAGTATGAAAACGGCTAAATATCTTAACAAGTAAAGGCAAAAACCTTATGATACCTTGAACATGACCTTGAAAATGACAATTATAAAATTTTCAAGGTCAACTTGTTTAACTAGGATCCTTCATATGTTTATTTAAAAGATAGAAATGAAATTCTGCATATAAAAGTATATGTATAGTCCCTAGGCAAGTAATGAAGTTGACTTTATGATAATAAAGTTTTAAAAACCTTTTAGGGGCCCTCTAAACGAGTCTACCACGAATATTCACACCGCCATATACGGAAGCGGCACTTTAGCCCAGCCTCTCAGTGTCAAATGTTTCGTATGTCGGACTGGGCAGAACGCGTCACTTTTATTGTTGGACAATTTTACCTCAATGTTTTGCATGCAAATTTTAAACATTGTGCCGAAAATTGAAAGGGTAACAGTTACGGAACCCGCCTAATCCGATACTCAAAACATGCCCATAGGTCTTATGGTTACGTGACTGTAGCACTTACGAGTTTTGGCACAATGTTTAAAAGTTGCATGTAAAACGTTGTGGTAAACTTATGCAACAGAAAGAGTGACGCGTTTGCCTAGTCCAAGACTCGAAACATTTGACATTGACAAGCTAGGTTATGGTGACGTTCCGTAAGTTAACCACGGTTCTTGGTTTTTCCGGTTTCCGTTCCGTAACCTTACCATTTATGAAATCTGGTTAGAGTATGAAACGCGGTTTCTTAACATTTCGATGTCACCGGTATTAACGCTGTCAAACCGCTCTTTACCGATCGATAATCTTGGTTATCATACGGAACCTTACCTAAAGCACGGCTTTCATACATGGCAGTATGAATATTCGTTGTAGACTCGTCAAAAGAAACCTCCTTAAAAGGTTTTAAAAGTGTTATTTATCATGAAGTCAATTTTATTACTGGCCCAGAGACTATATAAAGAACTAAAGGGTGAAAAGTTATTAGGGTTAAAAATAAACTAATAAAAAGGTCAATTTGACCTTGAAATAATTATCAAGCACTTTCAAGTTCAAATTCATATCATCATAAGATATTTTATTTGATGTTCTACTATTTTTTTAGTTAAAATATTTTGTTCCTGTTGTTCAAGGGAGAGAAACTTTAACAAGGAGTGCTGTCTCCGTAATTCTTTGTTTACAATCGTACTAGTTCGTGTTTTTAGTGTTATTTTTTACCCTTCAGTCATTGGAACTTTTGAATTAGTTTTATATAATTTAAAAATCGATCAATACCGATATTGATATCAGCAATTGTCGCCGAATATTGGTAACATATCGGCCAGAAAATTGCTGATTTAATGGCAAAACTCTATGTGAATACCAGATTCATAGCATCTCTACACTTATAAAATAATTAAATTAAAATGAAATACTTTTTTATGATTACCACCATAGATTTAAAAATATATTTTGGTTTAGAGCAAATACACCAACCAACTAAACCTTGTATATAATCTTCCAATATTAAAAATCTCCTGTACAATTTAATAAACGATATCTCATAAACAGTAATAATAATAACATATGAATACAAACAATTCATGCATAAAATTAATTGTTAATTTGTAATTAATTGTAATAAAATAACACAAACAAGGGTATTTTACCCATATTTACTAAACCTAAACAAACCATTATACTAAACGATAAAAATATTGATTTATGACATCAGGTATTTATTATGTGTTTTGTAAAAAAGTCTTACCGCCTATGTGGTACCAAATTATTCGAAATAAAATGCTCTTTTAAGATATGCTAATGGGCCACCCTCATTCCTTTTGAAAAAATGAGTTAGGACCATAAATAGGAATCTGCAAACTTTGACTCCGCCCTGAACAGTCGTAAACAAAGACGATTAATTTTATTTTTTAAATGGTTTTTTAAATAGCTTCTTGACTTAAAATGTAAACCATATAAGCTTAATCATGAGACTCTAGATTGGCATTAAAAAAAAGATTTGAAAACAGAAGTGTCAAAAAATGACATGTGGGATATCATTGTATTCAGAATGTCATATTTTATTAAAATAAGATAAAATATACCAGGGGTACCGTTTAAAATTTGAAAGTAGCAGTTGTTTCCGGTTAAACTAGAAGTAATAGAAAACAAGTGAATAGGTCAAACAATTTATAAATATGTCAAAAACTATATACCAAATTTTATTTTACTATTGTAAAAAAGTAAAAAAGTGATAGGGAGTGAACCACCTGTGAGACACACCCGGTATAATTGATTGTTTATTAAAATACTACAGAAAAAACTATTTTACCGATATTTACACAAACAAGTAATCTCTCAGCAGATAAGTGGATCAATTAAGCCATAGAAATTAACACGGTATTTGTCTAAGGTTTCTATTATTATGCGAAAGAGGTTAAAAATAATTGCTTATTCAGGGCGTGAATACCATGTGAACCGAGTAAATTCATTTAAATGTTTTTCAATTGTACTTTTTTGCTGTATCTGGTTCATTCAGAAAATAAGTCTTTAATGAATAAAATTATTTTCTCTTTTATTTCATTTCGATTTTGTTAATTAAACTTTCACTTATTCCTCAGTCAACCATAAAATTTTTGTTTATACAGGATGTCCAGTAACTCAACCGACAAACTTTTTGTCCAAAAACTTCAATGGACAGAACTTATTATACAAATTCAGATATCTTTAAAAATTTGGAGACGCCTCCTATGCATCAGCAGACATTTTTGGCGGACAAGAAAAAAATTGACTGTATCTATCTCTTTTGCCCTAATATCGTAATAGTGGAGCTGTGATTTAAGTGGTCGATAGATTGGTCAATTAATAGAGCATCTAATATACAGGGTAAGCCAAACTAGAGGCTTTTTGTTCTGGTTACTTATTTTTATTGTGGGTGATCAATATACGCGAATGCCAACGTAAAACTACCACCAACTATTTTAGTTTAAAATACAGTGACATTTGCTTAAAAATTTTCAATTAAAAATATTAAAGTAAGATTTTTTTAAAATCTAAAAACAAATAAAATTTATATGGCATATCAAAGCCATCAACCGAACTACAAGAGTAGAATACCAAAACGGGCCGAAATCACAATAGGTAGGCAACCACATGTTGCTTGTTTGATCTTGAGCATTAACGTAGGACGTAGATATGTAGGGGGGATGAATTACCCCCCGCCACCCAAGGAAGGTTGAAAAATGTTTGAAGGGTTATCAGACATGAGAATTAAAAGTAAGGTTTGTAAGTTACTTTTGTAAGTTGGGAGTTATTTTTATTGATTCTTTAGTAGTTTATGCACAATAATAAACCATGGTGTTTTGAAGGTTGTGGACCTTGTTTTTTGCCCTTCAAATTTTTTTGTCCTATATTCAATTTTGCTATACAGAACGACGTTCGAGCATACTTAATTCTTTTAATTACCCCCCTCCAGGAAGATCAAATTATCCACGCCACTGATCTGAAGGTTAATAAACTTAACAATGCTATTTGATAACATAAAAATTAAATTCCGTTCAAAATGTAACCAGGGGTAAAATATTCCTGTTTACAGGCCTAATATTCTCGGTACCTTGCACCTACATTAATAACAACTTAAATTAAACTATAAACAATAAAAACTAAACTAATGCAAAAGTTACAATAACTAAAAAGTAAGAAATACGGAAACCATTTCGTTACAAAATGCGAACAAAGGCTTAAAGGAATTGAGCACTTCTGCTAAATTTTTACCCTTGATTTAATGTATCACTGGTTGCCAATCCAATTTTAATATAATACATTTGTTTTTTTTAGAAAAAATGGGCCATAAACATTAAAAATAAATAGCGTTAAGACGTCTCAATAACCAGAGGATCATAAAAAAAGATGATGTAAATCGGTGCAGTAGAAGTATCTAACAAAGTATCTGAAAATTATGGCTGGTGGGCCAAATTAAACTTGCGGACTTGGACTTACGGGGGCTTTTTCCCAAATACTGTATTTAACCTTGTTGCGAAAAAAATCTAATTTAGCTACAATAAGGCTAGTACGTTTTCCTTGTAGACAAACTATGAGAAATGATTCAATAGAAGCGAAGCTTTCAACGATTTGAGGATTTAGGAATTATAATTATTTTTGATTAATAATGCTTCCCATAAAGCTACATTTCTCTCAATTTTAATAAAGAGCTTTTTTTTAGTGTCTTTTGAAAATAAAAAATTTGAGGTTACCATAGTTACTGAGTTGAATTCTGACAAAACTTAGTAAAAGCAGTGAATTAATTAAAAATAAACGTATTACCCTAATTATTTTAGATAAAATTAGTTTTTTTTGCAACTAAGTTTATTACATCATTGTAGGAAAAGTCCCGTAAGTCCAGTCCTGTTTAAATCGATTTGACCAAAATTAGCTCACTTAGAGAAAACATATCTACCTATTAGACTCCATAAAAATGAAAAGATGGGCACAACAGATAAAACGTTATTATTACTTAAAAAGTGTACAAGTTTAATTTGGCCCACACTGTAGATATTATAAAACGACTCTAAAACTTTTTATTTTTTACTATTTTTAGCTTTCTAGTGTTTTTTATAATTTTTTTAAATTCTGATAATAGCTACAAATATGGCTCTGTTTACCCTTGATAGGATGATCTTGTACATATTTTTTAAGTTTTTTAGAAACGTATTGAAATTTCAAAATATATATTTAACGCGGCTAAACAATACCGCTTCTCATTTCAAATAAAGTGTATTTTTTAAAACGTAATTATAAGATTTTTCATACTGGTTCCTAACTCCTACACATTATTGTGTTTTAATAAACTAATTACCTTACTTAGCGCATCTCCAAGCATAAAGAGATGATGTAATAGTCTGTTTATCTTCAGGCTGAAATACCCTAATATGTTGCATGGAGAAACGTAAGCCTACTACATGGTAAAATCCGGAATATTTGTACAACTATGATTAATATTATTTATTATTTATTTTTTAAATTTAAAAACCACAAAAAAAACTTGTTTAAGAAATTTATATTTTTCCTTGCTTTGCGCTTACAGCCGCCAATACAGGGTGTCCGAAAAGGTAAAGTCATAAATGATAGGGGTGATAGAGTAAGCCAAATACTACTATCTTCATATAAATAAAATCTTCTATTGCTCTTCGTTAAGGAGATATTGGCCTTCAAAGTTGGTATTAAAAAACTTATTTTAATTATAAAGTTTAGACTGTTGCCACAGTACGAATGATATTTAAGCACCTACAATAACCTCACACCAGTGCTTCTTTCCATAGGCAAACAGTTGTTCAGTTAGTCGGAATTATACAGGGTGCGACAATTTTCTATTTAATGTATGCATTTCAAACACAGGTGACAAATTGGACATTTTGCTTGACCATTTAATTCCTTCATCATTTTTGTACAAAAAATGTATACTTTATTTAAATCGATATCTTGGACTGTTTTTCATAAAATTGCAATTAAAGTCCAGACATACCAGCATTTTGTATGTAATAGAATTCCATTTTTTGAGAAAATTTATAAAATATGGTAAAATTATAAAAAAATAGTCCTTATTTATATTTTAAAGTTTACAGAAGCTTACAAACACCATTTTTAATAATTTTGCCAAATTTTAATGAATTTTCCAAAAAAATTGATTTTTTATTACATACAAAATGAATGGTATATCTGGATTTAATTTAATTTTATCGATTCAAATAAGTTATACCTTTTATGTAGAAAAAAGATAAAGGAATCAAGCTTTTAAAGCAAAATGTAAAATTTGTGAACTGTGTCAAAAATGCATACATAAAATGAAAAAAATTGTCTCACCCTGTACATTTCTGACTTTCTGAACAGCCGTTTACCTATCGAAAGAAACACTTGTATAAGGATATTTAGTTGCCCAAATATCATTGGTACTGTGGGTATAGTTCCAAAGTAATCATCAAAATATATTTTTTAAAATTCTTACTTTTAAGGTCAATATCTCCCAAACGAAGCGCAATTGAATTTTTTTAATATGAAGTACTAACATTATTGTACTCTATCACGCCTTTCATTTATGACCTTACCTTTCTGGACATCCTGTATACGCAGATCTGATTTCCTTTGACTTGCTTTGCTTCATAATAAACCTATGTTTTAAAATTTAACAATTTTTGTTTTGTGTCCTTTTGTAGCAAGAAAAACGACTTATATACAATTAGTTCTAACACTGACCCTATTTGTGTAAAATTGTATTTGTTATTATAGTCTGTGTTTTTTCAGGGTATTCCCTCTCACATTTTATTTGCTTTCTTACAAACTTCATTAAAAATAATAAGTGTATTTTTCTACTTGTCTTTTTTTCAGCAAGACGCAGGGCCGGATTTAGAGGTTTGAAGGCCCTGAAGCAATGAGCCTGTGGAGGCCCCCTAAAGTAAAAGTGGAATTAAAGACCAAAAAAAAAGAAAGATTCTCATAAATAAGTAAGTAATGGAATTTTGTATCACAAATAAAATTGAAGAGAAAAAAAGGGTTCTTTAGCAATTCATATTTCACTTTTATTGTGTTTTTTCAAAGGTGGAGACCCCATAAATTTGTTGTGAGGGCCCCTAATCTGTGGGGGCCCCAGGGCAGTTGCCCCACCTGCCCCCTTAAATCCGGCCCTGGAAAGACGATACAATTAAATTTTAGTTATTCAAAATATGTCAATATATTTGAAATTCATAATTTCATTATTGTAATACTTTGGTTATTCTTATCTCCTGGGAAAAGATAATTCTTAATATCTTACTAGGTTTAACTCTAATAAATATGTTTACATAATATGATAATAAATAAAAGATTTTATCAAATATATATATTTTTTTAATAATTTGCACACCAAAACCGAATTGTTCTATTTCCTACTTTATAAGAATAATAAATAATGTATAGAAATATACATAAGTGGTTTGGTATATGTGTATTTACCTGCTAAGTCAATAATTTCTTCTTGTGATGCTTCCGTTAATGCATGTTCATATTCATCTCCTAAATCAACGGTTATCTTTTCGTCGGCATCTATTTCTTTCTGGGGTGGAGGAGGCGGAATCCACTAAAACAAAAAATAACAGTGAGGCTAAGAAAAAAATACCATCCCCTACATTATGAACTGCAATTTATTGTTTCACTAAATAATTTGTTTAAAATTAGTATATTTATTTTTTATTTCCTTTGGACTTTTTAAAGAAACTAAGATTCTGTTCGTTTTAATTTAGACGCTAAGATTATTTAGTATAATGACCAAAATGTAAAATGCAAGAAATGCCTTGAATAATGGAATTATGCACCAGTAAATGACCAATGACCATGACATTCTCCAGATTTAAATGCATCTATTTTGTGTGGAGTTTTTAATAAAGTTTTTAAGTCCTCAGATTTACCCCAAGAGATAAGATAAATAATAGAAGCCATAAACAAAGAAATATTATTGTATGGTAAAACTAAAAACATCAAACCATGAAAGAGATAATTTAATCTTAAATAATCAATTAATAAACATATCCATTGAAAAAAGTTACTTTTTTATCCCTCTCTTTATTATTGGCATAAATAAATAACTACATATTCCCAGACCTCGCTAAATAAATTTACAATTTGACAGGATTTACATGATGGGATTTTTAAGTTTTTAAGTGGTAGGTTTTAAATAAAATGTCACATAGTGGTCTTGTATTTCTATTTTAGATTAAGAGGCTGATTTAAATAATATCAGAAACCATTTAAAGAAGTAAAAACTAAATTACATTTATTGCGTCGCGGTATAGGCATGATGACAACATCCAAAAATTACTGTTTTTTTGGATTTAATATATGCAATAAAAATTATGGATTATAAAAAGTGTTTATTTAAACAATGTATTAAAAGTCAATATTTAGTTTGTAGAAAAACCATATTTTCGCCGTAAAAGTTGCCAAGATTTCGTCATTTACGTCACTGTTTATAAAGTAGCGAAAAATAATGCTTTCAAAATAATTTCATTTCATGACGTCACTTGAAATTTAAAGTCGTTTAAAATAAAAGTTAATCCATTTTATTTTTAAAAATTTAGTAGAGTTGGTATGGATTCTATACTGTCAATACATTTCTAAACATCCCCTATGAAGGTTTTAAAATACTTTCAATAAGTGACATTTGTGACGTCATTACACGAAATATTTTGTTGCGAAAATAGAATGATTCGAAATTAGGGTTAAGCCAAAAAGCTCGCCATAAATCCGGAAACTCAAATTTGAGAGAATGACCTCACGAATAGATAAAAAGCGTTCAATATTAAAAATTCAGAATTGTCATTCGAAATACCTTTAGAGTTTAGAGCATACAGTGGTGACGCCACGTCTATATAAACAACGACGCCATGATAAAAATTTATGTTTTGGCGGGTAGGAATTTAAAATTTTAAATTAAAATTGTGTTTTCCCTACCAAACCATTGTTCTGCAAAAATAATATTTTGTTTCCAAATAGCACATTCCATATGAAGAGAACAGTTTTTAAAATACTGCCATCATGCCTATTGCTTTAAAAACTTTTTTACCTATACGTCATTGGTTTACAACAATGAATACTTTGGGAAAATGAAAACAAATTTAAAGCTGTAGGAAATTAAAAAAATAATAATATCTACTTAAGTTAAGATTAAGATAACACCTAACGAATTTTTGGATTTAAGGATACCATTTAGATCACTCTGCTATGCTTTTGTTGGTTAGTAAATCTGATATTGTATATCATATTTCCGTAAACAAATTTAAAAACTTTAAGTGATGAAACATTTGTTTAAGATATGTAAAATCAATACATGCCAACTGTTTATAAACAGATATGCACCACCACTGACTTAGCGTGCCTTCTGAAGCACAACTTGAGGGTTTACTTTGTAGAAATTCTACACAGGTCTCCACAGTAAGAGTCTGATGTAGGAGCCACTACATCAACTCCCTACAATTCTTACTACTATAAATAAGCATTTTGTGAGTTTGTCTCTGACTTTAACTACTCACTATAATTACAAAACAATGCTTAGTACTATTGATGTAACGAATGTTAGAATTCTCACATTTGCAAAGAAGAGTAAAAATTTATGTATTTTGCCTATATTTAAATTGGATTAACAAGAACAAGAGAGACAGCATTTCTAACTTAGTTGACATCACACATACCATTCAAAGGTGTATTAACTAAAAAAAAAAAATCGGTTGTCTACAAAGTCGGTTTACTGACAATAGTTGAACGTGACAACGTCATAAGAAAATAGCGGACCAATGCCATTTATTTTAATGATGAAAGCACGAATATTCGACGATGTATCACTAAACATATATTTAATATCGAAACAATTATTTGTTAGACATTATTTAATTAAGTATTTGTTCTTGTTGTTGTTACATAATTGCTAATAGGAAGTTATAACACATTAAGGAACAAGAAGTTGTATTTTTAGGTGTTTTATCCGAAAACAATATAAAAGTAAAAATAAAGACAGTGGCGTACATTTTTTGTCAATAATATTAGCCGACATGCGTTCCACGCCACCACTGGTCTCACTAATTAAAATAAATGTAGGTCTAAATTAACTTCCTATTTCAACAAATACCACAGCCAAAATTTTATTAAAATCGGATTGGGCATATTTAAGATATTATTAAAAACCCGATTTTATTTTTAAAGTTTTTACACCCTGTATCTTATAAACAAAGCATTTTCGTACCTATATTTATACAGTGTGTCTACGTAAGTTGGCGTCAGATGGGAATCTTTTTATTATAAATTTTAAGGAAAAAAGTTACTCCTTATAAAAAGTTCTGCATAGTCTAAAACCTAAAATGAAACCATCAGATATCAAATTGTATCATTCATCTATGAGGTTTAGCCAAAAATAAATTTTTGATCAGGACTAAGGTGTATTATTGCTAATATTGAAAATTCCTATAAAGAAAAAATGTTTAAAATTAAAAATTAATTCTAAATATGCAATTTTCAATTTAAAAAAAAAAACATATTTTTCAAGAAAATTTACTTTTGTACATTAGTACATAGTATGTACATTATTTTGGTTTCAATAACAGTAAATTTAAAAAGTTTATTTAATAGTGTCCCATAATATTTATAATTACAAAATGTTGTGCACTAATAAAAAAAAAAAGTAAGTAAGTAATGGTAAGTAAACTAGTTTTTAATTCTAAACATCTTTTCTTTATAACAACTTTTATTATTAGCAAAAATACAGGTACTTTACTCTTATTAATTTCCTTTTAGTTTGTCAAAAACATTCGCCAAACATTTGCATCGTCTCTTCGGAATGCGAATGCGAATATTAAAAACAGGCGTATATTCGCGAATGCGAACATTCGTTACATCACTACTAAGTACTTACTTTTTGCCTCTTATCACACCTGGAACGTATGGTTTTGCTTCTGGTTTATCTGGAGTTTCTATAGCTTCCTTATTAATGTGTTCAATTAATTGTTTCCTATTTAAGGGGCCAGTAGGTTCTTTATCACAATCGTAGCTAGTTCTTTGAGAAGGTGGCAGAAATGTATCCTGTAAAGAAATGCATATTAACCAATTACAGTGGCTCCTGTGAGCTCGTATTTTATTTGTTTTTTTTTTTTTTGGGTAATAAGATCGGTCCGGCATAATCAATTTTGTGTAAAGTAAACTACAACTAAAAACTTTGGTATTTAATAAAATTAATCTCGTTAAAGTATTTATCCAGTTAATTTAAATTCAAATAGCACACAATATTTTATAAATACCTTTTATAAACTACTTTTTTTTCAATTTATTTTATACCTTTTTGTTAAATTGCAAAGCTTCATTTTTAAATAATTGAGATTTTTAGCAAAACATGCCTGCCGTATTTGAAAGTGGAGCTTAAAAATTTCATGGTAAAAAAATGTAAAATAAAATAGTTTATTAAAAAATGGAGACCAATTTAGCATTAAAGTTAAGAATTTGGTGCAAAAGGAAGAAAGAATATAGGGAAAATTAGGCTAGTTTAATTTTGAAGTTTAATGATGTAGATCTTCAAAACGAAATGCTGATCTGCTCTCCAAAAAATACCAGATTTGCTGAAAATTGCTGGAACTTTGAAAAAAATTCCCAAAATTAAAAATCTAAAATAAATACTACTTTATTAATAGTACAGATATTTGCACAATAAAGAATCTGCATACCAGCTGAAAACCTATTGTGTTTATTTAGGTCATTTTAATTAGTAAAACTATATAAATTTTCCACTTTCTTAAATTTTACTGCCTTAAGAAATGAATCAATATAAAAAGTAATTATTCTGTTGTGTTTATTAACACCAACTAATAAACCGAAAACATGCAAATAATCAGAAAAAAATATATTAAAGTAATGAATTTACCGGCCCTAAATTATTTGCACTAACTTTTATGTAAGAAAACATTAAAATAAAGCATTTAAACCCATATAATTTATATTATTTATAATTTTAAATGTTATGGCTCATATTTGGTGTATTGAAAGACTTTTGAAGGATCAAAACACATGCATAGACACCATTCTTAATTTTTTTTCTACTGTATTTTGTTTTAGAAATATTTATTTCCTCCTTTAAAAATTAAACAGGATTTACTGGTTAAAAAGCTAGAACTAAATTTTGACTGGCAATATTGTTTTAGTTTTCTAAGAAAGAAGCCAATGTCATCAACAATATGTTTTTAAAGGTTTGGAACTTTTGGTTTCTGTATAATGGTAATACTACCGATACCAGAAGAGTCTAAATGCGTGCTTAAGATAATTTGACTTTTGTAGTGTTTATATTTGGCAACGCTGCGTAAAAACAATAGAGATCATGTGCAAAAATCAATTGTAAAACATCTTTAAGTAAGGTATTGGTTTTATATTGTAATGTTTATTTACTAATAAAAGGTATAAATCATACTTATTATATTGAATGATTTGTTCTAAAAACTGTATACAGTGTTATCCATTAAGTATGCAACAAATGGGAAACTTTTTATTTGCAATTTCTCTGAAAATTTTATTCTTCATAAAATTTGGTGCATGGCCCAAAACTGTATTAGCAGTAGTTAATTTTATGGTATACAAGGTATTTCTAAAAATACAAAGAAATATTAAATAGATAAAGGTATTTAAATTTAAAAGTTATGCCTAAATACCAAATCATGGCCTCCTACTTAAGTTTTTATTTATCTATTTTTTAATTTTAATTTCTCTGTTCTACAGTTTAATAAAAATTTGACACAAAAATTTTACAAAGTAAATAAGGAATTTTTATCCGCAATGAATTATTTTTAGCATATCTGCCTTAATAAAAGCTTATTTGTGTAATTCTAGGGCCCTATTAAATATCCTTGCAACAAACTTGAAAGTTAGAAATTAGATTAAAAAAATGCAGTTTAATTTTACAAATTGCTTGATTTGATTAAATTTGTTTAAAAGTCAGTTGGTTGAAACTGCTTTGAAGAAATATTAAATCAGAATAATAAAAATCTGTATCATACAGCGTTACTTCAAAATTTTCTCTCTGCTCTATATATCATTTAACTTTTAATAAAACTAACTACTGTTAATACAGTTTCGACTATGCACCAACTTTTACAAAGAATATTTTTTTTACAGATGGCAAATAAAAAAGTTTTCCATTTGTTGCATACTTAATGGATCACACTGTATAACCCTGATTTCCTCAAATATCCCACTCAATTAATGTTTCAATTTTACACGTATCATAACATTTTGGCAGCATTGCTATAGTTAACACCATATTTATTTCATTCTGAAAGCGATGCCGCCAAGTACACAACAAATGATAAAGTAAACAAACCTTTTCAAAAGCACATAGCCTCTGACAGAGCCTGATTACATATTTTTTAGATAAATAAATAAAAATATTGCGAAAGCACATATCACATACTTAAAAACATCCTCTTATTTCGTCTCTGGCGTACCATAAAACCTGTAACGCGTGGCGTAGTCGTCGGGTTGAATATTTTTTGCTGCAATAAATCATTGTTCACAAAAGGGTTTATTTGCTTTATCATTTTTTGTGTACTTGGCGGCATCACTTTTAGAATGAAATAAATATGGGTCTAACTATACATGTCAGTCATAAGCATATTTTTCTCAATAATTTATTAATTACTCTTATCACAAGCTCCAAAGGTCAAATTGTAATTAGCCAAAATGTTTAGATTTTATTTATTTTTCCATTGATACCACTTTCACTAAAATCTGAATGGCAGTTTGTTTGAAATAAAAGATTTAAAATATAGAGATCCATTTTAAAAGTAATTTTTTTATAATATTAATAACTTTTTTCAGTTCTCTGTGAAACATTGAAAATTCAACTGGTTTACATTCTTATTATTAAATATCAAAATGCTAAGTTTTATAATTTTCGAAAGTATGAATTTTAGGTAATTTTGAAGGTTTATACAAAGGCATAAATACTTTTACTATCCATTTTTACATAAGCTCTTCATCAACATTTTTAGAATACCCACAGACAAAAATTAAAACGTGAAAAAGTTAAAAGTTAAAAATTCAAAAAGTAGCATCTGATAAAGTGGGGGATCCAAAAATTGGCCCACAATTCCAACCTTCGGGTCCTAGTAATAAATAAATGAAAAAATATTAATCTTAAGTAATGCCACTATAGCTTGTACTATGGAAAAGGTAAAAAATCTTACCATTTTTAAAAATTCAAAAGCTCAAAAAACTGATACAAAATCTATTTTCATTTTTTCAGACCGGAACCATTTTTTAAACTTTTCTGTAGTTCAGGCTATAGAAACATTACTCTAGATTAATACTCTTTTTCTTTTTTCTGATTACTAGGAGGTTGTGAAATAGTGGGCATGATCACGTGCCAATTTTTGAGACCTCAAAGTTAAACAACTGTTGATTTTTTAATAGGTATTTAATTTTTTTTTCTTTTATTTTTTTTCTGTATTCTTGAAATGTTGATAAATAACGTATGAAAAAATGGATAGCCAAAATGTTAATTGTCATTTTTCTTATTGCACTTCAAAAAATTAGCTAAAATTCATGCATCGAGACCAGAATACCCCATTAATCCTTACAGTAGTAAATACAGTATTACTACCGTAACAGATAGAAAAACATTGGGGGCATTCAGAAGGTGAAGGGCTACAGCCGTGGCTACAGCACTTTAGTACAGCTGTAAAGCATATATTTATATAACTAACCTTATTCTGCCATTGACACTATAAAATTACTGAAGTTTAAGCTGTTTGAAGAATAATATTTTAATAATATTAAGCATGTTCATTCGTAATAGTTGTGGCATACTAAATCATTCTTTGTTTCTTAAATTCAAGTTTTTAATAACCCAAAGTCTAGTGTGCCAGAATTAAAGCACTTTATTACTGTAAATGCCCTGAATGCACCCATTTTCTTAAATTAAGTCACTAAATCAGGTTAATTAATAACACATTTAAAATACTTACATCTGGATCAACTTCTTTGGCTAATATATTAATTTCTTCAGGAGTTAACTTATCTAACAAGGTTTCTACATCAATATCATCATATACACTGAGATCTTTCCCATATAATTTTGCTGGGGTTGTCATAGTTGTAGTCGTGGTTGTGGACGAAGTCTGTAAAAAACATAATTGTGTAAGTACTTCTATTCATAAAGTTAAGGTAGGAAAACTGCACCTAGTTCAAAACCAAAAGGTCAGCAACATTGGCATACCATTTAGTTTTTATTATATTAAAGCTGTACACTTACTTATAGGTACAATAAAACACATATTAAAATATTGGTTTAATTAAGTGCCTAGGTATGCGTAACTCTAAAACTATAATCTTCAAATTAAATTAACATTATTTTCAGGCGAAATGAAATGGTTTTTATGAAAATTATATCTAATTTTTGTAAATAAATAATTCAAGGGGCAGGTGCTTGGCCTCAATTTAAAAAACACACTTATATAACTAAAGGGCACCAAATATCTACCTTTAGAACTTGGAAAACTAGAAAAACTTTAAAAACTACACAAGTTAATTTAATTTTATCGTGTACTCTTCAAAATACTGAAGTGTTTACAGTACTTTCGGGGCGTTGTTCAACATTAACCTATAAACCTAACAATGAAACAATCACTTTTTATGATTCTTTATAATAAAAGAACAAATACCTATTCTAATTCGTTGTAAGTAGGGGAATTGTATTTACTACACACCCAAAAACCACTACGGTCTGTGAAAGCACTATTAAAATCTACAAATCGTGAATGTTGTGAATTGACGACTCGATTGTCACTGTCATTTAAGTGAAAACTTGACACTTGACACAATTGAATCAATAAATATTTTATCCTCGTTGTACACTATCGAAGTATATAGGAAGAAGAGAGATAAATAGATATGTTTCCATTTGCCAAAGAAGGTCATATTTAAAACCTACTATGGCTGTGACAGACCGGAATAACAAAATAAATAAGTTCAAAGAATTCTGGAAAACTGTTTAACCCTTTTAATTGTATCACAGGTTAAAGTTACGTAATTTTCTAGAAACCTGCGGCAACTCCGGTTTTGACAAATTTTTATATTTGGGTTTTTTTGGGGCGCTGAAAGATTTTTTGACGGAAACGTTTTGTTCGCGAGATATTCACAATCAATGTTGAAAATTAAACTGTAATCCTATTTTCACTACATTCCTTCTTCTTTTGCACACAATTCTTGATTTAAAGCTAAAGTGGCACACAATATTTGATTTTCACCTTTTAAATCCCCGTTTTTCTACCTATTTTACATTATTTTTACATTAAATTGCATATCTTTACTTTGAATCATTTCAATCCCAGTGTGCCTAAAGCCCTTTGTGTATGTATGGTTCCGGCATTTTCAAAGTAATGCTATGCAATTTATTGCAAACATAATGTAAAAACGTAGAAAACCGGGGTTTTAAAAGGAAAAAATCAAATATTGTGTGACACTTTAGCTTTCAAGAAGGGAATATAGTAAAAGAGTATTAGTTAAAATTTTAAATCTGATGATAAATGTCCCGAGAACAAAACGTTTCCGCCAATTTTTTTCATATTTGTGATCAGCGACCCGAAAACTAAGTATATTAAATTTCGTCAAAATCGAAGTTGCCTCAGGTTTCTAGAAAATTACCAAAAGTTAATAAATGTATAACGTTTTAGCAATTATTGTTGAATATATATATATATATATATATATATGTATATATATATATATATATATATATATATATATTTCATATTAATTTATTCTTTTGCACTATATGCCACCACACATCACTGTAAAATTCTGTTTTAAAATATGCTTCTGTAAAATTTTTTAAAATGTAGGTATAAAATAAGCTTTATGTTTTCACAGGCATGACTTGTGTAAATAAAAAGTTTATTTATTATCTCGCTATAAAAAGTTGCACCACAAAAGTGTTCATGTATGCAAGTACCTTTACGCACTTTGCGAATTACACTGACGATATGCACCTGGTGGTAGATTAAGATCTAAAAATCTTATTTCCATTGGGGCTCTTTGGAAGTCAATATCTCCGAAGAGGTCTAGACACGCCGTGCGGTGCGATCAATATGTTCAATTGTTTTAGAGTCTTAAACCCCAGCAGGTAGAGATTGGACAGAGAGCGCATGATTCAGAAGCTTGCATCATGGGTTGACACGTCGGTCATGCTTTGTCGTTGCTTTAGACTATCTTTTTCCTCGTATGGGCAAAAATTGACCATGAATATTTTTTAAGTGACACGAAATACCCTAAATACCCTTTATATTAAAAATGAAATAAGACGCGAGTTAGTTGTGTCCATACTCGCTAAATTAGAGGTTCTTTAGTTTGTTAACCGATAATTCTAACACTAGAATATTTCCATATGTTATTTTCCCAATATATAACAAATGCAAAAAAAACAAAACAAACACTTGTCTCATGTTTTTCCCGAAAAAGTTATTTTAGCGCCAAGGTCGCCGCAAAGGCGGGAGATGGAAGGCGTCGAATCCCGTCGCGGGGACCACACCGTGCAGCGTCTTACAGTGTTGCGAAATATTTCAAAAATTAAGAAGATAATGATAAATATTAAATTATTTTTTTATAAATAGAACAGGATTTTTAATCTTTTAATGTTCATAAGAGTATTACCATAGGTGTTACCCTACTGTACGATTTTTGCATTTCTAATGATCTAGAATATTCTTTGCGTAAAACAATAATATACTAATTTATAGCAATCATAATTATTATTTTAAAGAATATTTCACTAAAAGCAACCGCAGATTTGGTACAGTGTTAGTGATTTAAAACAACATTTGGCTTGCATCCACCATTTTGTCACAATTTTGTCAATAAGTTTAACTTTTAATAGGTATAGTATAAAGAAATCAGCTAGTTTTGTGAATAGAATAAGAAAACGGCATGAGAAATTACCCAAAATATTAAAAATGTGTTTTTAGTATTATTTAATGACAGGATTATTAGAGTTGTTGTTCTTAAGACTTAAAAACAGTTTTTCCTGTTCATCGACAGTCGTAGCTTTCTGATTGTGAAAATTTTTTTATGATAGGTTCAGTAATTCCAAAGGTTAGCGGCTACAAACAAACCAACAAAGTTTCAAACTTTACTTTTTATACACGGTGTCCGGAAATCCGGTGTGTTTTTTTTATAACTTTTTTCTAGTGTACTTATTTTTGCCCAATTTAAAGAATTATCCATAAACAACGCCTGTTTTCAAGGCTTGCTTTGTTAATTTTAAAAATCAGAATTTATAATTAAACGTATGTAAATGTTTAAAGTCGTTTTTCTCGGAAACCGTTCATCTTAAGTTAATGCAACAGAAGGACCTTTTTAAAAACTATTTTGATGCTTTCTATTAATTTAATACCCATATTTATAAAATGATTGAAACAAAAATGTTCTATGTCAGTTTTCTAAAGTGAAGGACAGTTTAGGCCAGTCGTCTTGGAGGGCCCCGTATCACAATGAGTTAGGGGGCCCATAAAAAAAAATTGAAGACCAAACAAAGAGAGGTCCCCATTTTCTCAGTTTAGCCGACAATTTTCCAGCTCCTTAATTTTTTACTTACCCACGTTTGAGGGCCTCTGTAGCCCGGGGGCCAATAATATTGATACGGCTTATACAGCGGTAGCTACGCCCCTGGTTTAGGTGCTTTGGAATTGACAACTGGCGTAACATTAATAGAGGTAAATACAACGAATCATTAGTGATATATATGCAAAATCAGTACACTAGAAAAAAGTTATTAAAAAAAACAAGAAAAAAGTGTTTTTAAATACCCTGTATCTCCAGTAATTTTGAATTTTCGAAGAAATTGTAAGGAAGTTTGTTGCATTAATTTTTCGTGCTAAATCGCCCCGAACTCCTGACGCGTAATTTCCGGACACCCTGTATATTAGTATAGATAAACATGGTGTTATATCGCCCTAATATTTATTTATAATTTTACCATAATCAGTTCTTGCAGAGTTCTTTTTACTTTTGTTGAATTGCAATACAGACAAAAATTAGGGTTTAAAAGTAGGATTTTGTTAAAACCTGGCCCCTTGAAACACAAGCGAAAAAAGCAACACATTAATTTTTTTAAATCGCCCCTTATTTTTTTAACTTTAACATAAAGTCACTTTTCCAATTTTGCTTTGTTAGGTATTTTTATTTCTAGAGTGCCTAGCAGGGGCGTAGCTACTGTCGGTATAAATCGTATCAATAAGACGGTAAAACTGTCGTTTAAATTGGGAAAGTGGAGCCATTTTTTGATAGGAAGGGAAAAGCAATGCTAAAATAGGGAAAACAATGTTGTTGGGAAAGTGGGGACCTTTTTTTTTTTTTTGGTCTTAAAAACATTTTTTTGGGGTTCCTAACTCATTGTTAATACGAGGCCCCTTCAAGGCACGCTACGCCCTGGTGTCTAGGCTTTAAAACGGACAACCTGCAATATTTCTTTTCTTCAAATCTTCAATCCATTTAATTTCGTGTCGATATAAGATAAACTTATCCCCTTTAGTCTTTATGGACGCCCGAAAAATGGTACATTTTGTAACAAACTAAGTTTTTTAATACTATTAAAAAATTTAACATTTTAATAATTTACATTATTTTTTTCTTTTGTAAAAACTTATTAAGCGACAAATATAATTTAGGTTTATATTTGAATATACAAAAAACTAATATAAAACATCAGAAAATGGCAAAAACTTTGAAAATGCAGCATAGTGTCATCAACTGAAGGGTTTATTGTAATAACAAGATAAGCCACTTAACCACAGAAATATGTTTTATTCTCAAATTTATTTTATTAAAAGGAAGGAAACTTTGACCTTGTTAACTCATAAAAAGTTATTCAAGTTTATTTTTGATAATAGGTAATTTAACATTTTTTTTACTTAAAGATTTAATATCTTCTGTATTTACACTCAAAAGCACAAGCACGTGTAATTTGATTGGTTCGAAACGCTACAAGGTCATGCAAAACTATCACATTGGAGGGAGGGGGTCATATGGTTAGTTCTGATTAGTTTAATATCTTTTTTTTAATTTTCCAATAAAGTTAATTAAAAAAGATTGAACTAACCATGACCCCTCTCCCTTTCTCCAATGTGACAGTTTTGCATGACTGTATGTAGCTCTTCGAACCAATTAAATTATACACATGATTGTGCTTTTTGTAATGGAGTGATCGTGTTATTACAATAAGCCCTTCAATTGTTTTTGTAACAAATAAATGTTTAAAAAAGTGTAGATAGTTCTTTTAATCGTGTGTTTTTTTTTTCGTTTTTTAATCTGGCAACTCCGGGACCGCGTCTGGCTCTCCTCCAACGCGCTATACTTGGACATTCTGCGAGATGCGGTGAATTATTTATAGAGATGTGGGCCCGCTGGCCAATGGCCTTCCCGCCATCTTTACGATAAAACGCTGTTCAGTATGGATACGATGCGGCCCTGACCTACGATCGATGCCTGGATAAATACCATATGTTTTTCCAGGTATTTGGTAAAGTGGTGATATACTTCTTTTACACCTATTAACTGATTGTTTAAAATGGAATTTACTCAGTTTAATGAGTTCAATCATCAAATTTCTCATTTAAATTGTTTTGCAAATATTTCTATTTTGGTTTAAATATTTTTATTTGTTGTGCCGATTGAGCACTGAACAAAGTCTTTGATATTTAACCCAAAAGACCCGTATTTGATTCCAAGGCGGGGAGATATTTTTGGGTAGTGGTTATTTAAAAATAACATCCGTAGTGCCACTACCGTGTTGTCTAAAACGTGCTGTAAAATGCAAAAAACTGCATATTTCAGTGTTGAACAACGTTGACAGAACAGGAAAATGATAGGTTAAACATCTAATAACACCCACGGTACTTAGGCATAAGCCTTGGTGTGTTGTCACAAACCAGAACTACCAAAAGATACTTCCATTTTCAAAATTTTGCTTGTGACCAATTGATATTGCTTCGGATGAGCTCCCAACTTCAGTATTGAGGTGCTAAATATTCTTATGTAGCAATAAATGAAGTAGAAATAACTTCTCTAAATTCTATTTTATTATTATTAAAAACTAATTTCACATTTTGGCCCGCTAAATAGATGGAGCTAATGTAAACATTCAATTTAAGTACCTAATTCGTGTAGTTACATGAGCGCTTAAGGTAGTACTACCGGTTAAAGAATTAATGTTCAGAAAATTATGAAACTTAGCATACTGGTGCCTTATAATAAGAATATTAACCAGTTGAATTTTTAAAGGTCTACAGAGAACTAAGATTTCAGTGAAAGTTGTGTAAACGGAAGAAAAAACAATTCTGAACATTTTGGCTTATTAAAATCCCAGCTTTAGAGCTTGTAATAGGAGTATTTAATAAATAATTGAGAAAAGTATGCTATGTGACTGATGTAGCAACTCCGCCGAAAAGTTGGGATGCGCCCGAAAAGTTTATCGAATACGGTATATCGGGACAATACGTTTTTCGCTTGGTTTTTCGGTTACAAAATTCAATGAATTATAATAAATATCCGCAATAATTAGAAAACATGTTTTTTTTTTTCGAGTGTTTTTAAGTGATCAATTCGACGACAATAATCCGATGTATCAATAATTACGATAGTTTGACAGGTTAGGTAACAGAAACTTTCCATGTTTATCCTTAAATTTATGTGCTACTTGACCTTGGTTTTACAAATTTGTTATAATTTTTTCCAGTAACTGTTTTGCCTTTTTAATGAAATATTTTTATTTGGTGATATGATTAAGGTGGTTTAGAAATTTTATTAGTAAATAAACATAACATTTTAAAAGCAATAACTTCTTTAAAGATGCTTGTGCATTAGATTTTTGCGTTGATTTCTATTGTTTTTAGCAGCGTTGCTAAATATAAATACCACGGTAGTCAAATTACCTTAAGCACTTTTTGACTTTTGTGGTATCGGTAGAACTACCTTAAGGCATGCTCATTTGAATTTTCCAAACTTTTTCTTACTACAAATAAAATTTAACTGTTAAAATGTAATTATTAGTTTTCCAAACAGCAATTTGTCTAACTTCATATTTTGTTGAGGATTTTTTTATTCGTAAATGTATCAGTTATTCGAGTACGCATAAAGAAATAACTTTTGAAATTGAATTTGACAATTTGCCAATACAGGGTGTTTTCTAATTACATGTCAATATTGAAGGAGGTAATTTTTGGGTTTATTTTAAAAAGAAAACTTTATATGAAGGTATGTCCTAAACGTCTTAACTTTTGAGATAGAGACTATTAAAATTTCAAAAAAAAAACAACTATTTTTTTAAATATCCTAACTATTCTTTACCCAATTTTGTTTTAATTTGGCAGTATTATTAATGACATTAAGGGGGTAATTTATCACTAACTTAATTACATTTAGTAAGTCCAGTGGCGTCTTGAGAGGCAACTAAAGGAATATTTCCAACAAAAAAACGGTACGCCACTGACTGTGTAAATGTGTATAAAATGTTTGTGCTTTCTTTAGATTAAGCAAATAAAAATACCGCTTTTATGTCTCTTAATTTTTTTCCGTATCTTGTTAAGCTAAGAAGACAATAAAAATCACTTAATTGCATATTTTTAGACCATAAGAAGCATTGCGGGATTTTTTTTTTTATCTTTGGACAAACCACGAAGGCTAAAAGCCTAAATACTAACGTACCGTGGGTGTCTTAAGCGATGTAAGAGGGAGTTTATTGACACGGGACTTAAATACTTGAAGATTTGGGGAGAAGGAAAGACCTCCGCGGGCAGCAGGTTCCACAACCTAGAAACTCTAGGGATAAAAGAACGAACAAAGTGGGAAGTTCGGGGCCTGTCCAGTTGGACCGTATAGGGATGCATACGCGCGGAACCACGGGTTTCTCTGTTGGGAACCGTAAGTGGAGGAACAATACTGGACAACTCTTCAGAGCAGAAGCCATGGAAGTACCTATAAAAAGCGATAAATCCCCCACAGCCCGACGATGTGCAAGAGAGGGAAGCCTTTCTGTAAGTGAAGGATCATTAATAAGACGAACAGCTCTTCTTTGAATAGAATCAAGAATGCTTAGGGTTGTGGGGGACGCCATGCCCCAGATATGAGAACAATACTCCAAGGGAGGTCGGATTTGGGACACATACAAAGTGTATAAATTAGAAGGGGAAAAATATTTTTGGCTCGAAAGAGAAATCCAAGCTTTTTGAAGCTGCCGTGGCTATAGATACAATGTGTTTATGCCAGTTAAGGTTACTTTCAAATGTGACGCCAACAAGATTAAAGGTGTCTTTGCTCTGTAAAACTTGGCCGCTCATAAGTAGAGGATGAGTATTTGATGACTCTTTTCGCGACAAGGAACATGATTGTGTTTTGGATGCATTAAAATGGACGAGATTTTTAGCGCCCCAATCCAATATTAAATTAAGATCCTGCGAAAGAGATATCTGCATCGCTCTGCGTTTGTTTTCCAAGTCAGGTTTAGTAATGGGTTTAGGAACCTGAAAACTGGAGTGAAGGGTACTATCGTCGGCGAAACTATGAATGGAATTAGTTGTGGACGAGAGAAGGTCGTTGATGTGAAGAAGAAACAATGTTGGTGCCAGAACTGAGCCCTGAGGGACTCCAGCATTTACTTGGTGAAAGCTTGAAGAATGGCCGTCCACAATAACTGATATACGACGATCCGATAGATAACTAGAGAGCCAAGTACAGAGTTTAGTTGAAAGACCATAGGAGGGAAGTTTATTAAGAAGTGCGGCATGCCAGACTTGGTCAAAAGCTTTGGATATATCAAGAGCAACGATCTGGGACTCACCTAGAAACTCAAGAGACTTATTCCAGCGGTGTGATACGAAGGAAAGAAGATCTGCTGTAGATCTTTGTGGCGAAATCCATACTGCCTGTCATGCAAAATTTTATGTTTTTCTAAGTACTTAAGAATTTGTGAATTAATTAGTTTTTCCATTACTTTACAAAGAACTGAGAGAATTGAAATTGGTCTATAGTTAGATGGAAGAGATTTAGATCCTTTCTTGGGAATAGGTTGAACACGTGCAGCTTTCCAGCTTTCCGGAAAGATACCTGTGTTGTAAGAAATTCGAAAGAGCCGAGTTAAGATTGGTGCAAGTTCTGGAGCACATTTTTTAAAACGATTGCTGGTATGCCATCCAGCCCAGACGATTTCTTGGTGTTAAGGGAAGAAAGGATACGCTTAATGTGTTTTACCTTAAAAATAATATCGGGCATTTTATGAGGAACTGGGGTAACCGCTGGAATTGGATGATTTACGGGAGGGTCAAGGGATCTTTTTCTTTTAAAAATTAGGTTTTATAATTTTTAATTACCAATTGTGCAACAAAAATAATAAATACTTATTTAAATAAGATTTATATCCAGTATAACAGTTTTTACTATAAAAGTGTTTTCTAATTTTTTTGTTTTTTTTAACATTTTTACACCCTGTATCTCAAAAGTTTAGGACAAACCTTTATATGAAGTTTTCTTCTTAAAATAAACCCAAAAACAATCTTCTTCAATATTGACATTCAATTAGAAAACACCCTGTATTGCTGCAGCAATCGTGAAAAAGTAAGAATATCTCAAAATAATTAGGTTCAAGGAAAAAAATAATATCAATTTATTAGTGAAGCTGAAAATTTAGAACTTCAGTATTGCTCAGATATTTAATCAGTTTCGGATTAACCTATAAGCAAATTAAGCAATTGCTTAGGACATCACGATGTGGGGGTACCACAAAGAGATTAGGAAAAAGATAAAATACAATGACAAGTAAACATAAAATGAAATTAGTTTGTGTCTTAAAAAGTTATTTTCTGCTCCTCAAAAATTTTATAACGTAAAAGGCGATGACCTTTTTTATCAAAAGTTTTAAACGTATCATGGGTAGGGGCACCACAGAACTGTATTGATTAGGGCATCAGGTAGTCTAAATCTGGCACTGTATTGAATGCCAAAAGAACATCATACAAGACGGTGAAACCCAAGAAGATCCTTGTAGACCCCATGACGCCGATAAGCGATTTGTATAATTTTTCTTCTTCCACTTATTGAGGGGTCTAGTGGAAAACTGATACAAGTAACATTTTGTTAAAATTAGAAATAGGTTTAGCAATATTTTATTTATATTTTATGTATATTTATATTTATTACGATTTAATTTATATTTATGATTATTATATGCTATATGTTATAGGATTTCATTATTAGCAATTAACTTTTTCTCTAAATGATGCAGTTTGTTCTAATTATTTTATTATTTTCTAATTGTCACGTATACCACTTTTTCACTGAACCATTCAATTATTTTAATAAATTAAGGTCTTAAGCCAAAATGTTCCTAATTTATTCTGGAGTTAGTTTCGACATACGCATAATTTTAAAATATACCAAAAGTAAACCAAGAGTCAAAAAAATACCGGCATTTAGTTTATGTTTGGCGACAGAGACAGATTAATAAAATCTTAAAAAATTATTATCATTTGTAGGATAAAAATTTGAACAAGCAATGCTTATACACTGCTAGAAGAATTTTTAGGTAAAAACTAAAAATTGAAGAAATATCAGTTTTACGCCATTGCTCTTAGTTTTTTTTTTCATAGATATATCTAAACAGGACACATTATGTAAAAATCTATATTTTTATACAAACTATTACAAAATTATACCAGAAAGTACACAATAAAAAACTTGTCTTCTTATAAGTTTCAAGAACATACAAGAATTATAAACAATTTCAGTTATTTCATCATAAATTTATGATGTTTCTGCTAACCAGAAAATTTCATTGAAATATTTATTTAATTATTTTCCAGCTCACTCTTTTCTAGTATTTATGATTTGTTTACATAAAGAAAAATTATACATAATTAACGCATTAAAACAAAAACTTACACAGTTGCCAAGGCATTAATTTTGGTTCAGAGCTTCAGCGATATTGTATACAAAGGTCTATTTTTATTTCCATTAAAGATATTATATTAGAGGTTAATGCACTATAATGTTTTTCGGAGTAATATACATGTGTTAGTATTAATCCAAGTGTAAAAGGTATTTTTAACAAATTTGTGGACCGTATTGAATAAAAAAAATGGTTCTAGACACAAGTGCGCAAAATAAAACGCATTTTTGTAACCCCCAAAAATCTTTTTGGTCCAAGAACCAGTTCTTATTTTTTAGTTTATGTTTAAATCTTTAAAATTTTCTTCTTTTTAAACTTTTTTAGAAACACTGTACCGGGTATCAAGTTTTAAACTTACACCCCCCAAATTTTTTACCGTACAAAAAAATATTAGTTGATTGGGTCAATTTTGTAGTTAAGACATTTTATAAATATCTATAAATTAAAGGTTTTTTGAAGATGTTGATTCTTAATCTGACAGAAAAAAAAGAATAAGCCCTAATATCCTTTTCCTAAAAAATCAATCCTTTTTACCCCCAGGCAGAGTTGGGTAGTATTCGAATACTCGGTATTCTGAATACTATTCAGAATACATTTGTGCGGTATTCGAATACTATTCAAATAGATTTATGTGTTTGATATTCGGTATTCGACGGAATACTTTTTGATTAGTATTGGGTATTCTTTATTCTGTTTTTGAATATTCTGGTATTTGAATATTGATATTCAAATACCTATATTCTGGTATTCAAATCCTGAATTTAAATACTGTTTGCTTATTTTATGAATATTACGTTACTTTTTATGCATCTTAAGCGGATTAAAACATGTTCGCGGTGGTTATGCCGACGACGGGGTTAAATTTAATATAAGTCATATATATCATCATTTGCAAACTAACAGTTTAGAAAGTTAGTTTTACAAACTTAAAAAAATGAAATTTAATTTGTTTTTTAAATCGAATCACTCATTATAAATGTAGGAAACGACGAAAGTTTCTACGATTTGTCTCTTTCTGATAGCGAGAAAGAGTATGGACTGTAATATTTGTTCATTATTATTTTTACACAGTAGTAAGATAATTAGATATACTTATTAAGTTTAGAGTAGAGCTCTGTATGTGTACCAAATATAATATTTTTTAAATAAAAAATTTCAACATAAAATGAACCCTTATTTTACATACATTTAAAATGTTTTAATCAATTTAAACTGTAGTTTAAATTATCATATTTACTTATTTAGCAAACCTACCTTACAAAAAAATAAATTCAATATTTAGTAAAATTACCTACGCCTATGACCGCAGGAAAAGCCTCAGGTACACACAATAAAATTAGGGTTTTCATTATATTCCGAGTCTTATCGTGCCTTTACAGGGTGAGGTATACGTGTCATGTGAACAAAACCATTACAGGTATATAAAATTTGTTTAAAAGTTCCAAAGATGAGTAAGACCACCTTGTACAGGTTTTGCATATTTAATAAGGGTTTATTAGTTTCTCTCATTTTCAAATTGACTATAGTCCCTTCCATCGACGAGACAGGAAAAAGATCAAAATATCTAATCTTATTGGCTTGCGTACCATAAGAACTTTATTTTTACTTCAAAGAAGCAAAATACATGCAAACTGCAAATCCCAGTTTACAGATGTAAACAATATTTTATATTATTATCGGACTCTATTATACACAAAACATAATAAGCACTTTACATCGAATAGACAAAACTTTTAAAATCTATTAGTTTTGGTGGCACTTTGAAAATTTATTCGAGCAGCCGCAGCCATTTCAATGCATTTCTAGCCTCTGAAAAACATTCATTAAGTTACTATATTTTAGCATTAAAACAAGTAATCGTAAAAACAAATCTTAAATTATGGAATTTTTAGGTCATTTACACTGGATTTTCTATTTTTGATTTTGATTGCTTTTATTATTTATGTTTTTGATTTTAAAAACTAATCATGTTCATATTTACCCAATTTTTGTTTTATTGGGCTATTGCACTTTATTTTTTACTGATAAAATATTTTCTATTATATCAATAGTATACTGACAAGTTAACTATTCCAGGTGTCCATCGCTGGTATTTTTTTATCAACTATTAAACACTTTTAAGGGGTGAAATGCACTCCTGAAAATCCCCTTCAAAATTGTGTTTTTCAAATATCTTAAGAAGAAAGAATAGAAGTTAACATTATGGTTTTAATTACGTGAAGTTATCTCAATTCGTTCTTAAGATATTTGGAAAAAACACATTTGAAGGGTTGTTTTTAGGGGTGCATTTAACCCTTAAAAGGATTTAATGACCGATAAAAAAATTCGTGTCTCTTATTTTTGAATGTATCACAACATATTGCAGTTTCTTCAAAATCGGCGATGGGATGGGATAGTTTCCTTGTGAGTTCATAACCAGATTTGAACCTAAGAGACTTCATTTTGTAGTACCAAAAAAACCAGCGTTATTAGAAGTAAAATATTCACCCGTTGCAAATTTCTGCTAATAGATTTAATATCAAATGCGTTACCAAACAGGGGAAGCCCCAAATCTTAACTAAACCAAAGTTAAGGTCAGGGCTGGCCCGAGGGGTGAGCCGAGTGAGGCGACTGCCTCAGGCAGCATGTTTCTAGGGGCGGAAAATTCATCAGCTTTTACAGAAAATTTTGGTTTTCCTTTTACGCAAAAACTTGCTTCTATACATGGTCAAATAAAATTTCATATAAATGTACCATTTTATTCATTAAACTAGCTTTATTTAACTAGATATATAAACTTTATTTGCCTAAGTTAAAATAAGATATAATTTTTTTGCTTTTTTGATAACTAGAGCAAATAATTTAAAAAATAGGTTTTCGCCAGGACACCTGGTGATGCAATAGTTAATTTCACAAAAGCTTCTAAGTATTTTACCAAACAAAAAACGTTAAAATATTTAGAAATAGTAAAATATATTGATTCTTATTACGTTTTACTTATAAATGACTACGAGTTTTTACATTTCGTGCATAAACTTAAAAATTACCCCTAATTTTATTCAGTTATTTTATTGTTAACTTAATTGTTGAGCCTAAATCTACTAGTATTTCTAAGAGCGAACCCATTTTTAAGTATATTAAAATTTTAAGATCCAAGTTCATCTTAAAATGCATAATATGACACGTGTGTTTCTAAAAGACCCGTTGTAAATTTTGCCTGGTGACAATGACATTTATTAATTTCTCACCTCTTTTATCTAAAACTTTTTCGGAAAATTTGCCAAAATTTTCATTTTGTTTACGGAAAATTTAAATTGAATGAATTAAAAATTAAAGTAATAAGATGTAGAATAATACACCTAAATGTATTTTTAGATAAACAGTTCTGTTATGTAGCTTTTTGAATCATTCATATGATTTAGTCTGATAAAATATTAAACGCAGCACTATTACAGATTTCTATTCAATTAATATTGCTTTTTTTTTTAATGGATAACGGTATTAGTTGTATACTTCTTGTTTCTTTAGAACCGGCCGGAACGACACCATAAGTGTTTTATAATACAGTTGTTCTGTGGAATCGTTCTATTGCCTCTCCCCTTGCCTCTCATGCACCATCCAAGCAGGAGGGATACTAATGACATATGACAAAGGGCAAATAGTAAATATTTTGGAAACAAAAGAAACTGAAATAATTTATTGTGTTTAATTAATTAATCCGAAAATAATCCACAGAAACCACGGAAGACTAACACAGTAACCAAACAAAGAACAACAAATCTGTCAAATGTAATACCTAGATGTCATATCAACGGTCAAATCCCATTTTGTTTGGTGTTTCTCTTAAAACTGTTCCGATCTGTTTCGAAGAACTGTTCTACACGTTAAACGGAATACACAAATTGTCGTTAAATGTCAATTAAATCATTTAAGTAAAAGAAAGTTTGCGTTAGTGATTTGAATATTTTAGGCTGAGTGACTTTCCATGCATTTTTTTAAGTTTTTACGTGTCCAAGTCCTTGTTTTATTAGGATAATAAATAAACCTATTTTATTGTATTTCTTTTTATTTACTGTGCTATACCTAACATACTTTTAAAGAGATAATTCAAATGTAATTGCCGATTAGAAGACCACAGGGCTAACTCAACAACTAAATGTTTTTATTTACTTTGTACTATAAAAATAAAAAGTTAGAAGGGTGTAAATTTTTACCTTAATAGCTAGTACATGCATGCAGGTCCAGGCTATTTTAAAATTATATTATCTACAAATTGAGATATGGGACCAACACCAAATATACGAGTCCTGTCAGCTCAATACGTTTAAATTGACTTTCAGTGTGTTGAGCACTAGCAGGTAGAGATTAGACAAAGAATGCCTGCATGTACCCATTAAAGATAAGGTGGCACATCGGGCTCGTTTTGTTGTTGCTTAAAACCGTCTTATTTTCAAGCATTTGCAAAAATTCCGTCTTGCATGTTTGGAAGTGGCACACAGTATATACTAGATTTAATTTAAAAATATGTATTTTGGAATTTGCGAAAAAACTCAACTTCCAGAAGCGTATTGTCTATTTTATTCAAATTTTATTGTCAAATCACAAATTTCACTAAAATATCTGCCTTTTTCTTATTCAGATTAAAATTTCAACTGACTATAGTTTTTTAAAATATGTAATATAATATTGCAAAGTTTAGGATTTGTCAATAAAAGTTGTTATTTCAACAAAAAATCAAACAATTATATAACAAAATTCTCGTAGGGAAGGTCCGGGAAGACTCGCCAAGCGGGTAACGCCGTCCACAGTCATAATTTCTAAACGCTACCACTAATCGGTCCGATATCTGTTACTCAATACAAACATTAAGAGGATGCCGTACACGTTAAATTGAGCTAAAACGCGATTCACTGCCGTTTTTAAATATTTGTTTTGGAAAAAAGTTGTATATAGAAAAGTTTTTAAAAATAATCCAAAGATTATAGGAAAGTAAATTAAATTTTGGTAATGTTTATAAATTAACACATTAAATTTCACAAAATTACAAAACCGTGAAAATAACCACTTTCCGATAATCTTTGGATTGTTTTAAGAAACTTTTCTATATACAACTTTTTCCATAACAAATATTTAAAAAACGGCAGCGAATCGCGTTTTAGCTCAATTTAACGTGTACGGCATCCTCTTAAAGCCAAAATACTAACTTAGCTGATTTGCCCTCCGCGAAACAGCTTTTAACCGTTCGGTTGTCGAAAAACGTTTGGACATATTTTTTCTTCTGTGAAAATTTAAACGTTACTACGATACATAAGGATTAATTTGCATCATTAATATAACAAAATGTAGGTGAATAATTGATATTTGCTATGCAATCTTAAAATATTATGTTTTCTAATGTTTTAAAGAAAACTGCAATTTTAAATAAAAAATTGCGTTATCGGGTAAGACCGCCCAGAGAAAATTGCTCTGATCAAGGAGGCGCCAAACCATATATTTGTCATTTAGCTACGTAGATCTTTGAAATTTTGATATAAATAACAACAATGTAATTTATTTATAATATTTTTATTAAAAAAAATGATACAATTATTTTTTTATTGTTGGGTCTTACTCTTTAGTCTAATGCCCAAGAGTTTTTATTTTAAAGGATCTGAATGCCTAGGACTTGTTTACCCTAGGTGGTAGGCGTTATTCAACCTATCGGTTATCTCCGACCATTGGCAGGATTTTAAATTTGTAAAGTTGTTTTTTACTGAACACATTTACTTATCTTTAAATTAAGTATACCCTATTATATCCAATAGATTTGAGTCTTTAATAGAGACCTATATGTTACTGACACAGGTCACCATAACTGACACTTTACAATATTCAAATTTGCTTAGGGTAGCGGTGCTTCCGGAACCTCCCTAGAAGTCGGTCTAAAGCAACAACAAAGCGAAACCGATGCAGTGCCCTATTCGGAATACATATACTGATCTCCACCTGCATCGATCATCGAGCTGTCAGAATGTGAATATTCATAGAAATAAAGGTTTCTGTATTTATTATTTGTAATATTTTTGAATAAAAAGGCAGAAAACATTTTCATCACCGTCTATATCTAAGTAATAATTCTGATAGAAGTTGAAGAAGATAGTTAATTTGATCTTCTAACAGCCATACTCAATAAATCAAACTTCTGAATCTATTAACATCAAATGGTTTCTTGCACCAAAGTATCAAACGGCACATTAAGATTGAATGATTTCTGGTCTTTTACACTACACGGTAGTTGACATGTCTATTTTCAGTTTCTGTAATGAATCATATAGCAGCTGAAATAGCATCGACCACTGGTCGTCTAAAATAGAAAATGCAAATAAAAGATTTAAAAGTTATTTTGGAATGACATTAGGCGATTTAAAAACGATTATCTTTTGAAAGTGCTTGTGGCCGAAGCAGGAAGCTAACTAGCTAACAACTTAGTTTGTTGTTACCTTTGGGTTAATTTAAAAATAAAATATTTGGAAACAAAAGTGGGTGGTGATGATAACAACTATATGAAAAATAAATCAAGAAAATATGCACAGATACCTAGTTATAAGGTTTCTATTTAAAAAATTAAAGTTAAGATTTTAGACAAGAAGTGGCCAGGCATGGTTAGCTACTTGAATAAAAAAACGCAGGTCACACATAAACACGGTCAATATTACTGAAGCAATATTAAAGAATTAGTTTCAATCGTGTAGATAGTGGGGATGGATCTATACCCTCTAATTGCATCTACTCTTGTCATCAAGAGAAAGGAAAAAAGGAGGCAACAGACAGTGTAAACAAAAGCTGGTTACATAGATGTACGGGTACTTGGATATGGAGAATTACGGAATTTAGGATTCAAGTGGTTCAACCGTCAGTCAGATGCCTACATTTTTTTAGACGGATGAATAACAACACCTGAATTGGTGTCGCCATTTATACTAAAACATGATAGGAAAGGCTCTTTTACCAGCGGATCATCTTGCCGTCATATTGGCGCATTAACAACAAACAATCGCTTTGAAGTTTTGACATTTTTTCCCTATATAGATGCAATAGTATATTTTTATGAGTTTTCATCGTACGGAGAAAAGAATACATACAAACATTTCGCCCTCAACTTGTCTTGAGAATGATCCGGTACACGTATCAACAATATTGACGACACCCTAATATATATTTTTTTCTCTCAAGGAGGCGTCCGCATGTCCGGTGGTGCTTCAGCTTGAAGTCTAATTTTTCCACAGCTACGTTCTATTGTCCCACTTTAGTTCTCTAGTTTGTTGAAGAAAGCGTTATAGGTCTGATGGGTGTGTAACGTATATTTACGGGGGCAGAAGATGTTTTATATTTTGTGATCCAATGGATCACACACAGAATAGAGCTTTTGTTTCGGTCTCTGCCTCACATAATCTGTAGTCCAGATCTCTCTATTTTAGTCAGCTGATTCGGACTGATTTTCGGGCTGAATCCTAGCACATTGTGCCCAAAGATAATTGCTTGAAATACAGCAATGTGGTTTTCCAGAGTTTCCTATCTCTCTATAGATACTTGCTCCTGGCCCTTCTTTGGTTTTGGACCCTTTCGCATATCAGGTTTTACCTTGAAGAGCAAAAAAGGTCTTAACTTCTTGGAAAACCCGAAACTACGAGCGTTTGTACTTTTTTGAAATTAATAATCTTTTCGGCGCTACCAACCGGTGGTTATGATTGTGACATTTTCAGGTTATTTTTCCGTTTTTAAGAATAAAGTCGCAGATTGCACCCTTTAAACACCTTCGTTTTTAATAGGCACTGACTAAACGACCGGCGGTTTTTATACTGACGTATATAAAAAACCGCCGAAAATTATAATTAATTGGGTATTATCAACGGTTTTTACTTATTTTATCGATAGAAGCCCCCGTCCGGCGGTTTACTTATAAAAACTATTGAAAACCGTTAAAGTTAAACTAGCTTTAATAATTATTTATTTTATCGTTTAATACTATTTTTATTATTGATCAACAAACAAAAATGAAACTGGGAGACACGTTTGACACCTACGAAGATTTTATCGAAGCTCTTTATAAGGTAAAAAAATATGTATGTACATCTTCTAGGAAAAGAATAACCAGAAGTATTTTAGTGGCAAGAGAAAAAACTGATCGTTTTGATAGAACTAAAACTAACGTACTACCAATATATTGAAGGTGAAACAAACTTTAAAATTCTCAGAAAAAGGAAAAAAATACAAGATAAATAATTTATAAACACGGCTTATTTTTTTAAGCATATTATAAAGGTTTAATAAATATATACAAGTTCTCCCATAGCAATAGTGGTACGAGCGTTGACCCGAAAGCGATAGGTTTCGAGTTCGATTCCGGATGGATAACACACTTTTTTTCTTTTTAAATTTTTTTCTTGATAATTTTTAATACATTTTCTCCAAATTCTTATTTTTATTGTTCATAATTCAACTTTTTAAAAAATTTAAGTCATATCTTATTGCTGACGATGACGTCCTGATAAGTTATTTCTTCGCCTTTCCTGTCTGACAATATTTTGCTAAACTGTATTTTAGTATTGTATATTATTGGGTCTATATGACGAAATAGTTTTGTAATTGAGAAAGTGGCAATTCAGCCACGAAACGTTAGGATAAATACAATAGTTTTTTATGTGCCTGTCCCACACCCCTCTAAAAGAACGCTGTGGCCTGTCCTCATCCCGCTATACTACTCCAATTTGTTTTCCAAAGGGTGCTATTAACTTAACTACAATATTAAAAAATAGAACCACAAAAAACTAAGCGCTTACGGCACGCAAAATAAATATTTATTAAGGTTAGATTAGTTTTAACTATTTTTCGGCGGTTTTTAATAGTTTTTATAAGCAAAACCACCAAACAGCGGCTTCTGTCGATAAAATATGTAAAAACCGCTGGAAATATCAAATTAATTATAATATCCGGCAAGTTTCATATACATAAATATAAAAAACCGCCGGAGGGCGGTTTTCTTTCTATAATTGAGCAATACCGTCGGCGGTCGTTTAGCCAGTGCATTTTAAATAACGTTAATTTTCCGTACTCTGCTTGAACGGTCCAGAAAATATCACCAAGTAACTATAAAATTATGCACACTTTAGGATTATTCTTTTGGTTCTGGATCCTTTCAGAATACTTCTCGTATTAATTAAAGACTTTCTTAGTTAATAAAGTAAAATTTGTCCATTACATATGATATGAATCTATTTAATTTGTTTGAGACTAATTTACCCAACAAACTATGCAAAATGTATAAATTACATCCTGTTTAATTTAGACAGATTTATTTTGCGGTAACAGAATGTGGCAGGTAAAATGGCGGTACATGGATGACAAATTGCAATACATGATTTTGAATTTTTTGAGCTTGCTAAACCATCGCACTTTTAGAAACACATTAAATACGTGACGTGTGTAAATTATAATTTTACACGAAAAAAGTTTATATATACTTGTGTCCGCAATTCCTCGTTCTTAAGATATGAGGGTGTTAAACATAAAAAAAAATGTTTGTTTAATATTTTAAATATCCTTTACCCATTTTTTTTTTTTTTGGTCAGACTCGTGCAATTTTTTTATGGCATAAATAATGTTATTAATCACTGGCTTAATTACATTTAATAAGTGCAGCTAGGTATGTCAATTTATAGCTGTAAATTTTTTTTCTTATAGCTACAAATTGACATATATTGTTATTTGCATATGAACTGTGAATGTATTTCTAACCTAATTCCATTTTCTTTTCGTAAACCTTCTAAAATTTGCATCACCAAACTGAATCAATTCAATTGGGCTTTAAAACCTATATTCCACACACCATCAAGAGTCCCAAACAATCCAATAATAAACCCTGGTTTTCCAAATCTTGTAATAAAGCTAGAACATGATCCTGGTCCAGAAAACCCACAGGCCAGCATTAAAGCAAGAAACTACTACAATCAAACAATTTCTGAAACCAAAGACTCCTTTGACAATAGTATTAAAAACAAAGTTCTTTCTTGCTCAAATGGCAGCAAATCTCTTTGGTCCTTTGCAAAAAACATAAGTAGGAATTTTTGTACCAGTTCTTTTTCACCACTAACTTTGGAAGATGAAATTATTTCTACAGCTAAAGAAAAGGAAGAACTAGTTGCTAAACAATTTGCTGCCAATTCAACCCTTGACGCTCCCGTAAATCATCCAATTCCAGCTATTACCCCAGTTACTCATAAAATGCCCAATATTATTTTTAGGGTAAAACACATTAAGCATATCCTTTCTTCTCTTAACACCAAGACATCGTCTGGGCTGGATGGCATGCCAGCAGTCGTTTTAAAAAAATGTGCCTATTCCATTCATAGTTTCGCCGACAATAGTACCCTTCACTCCAGTTTCAGGTTCCTAAACCCATTACTAAACCTGATTTGGAAAACAAACGCAGAGCGATGCAGATATCATCTCTTTTGCAGGATCTTAATTTAATATTGAATTGGGGAGCCAAAAATCTTGTCCATTTAATGCATCCAAAAC
Organism: Listronotus bonariensis; assembly: GCA_014170235.1. Classification (NCBI taxonomy): domain Eukaryota; kingdom Metazoa; phylum Arthropoda; class Insecta; order Coleoptera; family Curculionidae; genus Listronotus; species Listronotus bonariensis. The sequence goes on from JACEGR010000543.1 coordinate 170,459, forward strand.
ACAATCATGTTCCTTGTCGCGAAAAGAGTCATCAAATACTCATCCTCTACTTATGAGCGGCCAAGTTTTACAGAGCAAAGACACCCTAATTCTTGTGAGCGTCACATTTAAAATTAACCTTAACTGGCATAAACACATTGTATCTATAGCCACGGCAGCTTCAAAAGCTTGGATTTCTCTTTCGAGCCAAATGTATTTTTCCCTTCTAATTTATACACTTTATATGTGTCTCAAATCCGACCTTCCTTGGCGTCCCACATAACCCTAAGCATTCTTGATTCCATTTAAAGAAGAGCTATTTGTCCCATTAATGATTCTCACTCTTGCCCAGCGTCGGGCTGTGGGGGATTTATCGCTTTTTATAGGTACTTTCATGGCTTCTGCTCTGAAGAATTGTCCAGTATGGTTCCTCCTATCACGGTCCCCAATAGAGAAACCCGTGGTGCCGCGCGTATGCATCCCTATACCGTCCAACTGGACAGGCCCCGAACTTCCTACTTTGTTCGTTCTTTTATTTGTTCCTAGAATGTGGAACCTGCTGCCGGCGGAGGTCTTTCCTTTCTCCCCAAATCTTGGAGTATTTAAGTCCCGTGTCAACAAACGCCCTTTACCTTGTTTAACACACCCACAGTACGTTAGTATTTAGGCTTTTAGCCTTTGTGGTTTGTCAAAAAATAAAAAAATTGCCAAAAAGTGACTTATTCCCCAAACGAGGTTATTAAAGAAACTTGATTACTTCGTTGATTCACCCGAGAATTATAAGGTCGACGAAGGACACAGTCTTTTCTAACCAAATTTGGTTAAGTTTAGCCGTTACGTCGTCTTTACTTTGGCGTAGCCAAGGTTAATTTATATAATTTACTTAAAAAGGTTGCGACAAAAAAATCGACTCTAGGCGGTTAGTAGTCGAAGGACGCGAGGAAGGGCATGAAACCTGAAAAATTTGGCAAGACTGGGTAAAGTCACTATATTTCGAGAGCTAATGATCAATCCAGTGGCGTCTAAAATTTGCGCGTCTTTTTGCATTGTTTTGAAAGTGATATTTGTTGAAAGACGTGATCCCAAATGTCAAATGTTTTTAATCAAAGTTAAAGAAGTTGTAACCTTAATAACATTTAAGAAGCATGTTTACACTTGAATACGGTCAGAGATAAAACTGGCCGAAACGTTGTGTGTGAATAATAAAATTAAGACAATGAAAGTCTGAAATTCTTTAAGTATCACATGCTCTTAAAGTAATTATAAACTTTTGTTATTAAAGACGACTTAATAAAAATGTCTGCAAAATATTAAACACTGTGCCTATCTATGGTACACTTGGCAATAGTAAATAATTGAAGATGTCAGTGGATGAAGGTGTTACGTGTCATTTTGTTGATTTCTGATATTGTACTGCAATAAGTTAATATTTGCCGATTTTTAACTTAGAAGATCAATATTTTTTGAAAATAAAAATATAAATATTTTGTATGCTTGTGGTATAAAATCCGTAAAAAAAATAACCAAAAAAAGTCTACGTCCAAACACACTAAAATCTAAATTGCTCAGAAGTAAAAGTGACATGACACAATTTATTATTTAGTATTTTGCTGGGTTTTATTAAGTTTGTGTTCTTAATTTCAATACAATCTTAAATAAATCAGTACCGTTATTGTTAGATTTTAAAAAAATTGCTATATATATAGAAGTAATGACCTGTCTAATAGATTTGTTGATACCCGATATATAAGTTTAATTAGCTGGTACAATTAGTGGCTCAACTTTGAGACAACCTGTATATTTTGTAGTAAAGATCACAAAGGTAATCTTATACACGAAAAAAAAACGCTTTAAATATTGCTAGAATAATAATTTCTTAATCAAAATTTAAAATATTCTTATGATACAAAAAACTGTTGGATGCAATGTACCTAATTAACACTGCAGAAAAATTAGCTGTTTACTATAAAATTTTAATTGCCAATTTATAAACACAAATTAAGAATAGCTGTAAAATTTAAAAATAGATGCAACCACTTTGCAAAGTAGATATTTTCACATCAAAAAGTAACGCGAAACAAATATTTTCGTACAAAACGAAAATTCGAAAAACCAAAACATATGCCACCTTGTGCCAATGGCAAACTATTTTTGTGATTAAAACGTAATAACTGTGACGCCCAAATTCCACTCATTTATTTATAAATCAAAAATTTATATTACAGCATCGAGGTAAAGGTGAATTGTTTAAAAATATCCCCGTCTATTATGTGAATAACTGCATTTGTCTTAAATGCGCAAAACTTAAAGCATTTAAAGAAAGCAAACAAAAGTACACAATAATTATACAAGTGTTTAAATGACAATAAAAATTGTGGACTTTTGCAATAAATATTAGGTACAACTTTTGCAATAATCTTTTCTGCTTCTCAGCAACGACGTCACCTTTTTGGGTTTTGGGTTGGCCAAGGGTAAAGTAACCACACGTCCCGATTTTGGCGGGACAGTCCCGCGTTTTGAAGGATTGTCCCGCGTCCTGCCGATTTAAGAAAATGTCCCGCTTTTTTGAAAAAGTTCCAAATTGTGGTGGGAGAGAGCGTTTCTTCGTCGCAGAGGACCCTGGGGGATAAAAAATTATTTCCTATTACAGATTGGGTAATTTTCTAGAAAGTTGCGTCAACTCCGATTTTGATGAAATTTGGTATACGGGTTTTTTAGGCGCTGATTACGGAGAGAGGGTTTCTTCACCGCAGAGGACCTTGGGGGATAAAAAATTATTTCCTATTACAGATTGGGTAATTTTCTAGAAAGTTGCGTCAACTCCGATTTTGATGAAATTTGGTATACGGGTTTTTTTGGGCGCTGATTACGGAGAGAGGGTTTCTTCACCGCAGAGGACCTTGGGGGATAAAAAATTATTTCCTTTTACAGATTGGGTAATTTTCTAGAAAGTTGCGTCAACTCCGATTTTGATGAAATTTGGTATACGGGTTTTTTGGGGCGCTGATTACGGAGAGGACCTTGGGGGATAAAAAATTATTTCCTATTACAGATTGGGTAATTTTCTAGAAAGTTGCGTCAACTCCGATTTTGATGAAATTTGGTATCCGGGTTTTTTGGGCGCGCTGATTACGATTCTGAAGAATTTTTGACGGAAATGTTTCGTTTTCGAGATATAATTTAAACTAATCCTATCCTATTTTTACTATATTTCCCCTTCTTTTTGCACACAATTCTTGATTTAAAGCTAAAGTGTCACACAATATTTGATTTTCACCTTTTAAAGCCCCGTTTTTCTACGTTTTTTAAAATATTTTTGCATTAAATTGCATACTTTATTTTGATAATGCCGCAACCATCCATACACATAGGGTATCATGGCACACTGGGTTTAAAATGATTCAAAGTAAAGCTATGAAATTTAACCCAAAAATAATGCAAAATACGTAAAAACAGGGTTTTAAAAGGTAAAAATTAAATATTGTGTGTCACTTTAGCTTTAAATCAAGAATTGTGTGCAAAAGAAGAGGTAATATACTAAAAATAGGATGAGTTCAAATTTCAAGTCTGATGATGGATATCTCGAGAACGAAACGTTTCCGCCAAGAAATTCTTTTAGATTCGTAATCAGCGCCTCAAAAAAAACCCGTATACCAAATTTTATTAAAATCAGAGTTGTCGCAACTTTCTAGAAAATTACCGAAGATTGTAAAGGTGGGGACCTTTTTTTCTTGCGCCCTTCAAAAAAATTGGGGAAAAACCAAAAAAAAACATCCCATTTCACTTGTCCCGATTTCCAAGATTAAAAATGTGGTCACTTTAACCAAGGGGGATCCAGAATATTTAGGGGGAGGAAATACATTTGTAAAAAAGTGATACATTTTGACAACAAAAAAAAGCCTCTTACGTGTTAGAAGCGAAGTAAAAACACACAAAAAATATGTAATTACTTCTTAAAGAATTCTATCCCTTTTAATATTTTGTTGAAAGACTACTTCACATTTCCCTCTTAGCGTCGCCACTACTGCTGCTTTCCCGTAACCTTAGACGACAACATTAGATCTTTTGCTAAAAGAAAGCCTTGATTTTTTGAGTCACTCTGTACTTTACTTTTAGATAAAAATTCTTATTCTTTGTTATATTTTTACCATTCTGTATCCCAAAAGTTAGGCCATTTATAACATAGGTTTTTAAACTTTTCTTCTTAAAATTACTCAAGGCAGGGATTCCCAAACTATGCATCGCGATGCCCTTGGACGTCGCAGTGTCCTTCTAGGAGCATCGCGTGTTGATGGGACAAAGTAAAGTCAAGGTATTTTAGAGAAAAACATCAATAAAAATGAGATATTTTGTTCAAAAAAGTGTCTTTGTTCTTTAACTTTTTTTAGTTATAAGACAAAGAAAAAATTTATAATTGATGTCCTGGTCCTAATAATACAGCGGGAGGGCGCAAATAAGGTAGAGCCTAAACTTTTACCCGAAGACCTCTTTTTGCTCTTCAATAGTTAGTTAATTAGGACGTCTTACAAAAAATTGCAATTGTCCAAGGGCGTCACACTACCAACAACTTGGGGACCCCTGAGGATTTACCCTCTTAAATATCCTGCATAATTTAGTACTAACTATACAGAAGGTGCTTTTTAAATCCCGGATATATTTAAAACGACTTTTTAAAGCAATTTTTAACACGAATACCTTTTTTTTTTGGTAGAATAGGTTAAAGAATAGGTATTTCTATCTAATAGCTTAGTACAGTGGCTAAAAAACAATGGGAATTTTTAAAGAAATTGTACAACTGCCAATAGAGATATTTGCTGCGCAATTAGCCAACTGGCCGTTGTACGCAGATCCCGTTTTGGTGGGGACATCCTTTAGAAGAGTTTCGGCACTCCAAATTAAAATGTCACAAACTCGCATGGTCAACCTAAGTGTTTGACATTGTTTAAGCGTTTTAAAACTGTTTTTTCGCCAATTAGTTAGTATAGAAGAAACTTTGGATCCACCACAATAAATGACTACACAGCGAAGACAACTCAACAAACATCAAGACTGTGGACAGCCAGGGACGAACGAATTCCGAAGAAGACAAATGCACATACCAAGCTCATTAATTTTATTACATACTAGCTGCCCTGTGCTTCGTTGGGCGTTAATTATATTTTTCTCTGAACTTTTGTTTAATCATAGTAAAAATATAGCCTATAACACTCCTGAATAGTGTAACCTTCTGATTGTGAAAGAGTTTTTATGATTGGTTCAGTACTTCCGAAGATTGGCGGCTACAAACAAACAAACCCACAAACAAAATTACTTTACCTCTTTATACAGACTGTCCACGGATGGGATTAACTGGAAGACAAAAAAAATAATTTTCGAAAAAAGCCATTCTTCATAAAAAATTTTGGTTGTGTCGAGAAATGAAATTTTTGGTCCAATTGTCCTCTTGTTAACTCCATCCGTGTACAGTCTGTATATTAGTATAGATAAAATATATTGTGTATATTAAAAAACATAAACTAATCAAATCTAAAGTTATTAACACATTGCTTTTTATTTTTTTTTGTCTAATAATACTTCAACCTGTAGCTCAAAACCATTTTCAATCTATTTTAAAGTGTGTCGGCAGAATCTTAATAATCTATTAATTATTTTTGAGATCTGAAATTTTTTGAGAAAATAACTTTGAATATATTTAATTTTCTAAACAAACTGACGGCAACGATTAATTTAAATAATCGGAAGAAAAATAATCAGAATTTTTTGGCAACCTGCTTAAAATAAATATAGATTTTTCAATTCAAATAGCAAGAAGTTGCAGAAAAATCAACATATACCATTTGTTTTTTTTTGTTTACTGTCGGTAAATGTTACTACAAAATGTTTTTAGGACCAAGCCCTTGAAATGACGTAAATTTCGTCTACGTCCACGTCCGCGCTTTTGTAGGGTGAAGAAAAATGGATTTTTTTTTTAAGTGGCCTTAAACAGCTAATACTTAAATAGGTATTTTTGACCAATTTCCCAGCTTTTAATGTTTTAAATTCTAATGAGTGCACTGTTAACATACTGGGTTGGTAAAATGTACCGCAAATTTTAAATATCATTAAAACCGTTAAAGCTACATTTACCAAATTTAGTACCGAAAGTATTTTGGAGATGTGGAATTTAATAGGGATATCGGCACTGTTGCCAGATTTCCCAGTTTTGTGCTACACGTATTTTTTCAGTTTTTAAACAGAATGCCCCATTTAATTTTAATGCAATAAATTGGACCTACTAAATTTAGTAAGTTTCTAAATTTTCAAAATTCTGTCTCTATAAGTTGTTGAGATTACTACACTTTCGGCAAAAAGTAATTTATGACAAAATATTTAAACCCGCTAAAGCTATGTTTACAAAATTTGGTATTTAGGGTTTTTTGCCATGCCCAATTGATCACTGATATCAGCATTTTGCCAAATTTTAATAGAATTGCGGTGTTGTCATATCTCGGTACCTGATAAATATTAAATTTTGAATATTTGGAATCTTACTAAAGTTGTCAAGCTCCTTTTACTTCAATTCAAATAAATGGGACATTTCATTTAAAATACCAAAAATATTACATGTAGCGAAAAACTAAAAAATCTTGAAAATAATGAAAGTATCACTGTTAAATTCTATTTACTCAGAAACCCTTAACCTGGAGCCTAAGTGGTTTTAGAGATATTTTGGTGCATCTGAACTTTTTACCTAGAATGTGGAGTTGTCATATCTTAGCAGCTAATAAAAATGGAATTTTAAAAATTTTCAGACGGGATTAAATTTAGCCTGCGCAATTTATGGCAATGAACATAAATGGAGCATTTCATTGAAACCAACGAAAAAGATACGTGTAGCACAAAACAAGGAAATCTGACAACGGTGCCGATATTACTATTAAGTTCTTCATGCCCGATACCTTCCAGATACCATATTATATAAACGTGGCTTTAGCAGTTTTAAAGATATTAAAGAGGTGCGGTACTTCCTAATAACCCAATATGTTTAATAAAATAAATTTATAAAAGCAGGCGGTTTGATACTTTTTGCCCTATAGCGTAAAAGTGCTATTTTAAGCCCTCATTTATAAATGCAGGCGTTTTTAATTGCAATTTTAAGCCCGGTCGTACAAAAAATATTTTTTAATGCATAAATAAGCAACATCGAGTGCAGTTAGTTTATGAAAATGCATGACTGCTGTTAGAAGGTTGTGTATACTTTTATTAAGGTACCTGCGGCAAAAGAGCCTCGGGATGTTAATAAGGCCCACATTTAAAAACTCGCGACAAAATGCAGCGTGCCCAGGATAGGTGTTACAAGAGGACAAATGGACCAGAAATTTTAGAATTTTAAAATAAAATTTTGGGAAAACTGGTCGCATGGGCCAAAACTAATAAATACAAAATTTTACTTCAACCGGTATTATATAGAGCGAGTTATATTCAAAAATATGGAAAATGACCAGGTACTTACTACTTATATTTTTAAAAATAGAACAAAATTATATAAGCAAATGTTGTAGAGAATTGAATTTTATGAGTTAAAAAAATGTAATTGTCAATTTTTTGATTACGTATTACAACTTAAATAATGGGCAAGAGGAAGCAAAATTTATAAGAAAATTTAATTGTTTTAATTTTTTTTAATTCAACGCCTTAAACCACTTGGCTTAAGGCATCTTAAAAAATGTTAATGCATAATGTAAAAAATTGCCTAAAATATTTTTTTTTACTTTAATTCTTCAACTTTAAATTTTTACATAAAATTTTATTCTCAACAACATTTACTTATAAAATTTTGTCCTATATTTAATTTATGTTTAGTTATAACTCGCCCTTATATTACCAATCGAAATTAAATTTTATATTTATCAGTTTTGGACCATGCAACCAGTTTTCACAAAAGGATGTTTGAAAATTTCAAAATTTTTGGTTCATTTGTCCTCTTGTAACACCTATCCTGGGACACACTGTATATGAGTTTAGATTTAAACGTTACCCATACATGCGTAAAACCAATTAATATCACGGGAAGTAATCGGAGGCTGCTACGCGCTGCCTTCATTTTAGTAGCGAAGAATTTGTGACAGGGTGCGTTACCATAATTTTTTTATCTTTGGAAAATCCACGAAGGCTAAAAGCCTAAATACTAATGTACCGTGGGTGCCGTAGGGATTTATAAACACTGCTAAAAGAAAACTACAAGTATTCGGATTTTATAATTATTTAGAAATAAGGTAATCATTTTTTTGTGAATTTTTAGACATTGCTGTTTAAAAATGAGATAAAAAAAAGTCATTCTCAATTAAACAAATTCAATTATTTAGGGCAAAATGACATAGCATAAAAACTGATTTAAAAAAAAATATGTCTAAAACTACGTTATATATACATATTTACTTATTTAAAGTATATCTTGGTATACATCGTTATGAAGCCTATAAAAAGGCCCTTTAAAAAATGTCATAGCCAACTATGGTTTCCATTTAAAAAATGCAAGTTTATGTCGTAGCCTAAAAACGGACTACTATAATAAATATCGGATTTTACCTTTTTATTAAGAAGATCTACAAGTTTCCTATTAACACTTTTTTTCTATTTCGAACATTAACTAAGCTACAGAGGAAAAAAGATTTTTGGAAAATACGGTTTTCTGAATACGTCTAGTAAGCCATGATTTTTTAAGAAGAAACAAGAAGTTATATAAACTAAGCTCTAAAAGCTGCAATTCTTCCCCCATTTAACCATTTCTGTATAGATGGGTTCACAGTTATTTTATTCTGAAATCAATACCGCCAAGTACACAAAAAATGATAAAGTAAACAAACCTTTTCGAAGGCACATAGCGCTGACAGCGCCTGATTTCATATTTTTTAGATAAATAAAAAAACACTGCTAAAACACGTGTCACGTACTTAAAAAATATCCTCTTATTTCGCCTGTCTTGCCATAAAACCGGTGGCACGTGGCGTGGAACTAGAAACTCGTCGGGTTGAATATTTCTTGCTGCAAAAAATCATTGTTCACAAAAGGGATTATTTACTTTATCATTTTTTGTGTACTTTGCGGTATTACTTTCAGAATGAATTAAATATGAACCCATCTATAGCACCAGCGGTTTCTGAGATCCCTTTACTAAATAAACATCGAAATAGCTCACCCGGTATATCGAGTAGACCGTATTTTTTACCTAGTTTGAATCTTCAACAAACATTCAACAAATCAAAGGATCAACACAAGTATATAAAATAAGTTACTTTTAAGCCTTGTTTTCCGGTTTATTTGTCTTTACTTAGTGGCAGTAGGAAAAAATATATTCCTTATAATTACTATTTTTTTCACAATTCTAGAAGGTATGACTTTTTCTTTGTTGTAAATAATTTTAAAAATAAATTCCATTAAAAAACATAAATCTTGTTGTCATTTTAAATACCCCAATAATTATTTTGGCAAGAGGTCAACCTTTTGATTTGATACAAAAATCAACACGGGCACTTGGCAATTTTTTGACTGCTAAATCATATTTTTATTAATGAACGAGGCAAAAAAATATGTGTATTTCGGTCAGATACATCAAACTAAATTACCTTCATATTTAAAATTATGAACTTGGCTTGATTAAAGATGAAATTTTGTTTTATTTTGGTTGCCTATATGACAAAAATAAATTGTATTTAATAGCTGATAGGTACAAGATGTAGCTTTAAAATCATTATACATGTATATTTTATAAGGCTACTTAAGCTAGAAAACACTTAACATAAGCCTCTTAAAAACTATGTCTTAAAATGTAATATCTTAAAATATATATTTTTTTCTTAATATTATCATCATAAATCAATATATTTAAAAAATAATAAAAAAACACTTTTAAAGCACATCGAACTGTTGGTTTAAATTTAAAATACCTATCTGTTAAAATAAACTTAAAATAATAATGAACGAAAAATATTGCACAAAGCGCCACGCTTTTACAATAATACTAGTAATTTTCGTCTATTATTGTGTAAAGAATATTTTAAAAATTATTTTAAACTGTTTATTATTGTAGTCTTTACCTATATTTAGCGTTTAACTTTTGTTTCGTTTATTTTCAACACAATATCTATCAGTCCACTTGATTAGAATCCACGATTGACTTGTTAATTTAAATACAACATTCAGTGGAGGTTTTAAAATAATTCTACAGCCAGTTCTAACCAGATACATTGCCTATACCTAACTTGATCGGTTTTCAAGTAATTGGTCTTTAAAAATGACATGTAAACCGCCATTTTTATTGATAAAAAATATACCGGATGTCAACGGATCTATTAGACAATCCCTAACTCCTTGCTATAAGACATATCAAAATGAGCATTGGTATAGGCAAATGAAATGAGAAGAAGCAAGTTTTGGCATAATATATCATTTTTTGGTTACTTACGGTTTAACTGAAAATTGCTCAAATTTTTAAATTGTTAAATAGAATTTTAATATTTTTGGTCTTCTAAGACAATTTCAAATAGATATTTATTATTTTAAAAAGTGTCTAAGCCTACTTGATTACTACTTAAAAGTAATTTGTAATATTTCATCTAGGTGGCTCTGATCCTTTATACATTCTGATATTTTTAATCCGATAGCAAATAAATTGGCATGTTTAGATTCGAGAAAAAAATATTTTCTTGAAACGTTATTGTCTAAAAAGTGTTGCCATATGAAAAATAATAGTTGGAGAGGAAAATATCAATTTGCCAACTTGTTTTATTTCTATGTTTCATACTAGTCACTATACACTATAAGATTTCATTTTTCTAACATCACATGGGATCCTTGGATTAACTTGCGCCCCATCATGGCCACCTAGATGAAACATTAAACATGGCTCCAAATAAAAATAATGTGGGCCTAATTTCTTTTTTAATGTGACATTCTAATTTAGTATTTTCTTAAAAATCCAAAAATAATAAAATATATAGGGCGTTTCATTTAAAAATTCTAAATTGGAGCCTTTTTCGGTTAAACCGGAAGTAACTAGAAAGCAAAAATTATGCGAAAACTCTCTATTTTTTCATACCATTTACCTATATCAAGTCCCATTTTAATATGTCTAATACTCTATAAATTTGTTGACACTCGGTATTCTCTTGATTTTTGTTTTAGAAAAACACCCAAACAAAAAATGTATTGCATTTGCAAATTTAGTCTAACAAATTCGGTTTTTTAAATGCGCTTTTAATTTAAATTATTACTATTTTTGATTTCAAAATCTGGCTGCTCTTACTTTTCTCTCAAATTAGAGAAATTATGTGTTGAAGGAAATTTTAAATTTTATTCGTCAAAAATATTTAACTCGTAGGGTCATTAATAAAATGTTATCCGAAAATCTAATTTAAGTTACGCAGTGATGCCATAAATAAAGGAGTCTTGTTCTGTTGATAAAAATAAAAATAAAACTAAAAATCTGGTGTTATATCAACGACATTATAGTACTAGGGGAGATCAGGCTATAAATATATTTTAAGTAATTTTTAGGTAATAAAATGTTAATTTTAGATGTTTTATTTTTCTTGACAAAAATTTAAAATACTTTGAGTGATTTGTTTGGGCTTTGACAAAGTTATTTTGTGGATTTGATTGTTAGGTAACAAAAAACCTAATAAAATAACTTAGCGCGTTGTTTTTTTGTTTTTAAAGGTTAACAGAGATCATAAATTATGTAAACACTTAAAAAACTTGTCATTATTGCATTAAGAAATATTCTTCCTGTTTAACAAGATATCGCTGGCTTCAAGTTTTATGTTACAAAATGACACTATCTAGGTTCTATGGGGTACATAAAACTTTAATACTTAAAGCAGGAGCTATTTACACACAGTTGTTTGTTATAATGACTAATATATTTAATAACAAAACAACATATAGTCCCTGGGCAAGTAATAACACTTTTAAAACCTTTTTAGAGGGTTTGTTTTGACGAGTCTACCACGAATACTCATACCACCTATGAAAACCTGTCAATGTCAAATGTTTTAAGTATAGGACTGGGCAAACACGTCACTTTTTTGTCGAACAAGTTTACCCACAATGCAATTTTTAGACATTGTGCCAAAAATCGTAACTGTTACAGTCACGAAACCATAAGGCCCATTGACATGTTGTGGGTATCAGATTGGGGGGTTTTATCACTGTTACCCTTACTATTTTTGGCACAATACCTATTTAAAAATTGCATATAAATGTGTAATTGTGGTCAACTTGTCCGACACCCGAAACACTTGCCATTGACAGGCTCGATTAAAGCGCCGCTTCCATAAATGGCGGTATGGCGTGGTTGACTTGTCAAACCCCAACCCCCCGCCAAAGGTTTAAACAGTGTTATTATCATGAAGTCAATTTTATTACTCGCCCAGGGACTAATAGGATGAAAAATAAGGGTAGGTAGGTAGTACAGAGAAAAATAATGTTTTTGAACTTTTTTCGAAACCTGTATACATAATCAACATTTTCTCTTCGTGAATTTTTTTACAAGCAAATATTTTAATAAAGAATAACTTTTTATTGAAAAATGATATTTTTTGTCCATTTATTGTCTTGTAAACCCCATCCGTGGACAGTCTGTATAAGAGTTAAAGGGTTTTTCCAATAGACATGTTCTAAAAGTATTTTGTATACATATTTTCTTAAATTGTTTTTTGGGACACTCTATACAATTCAAAATATTTTTAGGACATGTCTATTTGGAAATTCTACAATTTTTACATAAGATTTTTTGTCATATCTTGTTAAATAACAGAAATATTGGGCTTCCTCGGCCCCCAGGCCATCCCAAAATGTTTGTTTGACAAGAGGTTGGAACTGTCAAAACTATCTAGCGACCTTTACTAGCGACTGAGGAAATATTTTCTAATATAATTCTCCATTATAAAATTCAGCTTTTAAAAAAATTACGAAATTTAGGTTTTATTTCATTAAGTTTTGGTATTTGGTACCTCTCAAAGCCGCTATAGGTCAAACATCTTATAGCATCCCATCGCTTCTACCTATATTGGAAGCATGCGCTGACAAACTTTCAGTTTTTACAAAATGGCGAAGGTCTGCCCCTCACGGACCTTACTCTATTACGCTCCTAGAAAAATAGCCTTCCTAACACGTGCCGAAACTGTCTTTTCGGCACTTGATTGCTCGAACGAACTACGTTACACGATGTCAACTGCAGTCGCGTGCGGAAAAGTGGCACTTTCAGCACTAGTTTCGAAATATACTATAGGCAATCTTTGCAATTTTTTTATCTAGCCTTGTATTTCAGTTTAAAATATTCTCATACGCAACTCTTTTTGGAGATTTTGTTGTTTATTATATAATACTTTATGATACTCTTTTTGTTTTATTGTTTCAAAAAAATGAAAGTTTTATCAAATAAACGTATATAGTATTAAAACTAGGCAGTTTAAGTCAACTTAAAATTGATTTCTTTATCCTCAAAAATGTAAAAATGTTTTGTTGTTGTTTGCAAACGTGCTACTTTTTTATTTCCTTTTGGTATGCAAATAGGTACTGCAAAATACCTTTATTTATTTTTGTTGACAGATACTAAATTGTGACATTTCATGAAATTAGTTTTTTTACCTAGAAAAAAGTAAATACTTTTTTTCCGGAAATTCATACACATAAATGAAGGTAGATATTTAATTTTATAACTTTTTATTACAGAAAAGAACAATCAGATGTTTTTAATTTTATAATATTTAAATTAACTACTAAACAAACACTCTAATTTCCAGATTTTTAATTTAAATCCGTCCAATCACTGAGGTCATTGGCCTTTTACGAACAACCCATAATAGGTTTATTCCAGCAGGCTGTCAGAAATGTTTGCAACCGTTCGGATTCTGCGCACGTCAAAGTTGTCGTTCCAGCAGTACCATGTTTCTAACATTATACAATTGTTTGTTGTTCCAGCAGTAGTTTTAAGATGTTGGAAACATGGTGGAAACTGTTTGAAAAGTTTGCAAACTTTCTTCAAACATTACTGACAATTTTAACATAACCTTTATTGTATTGATGTATAAGCAGTATGCACGCCTTGTTTATTTTTTGTTTCAGCAGAAAACTGTTGCCAACATTTCTGACTAATGTTTGTAACAATTTCTGCGTTTTACGATTGCTAATAACATATTTCCATTCTGCTGGAACAAACCTAATATATTGAAATAATATAGGTTTTTAACAATAAATCTCTGTTTTTCCGTCACAGAAAAAAATTGTGTATTTTACACAGGAGAGCTATCTCGGTTTAAAGTCACCCTTCGCATTCTAAGAAAACACAACCTCGAGCTAAAATCTATAACATGTTTTTCTTGCATAATAAATAACTATTTAACATTTTATATGTTTTTAATTAAAAATAAAAAAAAACTTTTTACTTTTTTGTTTAGCTTCCCCTATTATGATTCATTTAATTTAATTTAAGATTTAAGTTGGCATTGACTTAAAGCTATAATGAATTTGTTATTTTCGTAGATTTTCCACATTTATTTTGTAGCTGCCCGGTACTTTTCTAGAGAAATTATAATGTTTTCTTTGTATTAAATTTTTGGCATTTTATTTTAAATACCTATAAATGATTACATAAGTGTGGATTATGAAAACATTAATTTGTATGCCTATATTTAAATTAAAAAAAAGCTTTTACGCATTTTTTGACAGACAAATTTAGGCATTGGTAAGGTTAGTGACAAAGAAAATTGGAAAAAAGTGAAAGGTTATTAGGTTTTTAGATATATAATATGATAAAATAAATAAATTAAAAGGTTACATTGCGTTAGACAAGTCCATAAATGATTCAGAATTTTCCGATTTTAAAGGTATTAATACAGTAAGTATATTAAAAACAAAACTGACTGGTGATAATTTCATAACTTTACTTTACGAGTCGACTGGACATCTTAGTTTTTAGCTGTTTTGGTAGTTTAGCGGAAGTGGTTATGGCCTTATCCAGCAAACAGGTATGGAAACGACACGGCCGACCATATGAAATTATACAGTATATTAAATTATTAAAGCAGTGGCAATATTCGACGTGAGGTGTACTAGAGCCGTGTCGCCGTCCGACAAAAGGTGGAGGTGCGCTGGCAGCCCCTGATCTTGTTTAGCGCCAATTGACGCGCTGGTTTCTGAGGTAACTTGTAGGAGAGTACATAGTAGATTAGTGGAGGGAATTAAATAGATGTATTCCTTATGGTCGGCCGTTCTGGTTCCATACCGGTATGTTGAAGTTTGGTTATCACACTTAATTTTTGCATTTAAAATTTTTAATATTTGCTTTATAATTAACCGAACACCAGCACTGGGAACCATTTTATAGTACTGTATAATATGGGTAAGTTTATTGGCAACAAGTACTTTCTGCCAGTAAACTTTCCCTGAAAAATTGCTTGCGGAAAATACTTGACGCCACTAAACTTGCCATGTTTAGAGTTTAAAACCTGTTTTTACCCTTTAAAAGTGTTCTTGAATGACATTTTTCTTGCTAAAATTTTTTGCACTTTAAAATTTCTGGCTTTAAGTGGTTTTAACAATAAGGTTTCCAACGTACCTAAATTAAAAAACAACTTTTATAATGATTTTCTAAAATTTGTAAGAAAAAATAAATACAACAATGAATTTTTTGTTTATTATTTACAAATATTTTTTAGCACTCCACGCTCTTCTAGGTTTTTATTTAGTGACATATTATTTGGGGATGGTAAATTTTGATTTTTAACAATTTATTATGGGGATTGTTTTATAGAATTAGGTGTTAAACAGGGGAGAGCAAAATGTTGTATTTTGCCCAAATTTTTGAACACCCTGTGGAATAATTTAACGCCACACAGTTTTACCAGTGTATTAGATTTTAAAGTCATATCTTTTCTTAATATTTCTTTTTTATTATTTATATTAGTATCTCTGTTAAAAAAAAACTACAAATTTTTAAATAAGACAATGAAATTTGTGTATTGGGTGTCAAGTTATAATTTTACATCTACCTTAAAATTTTAATTTTGATGATAAAAATAAATAAAAATATTTGTTTGTTAAGTTGGTTTTGTAGTGTACAAACCAGTAATCAGATACAAAATATTTTACTCCCTTTAAAGACAGTTAAAGAAAACGTCCTGCTTTTCTATGCTATCCAACACGACTCTCTCCCCAGACCGGTTTCGCTTCTGCCTTACAGGAACTCCTCAGTGAGGCTGTATCGAGTCGTGGTGAATAGCATAGGAAACCAGCGTCTTCTTATTAGACAAGTTTCGTTGTCCAGCGGTAGGATATTAAATCCTGCCGTTGATGCCCTACTGAAATCGCATTCAGTAAATACGAGCATCAATTGTAGCGGGGTGGCTATGTATGTTAAAGCAAAAGGAAAAATTCCCTACTGTCTCGGTGGTATAATACAAAATATTTTACTCCTTTAAAGACAGTTAAAAGAAAACGTCCTGCTTTTCTATGCTATCCACCGACTCTCTCCCCAGACCGGTTTCGCCTGCCTTACAGGAACTCCTCAGTGAGGCTGTATCGAGTCGTGGTGTTTCCTATGCTATTCACCACGACTCGATACAGCCTCACTGAGGAGTTCCTGTAGGCAGGCGAAACCGGTCTGGGGAGAGAGTCGTGGTGGATAGCATAGAAAAGCAGGACGTTTTCTTTAACTGTCTCTAAAGGAGTAAAATATTTTGTATATACAGGACAGTAGGGAATTTTTCCTTTTGCTTTAGTAATTCGATTTTTGTTATCTCTTTAGATATACAGGGTACTATAAAAAGTAAAATTTAAAGAAACACCCTGTATATTATATCACTAGTAAAAAGATATTTCTTCCACGACCGTTAAAAAAACTGCTGTTTTTTAATCGATAACATAAACTTAAAGTACTCCATTGTAGTACACTACATGAAGTGTTAAAAAAGTAACTTTTTTAACACTTTAAAGACTTTCTTCACACTTTGAATTAATGTTTTGTTTCAATGCCTACCACAATAAACCTAAATATTAATTATACATTTGTAACAGTAAACGCAACATCAACTAAATCCAGAGGAAAATTGAAATTTATAACCTCAAATTTGTGCCTCAAATTAACAAAAAAGGTTAAGAAACGTGAAATTAGCGCGCCGATTCGACAACTGTTAAAGAAGTGTGGCCACCTCAGGTTGGACAAGGACGAATGCTATGAGAGGGAATGCTATTTTTTTTAGCTTATTGAAGTGTCATAAGCGAGTGTAAACAGAGCACCCTAATTATGTATGTTCTTGAAAATTATTAGTTTGTTGATCATTTTCAGGGTGGTTTTATTAACTTAAGACATACATATTTTATGATTTTGTGAATATAAACTCTAGTAAAAAACTCTTAAATACTCTTAAAATGGTAGTAATATTGATGTGCTTATGAGTGTCCTAATGAACACAAGCCGATTACCAAGCTTTGTTTCCATAAGTAAGTGGAATTATTTTTAAATATGTTTAGTAAACTATAATTTAGTAATTTCTTCTACCCAGTATTCCGTTATCGCGGTCTAAAGTTTTGCAGTTGTGGATTAAGGCAACTAGATTGAAAATGTTACACCAACAGCCAATACTGTACTATGTAGTGAACATTTTACAGAAGCCAGTTATTTGGAATCTTCTGAAAACAAAAATTGCTTAAAGGTGATGCTGTCCCGTCCATTTTTAAGTTCCCAATTCACCTGGAAACAAAGCATGTTGTGTCACGAAGAAAAATCAAACGAGTTTGTACAGACTCTAATGAACAAACTGAAGGTCAACCGCTAACTAGGTTATACAAATTTTTTGTTTCATTGTTTTTGGAATCATAATGTCATTTGGGCACAAAACAAATAACCCACATTTTACTTAGTACCTATTAAAAGATATACCTAAAGAATGCGGAAAACAATCCTTCATAACATTTTTTCCTATAATTTATTTGTTATGTTAAAAAAGTTTTATAGAAAATATTATAAGTTTCCTAATATGTATCTATTTCCATTAACCCATTAACGCTCGAGAAACCCTTTTAAAAATATGGGTTAGTAAGTTTAATTTTAGATACAGAAGAACAAATAAGGTTAATTAAAAAAATAGATTAAGCATTCTAGAAATAGGTATACAGGGTGTTCCGAAATTCATGCATCAAATTTTAATTGCATATTCTACGTCAAAAATAAGCCCTGGTTTCCTATATAAACATATGTCCGGAAATGATTCCTTTTAGAGATAAGTACAGGATGTTAAAATTTAAAAAAAAAAAAACATTTTTTTATCATAATTTTTAAATTGCTCTAAATATTTAATTGGTATTTGGTACATTGCTTAACAGCAGCCAAAGACACTTCTTTTTATGTAAAAAAATAATTTAAAAATTTATTTTATTATTATTGACGGATGCTTTTACCTTGAAATTACAAGGGGTATGTTTAGTAAAATCTAGTCGGCTAAACCGCTCTCTAATCGGTTTATGGCGTTACGTAAGATTACTAAATTTTCGAATGACAGATGGGCCCGCCACGCGTTCTTACCATGTTCTTAGGCCCAGCGCGTTGGCCGGGGAACTTGCGCGTACGCTCACGTGCGTCGTTCGATAAGTGAGGTTCGTTTCTGTTACGTCTTAAAGAATGCGTTGCATAAAATTCCTAAATTTTTAATGACAGGTTTGACGTTTGACATGTTTGACCTTGAAATCATTGGCGAAACATCGTCGACTATCCTTTTGCCAAGTTTCATTCTTCTAAGTCTACTAATAAGGCCGCTATGATTGATTTTGCTATGGGGTTACCGTCTTACTCGCTGGTTGGTGTCTCTCGCCATATTTTAAACAGCTGTAGCGCCCTTATGGCTAAAGATGGCGTCATGCGGTTTTTCGCTATTTGATAGGTATGACGTTACACTATATTTAAAAAATTTAAACCGCGCGCTGATGACTCATCATCAAGGTTAAATAACGATTTTAGTCGATAGCGCCCGAACGGCATGACTTGGAATTTTCGCGTTTGCGCAAATCAATTTATGACCATAGCGCAAGTATCCTACGCATGGCGGTCATTTTCCTAGTCACGTGATTTTTGACATATGACAGGTGACATTTGACAGGTGACATTTGACAGGTGACATTTGACTAAATAACGCGTTGCGCAAGATTCCTAAATTTTAAATGACGTCAGAAATATTAGCATAATAAGCTCCACCGGTGGACGGTGGGCGTTGAAACCCTCTTCTTTCCCTACTATGGTATTTTTACCGACTGTATTTTTTCTTGATTATAATTATTTTTACCTTCATCATTTTGTCGATATTTTACTCCACTCATAAAAGTTTAAGGTTTATGTCAATCATTTACCAACTACCCAAGCAACACAGAATCCTCTAATAAACGTTTAATTACGTATATACCACTAGTATATTTTTAGTTTATTTCTAACCTTTAATATAGGTTAAAATGTCCGCCTAATATAGGTGTATTAATACTGCAGTACTATCCAAATTTTAGACGTTGAAAGTATACGTTTATTTATAATATAAAATGAGCAATTAAAAAGCGGTTTCTAATAGACCCTATAAATTGGTATATAATATACAAAACTGTAACGTTTACTAAACACGTTAAAAGTCTTAAATTTTATACGTTTATATTTAGAATAAATTTTACGTTAAAAAAGCCATATGAAATAAATCAAATATTGACGTATACGAAAAACGTTTATTTTGTATGTATAATATACGTATATGTATTAGGTAATACATTCGTTTAGAGCTTACTAAATCTAAAAAAAATAAAATAAATAAAATAACAAATTCTCAAATCAAAAGGACACAACTGGTAACACTTAACACTGCACTCTAATAAATAAAAGTAATAAAAACACAACAAAAACTGTATAGAACATAAAAACAGTTGAAACTTAAAAAATTCTAGAATCAAACATAATAATAGAGTCTTTCACGTTTTGGTATTACGGTATCGCTGTTTGGACAGTTTAATGGTCCTGGCATGCCTGTCCGATAAGCTTTGTCTGTGAGTTCTCCGACAAATGCAACTCCCTGCACCTGGTCCTTACCTTGAAATGAAATTTTGACCGCTTCTGTAAAAAAAAACCCAAAGTCACTCAAAAATAGGGTGAAGGTGATCTTAGTGTTTTCTGATAAGAAATTAATTGTTAGGGTAGATTAAAGATATGCCCAAACCAACGCAGGATGCAGGAGGACGGGACGAGGGCGAAACGGATGCAGAACCTATTTCTACAGCGGGATATGAATATATTTACACCAACGCGTTGTGAATACACACATATATCCCGCTGTGAAATAGGTCCACATCATAAAACAATGCTCCTATATCCATGAGGAATATTTGTGGCCAAATTTCTCCGCTCCGTCCCGTTCCCCAGCATTGAGTCTTTATTGTATTGATTGGTTTTGTTTGATTATTTTTTAGGTCTGATAATGCTCTTAGGAGCGAAACACATGTCATCATTTAACGGTTAATTAGTAAAAAAGTGTTAAGACCGAGACTTTTTGTTTTGTTTCTTTTGATATGTTATATCAGGTCTCTTTGAGAATATGGACGACTTCTTTCAGCCCAAACATTTCTAAGAAAATTAAAATAATACTAAAATAGTACACAATACACGTAAATCAAAGCGTATATATTAGACGTTTATAAATGGTGTATTAAAAACGTATAATAGACCATTAAATAACAAGATATATTTCAATAATTTCTATTTTAGTGTACTAAAAGAATTAAAACAAAACAGAGGTGTAAGATGCTGACATTCACTAATCCAAGTGTTTGAGCCCATAATCATTTCCTTATAAATAAGGTATAATAGGGGTTGAGAAGATCAAACGAAAATTTCCGCAACAGGTTCAGCGGCCATTTTGCCGACTTCATCAAATAAAACATCAGCAAATCTTATCTAATATTATATGTAATATGTATAACTATTGAATTGATATGAGCGCAATTAAAATAAGGTAAAAGTAGGTACTTACTTTGTTAGTAATCGGAAATACAATGCACTGCACACACAATATTTTACAACAAGAGACTTGAAGCCGGCTGACGTTTTGTTTAGCGGCTTTCGGCAGCCATTGAATCTCATAAGTCCACTTCGAAGTGTCGAAGGTTAGTTACAAAGCCGAGGAGAACAGCGACTGCCGCGCGCACCGATGTCGTTATCGTAAGGCTGTTGTGGAATAATGCCGAACGGATGAGTAAATTTTGTAGATTATTGGTACGTTTGCATCTAGGAATTTTAGACAATATTATTTATATACAGCACAAAGTCAAATATTTTACAAATATTAACATCAAATTAAAATTATAAAAATATTATTACTAAACCAATGATATTGTCATAGGAGAATGATAATAATGATTTTAAAAGCAATAATAGTTAGTTTTCTAATAAAAATAATCTATAATAGACGTAGATTATGCTTTAGTTTCACACGTTGAAATTTCAGTAAATAGTAAGAAAAAAAACGTTTTAAAATACTAGAAAATAATAGTGTTTCATGAGATTATCATTAATAGTTCCAAACTATAAACATATTTTTGTGCATTTTTAAAACACGCACATAAATGAGACCATAATATAAAGTAAAATATTTTTAAAAATTTTATGATATTAAAGATGATATGACATACGTTGAATATACGATTAAAATATGCACGTGTTTAAAAAATGTTTAATAGAGGTGTAATAAATATACCAAAACCAAAAATACACGACAATATCGTTTAATAAACGTTTATTAAACGAAAAGGCAAATTCTTGTGTTGCTTGGGTAAGGTTAACCCTTGCGATCGTGGGGCTCCCCGGGGCGAAGGTTGGAGCCCTAAGCGTCGGTCCTTCCTATTGACATTTGACAGGTGACAAGTGACATTTGACAGGTGACAGATATGACAATTGACAGATGACAGGTCGTGGCCACGCCCTTGCACAAGATACCTTGACGCAAGCGCAGTACCCTAAAATAGGCGTCGCACCAAGTCGCATAGTCTACTACCAGTGACGTCTATACCCTATTTGTATGGACTATGTTTCAAGAAAAAATGGTGCGCCACTGCTTTTTTCTAATATAAAAATTATTTTTAAAATCCCCATTGAATTTAGAACAAATTTGATCTCCCGACCAAAGCACCGTTTTCTAAGAAAAAATAAAAACCACTTTGATGCATGACAATTTGTTAATAAAAACTTCACAAAAATAATATGAAATTTAAGGTATTAAATGTTTATCATTTTCGTCATTATATTCGCAGATTCGTCATGCATCAAAGTGTTTTTTTTTCTTTGAAAACAGTGCATCGGTCAAGAAAAAAGTCAAGAGATCAAATTTGTTCCAAATTCAATGGCGATTTTAAAAATAATTTTTATTTTAGGAAAAAGCAGTGGCGCTCCTTTATTCTTAAAAATAGTCCCCACCAATCTGGTACGGACGTCAGTGGTAATTTTTAAAAAAATTTTACATAAAAACAAATGTTTCTTGTTGCTGTTGCAATGTACCGAATACCAATTAAATATCTAGAGTGGTTTAAACATTATAATAAAGAAAATTGTTTTTTTCTTAGAAATTTAACACCCTATACTCTCTAAAAGGCAGCGTTCCCGGACATATGTTTATATAGAAAGCAAGGGCATATTTTCGACGTAGAATATGCCACTGAAATTTAATGCATGAATTTTGGAACACTGTATAGTCATTTGTGGGGCCCCATAGCCATTACTCTGGAGTATACAGGGTGTTTCAGAACTATTGAATGAAACTTCTAGGGGTTATTCAGGGCAATAGTAAAAAACATTTGAGTATAGGGACCCATGTCTGGAAAAGTGTCACTACGGCACTACGGCCCTAAGACGCGTTAAAATTTAGAAAGACGATGAATTGCCTAAATAGATTTTATTTAATGCATTTAATGTTTGCCTTTTTACATAATTTCATCACAACAAAATTAGTAAATAAAAAAATATTAATAAAATAAAAAATAAAACAATTAAATTTTAAAACATTGACATTGACATTGACATTTTGAACAGTTGTTGTGTGCACTTTATCCTATTGAGGCAATTCACCTTTCTAAATTTTAACGCGTTCTAGGGCTATAGAGCCGTGGTGACACTTTTCCGAACATGGGTCCCTATACTCAAATGTTTTCTACTGTTGCACTGAATAACCACTGAAAATTTGATCCCATAGTTCTAAAACACCCTGATTAAATAAAATTTAAAATGTGTAAATTAGAGCCTCTTGCTGGCACCATATGGTCCCTGTAGGCCTTAATGGGTTAAGTCGATAAATACACATAAAAAGCTTAAAATAAGTGCAAAAATTTAAATTTAAAAATTTGTCTGTTATGTAACAATGAGTGGTAAAAAGGATAGCGTTCACCCCCACAGGATTGGCACTTGTCCAACAAGCTGGCCTCCACTTTCTGCTTATACCATCCACATTCCAGAGTTTATATTATTCATTTCGATGTTTAAGCAAGTAAAATATGAAGAGCAAAAATATGTCAAGGAGATAATATTTTGTCATATACCTACAACAGGGATGCGTAAAGTTAAAAACAAATACGCCGTAGTTGCCAATTTTTCAGATTAATTAAGTGAATATCTTTCTAAAACTTGCCATTTTTTAACAGCGCCATTAGGTATATTATGATTATATTATGATTAAGAACAAATAGGGTATAACATACAGGGTGATTCACAACTTATCCGACAAACTTTATAAGGGCTAATTCTACAATAAAAATTAAGAAAAAACTTGATATGAACATATTGTGTCCTAAACGACTTAGTTTTTGTACTACAGGGTGTTGAAAATAAAAAAATATTGTTATTTTATAATAACTCCTATACCAATTCAATTATTTTAAAAAAATTAGGGGGCGCCTTCTATGCACCAGAAGACATTTTTGGCATACAAGAAAAAAATTGTACTAGTATCGTCCATGAGAGGTTTAAGGTAATTTTTTTAATAAAAAAATGCTACGACACTGCATTTTTTTAAATAAAAATTTATTGTAAAATTTCCATTTACTTTGAAACGATCTCTTGAATTTTTTTATTTCATGCACGGTTTTCGCGTAATTAAATAGAAACCACTTCTCGGCATGGTCAAATCCCTATCTAATTTAAGAATAAATAACAAAGGTGACTTTTACTGAGAATTTGATATTTAGACGAATTAACCATTTTTTATTGTACAAAAGGCTCCTTGCAAAAAAATATTTGTGCAGCCGTTTTGGAATAAATGGATTAAATTTATATATGTACAGTATGTTTCATTTTCGATGGTTTTACGGGTTATCTCGAAAACCGTAAGGAATATCCGAAATGTAATATAGGACTCCCGATCTCTTTTTTTGAGAAAACAACTAAAGTGAAAACAGTTCATGGCTATTGCGGTCCATCTCGGAGCTACAGAATGATTTTTAGATTTTGCCCATTTTTATAACCTTTTTTAACTCGTTTGCTATTAAAGTTGTGAAAAAACTTTAAATATGTTAATTGTGTAGTTTTTTCCGTAGAATGTTGTGGTGTAATTATTTTTTTTGTATGTTGGTTAGTTTTTGGGAAATTTACTCAGTTTATGTTTTTTCTTATGGAACACCCTGTATATTTTTATCTGTATTTATTAAACTCTCTTTCGACTTTTCAAAAAAATATATAAGTAATAAGTATGTATTTTTAATTTAAAGTTTTAACGAAAATTAAGATTTTTCATAAATTTTGCTTTTTTATAGAATGCCATGACTGAAAATGACAAAACAGTATTTTTCAATACTCATTTTTTTGCTACCCCAACTTTTTATAAAAAACAATTTTAATATTTTTAATTTATTTAAATTAACTAACCTAGGCTTTAAAAAATATTTATGCACTTTTTATAAAATATTTCGAAAACTTGCAATATAATTAAAATAAACAACATAATAATAATATACAAGTTTAAATAATATAAGTCTATTATAGAAAAAGTACTATTATAGAAAAAAAAATTACTAATTGGAAATAAAATAAATACACATTATGAAAACTTCAATTTAAAAATTTATTGTAATTTTTATTTTTTGTTAGTTTACGTATGTATTCTTTTATATTAAATGTTTTATATTACTTATGTACATATTTATTTTATTTTCGTTTAGTAAATACTTATAACTTTTGCTGTAGTAGTGCCTTTCTATGATAAAGTTCTATTTTTTAAAGCTAAAAATATTCGTTAGGGTAGCGGAAGCAAAAAAGTAGGTATTAAAAATACTGGTGTCATTTTCACTCATGACCTTCTATAAAAAAGCAAAATTTATGGAAAATGCTAATTTTCGGTAAGACCTTAAACATATATACATATATATATATATATATATATATATATATATATATTTTAAAATCCGAAAAAGAGCTTAATAAATACAGATAAAAATATACAGGGTGTTCCATAAGGAAAAACATAAGTTGGGTAATTTTCCTCAAAACTAACTAATATAGAAAAAAACTAATTACACCACAATATTCTACGCTACTACACAATTAACCTATTAAAAGTTTTTTTCACAACTTTAATAGCAAACGGGTTAAAGAAGGTTATAAAAATGGGCAAAATCTGAAAATGACCCTGTAGCCCTAGCTAATTTTGTTGTTTTTAACCTTTCTTGGTTTTATAATAATAGTCTCTTTTTAATATCTAATTCAATTTTAAACAAATAATTTCAAAAAATGCATCCTTAACCATAAAAAACACGTTTGAAGAACAAAAACCAGAAGAGGGGCTGGTGTATGAGGGACAAGGGGAAAGAAAAACGGAGTAGTTCAGGTGCACTGGAACGCCGTAAAGTAGAACAGAAATGCTCCTAAGCTACTCGGGAGCGCTCTTTTTGCGTCACAGGAATGCCACTCAGTAGAGCGGTTTTCCGCTCGCGGATGATAATTCAGCGTTGTGATTGGTTAGGGCAAATTTAAAATGCTTTTACCGCCAATCACAACGTTGAATTATCATCCGCGAGCGGAAAACAGCTAGCTAAGCACAGCAGGCGTTAAAGTAAATAAACATGGGTATTCAAATGTTTTTAAAGGCGTTTTTTGTGTTAATACGGTTCAAAACATTTTAAAAACATTTGAATATCTTACTCTCATATTTACAATTACAAATATAATCTCAGGGCCGATTTCTCATATTATAAACCTATGCTTCACGTCTGGGAAATATCCAAGTTTGCTTAAAAATGCTTATGTTAAAGCCATACATAAAAGAATGAAAAAGATTTAGAAAACAATTATAGACCTATTTCCTTATTGTCTAATGTTAACAAGATTTTTGAAAAAATTATCTATAATAGGCTGATTGAGTTTTTGGAGAGGAATGTTGTACTCTCAGATAACCAGAATGGCTTTCGGAAGGCCAAGAACACAATTCGTGCAATCTATCAGGTATTAAAAAAGTTCTAGACTCTTTAAACAATAAAAATAAAACTGCTGCAGTGTGTCTTGACCTTTCGAAAGCTTTCGATAGTGTGAACCATGAAATATTGTGTGGAAAATTGGATTTGTATGGTGTCAGAGGCATGGCTCTGCAACTAATAAAATCATATTTGACTGATAGATCCCAGCAAGTTGTTGAGCGTGATGAGGTTGGTAATCTTTTAAAATCCAATAAGGTATTCTTAAAAGGGGAGTTCCTCAGGGCTCTGTCCTAGGACCACTCTTATACATTTTATACACCAACGAATTGCCGGGAATATCACCTGATCATGTGGTGCTATATGCAGATGACACCACTTTAATATTTAGTGAAGCAAATGATGAGCTTTTGTTGACAAATATTACTAATTCTTTGGATCAACTTAACGAATATTTTGCTGAAAATGATTTGCTATTAAATATAACAAAAACACAAATAGTTCAGTTTGGAAACAAAACAAAAAATACAATAAGAACTAACTATCGTGGGCAGGAGTTGGTGTCGTCTGATACGGTTCGGTTTCTGGGTGTGAACTTGGATTGTAGACTGGACTGGGAAGCTCATATCGAGGAGGTTGCTTTGGGGGTTGCCAGATTTGCCTATGCTTTGGGAGTTATTGCTAAGAATGTTGGTGTGGATGCTGCTATTACAGCATACCATGCATATATACAGAGTCGGCTTAAGTATGGGTTGGTATTTTGGGGAAATTCTTCAAGAATTGACAGAGTTATGGTGCTGCAGAAGCGTTGTGTTAGAAATATCTATGGAATGAAACAAACAGAGAGCTGTCGAGAAGTATTTGTTGACAAAAAAATCTTAACTGTTATAAATCTTTACATTTTGGATTCTGTCATGTTTGTGAGGGGTAACTTGGATTTGTTTGCCGAGTGTCACCTTAGTCATGATCATGACACTCGAGATAAGGGCGGCAAGCTCTACTGTGATAAGTGCAATTTTTCATACATTCAGAAAAATGTCAAATTTTCAGTAATAAAAATTTTTAATTCATTTTCTGAATCAGTTAGGCTACTCTCAGAGAGTGAACTAAAAAAGTGTATTAAGAAATATCTGTTAACAAAATCATTTTACACACTAAGTGAATTTTTTGATGATGAGAATAAAAAGTTACTAGGTAGGTGTAGTAATTAAGATAATATATTATCACATTATTGTATGACATGGTTCCACACCCGTTTGGGTTTTATATGTTACTATTTGTTATTTGGAATTAATAAATGCTTATCTATCTATCTATCTATCTATATTGCCATTTCAAATACGGTTGGACCACTCGGATGAATACGGTTAACACGAAAAAATGACTTACAATGTTTTAAATCGTATTAACACGAAAAAGCGCCTTAAATCAAAAATTTCTAACCTTATTTTAGTAAATAATTTTTAATTCCTGAAAAAAGTTTGTTGTTGTTTGTAGTTAATTTCTTGGCGGGTTGTTTAAAATTAATATTTTTTTAATTTGCTGTGAATTAAAACTTACCCATGGATACCACCCAGAAAACCAAGAAGAAAAGGGCTGAAATGGTCTCTAATGAAAAATGCATTGTAAGAAATTGTTCAAATACAAAAATTAATTCACCAGAAAAACTCTTTGTCAGGGTACCACAGACAGAAAGTAGGCAAGCTTGGCTTGATGCAGTTCAATGTGACCTCACAAGATATTCAAAAACAACCAAAATATATGTCTGCGAAGACCACTTTAACGTAAGTATTTATTATCAATAATGTTTTGTTTTTAAATGAGCCCTTAAATATTGTCGGATAAGTTGTGAAACACCCTGTATAAGCCAAAATATTTTTAAAAGACATTAAAACAGTCGAATATCTTATAGGTATAGCATAATTACCATATTATTATAGTTATTTATTAGATAAGTGAGTTATATTACATATAAGTCACGCAAGAAAAGTTTAATTAATTTTTGGAAAGCAAGCTTGTTTGGTTGTAATGCATTTTGTTGGTAACTACGGGTTTGTTAAACTCTATAATTCACTAGTGAGCTAAAGTACCCTTTAGCTCACTAGTGAATTATAGACAATACAAAATTTTGTTGCTGGTGTTGACAATGACAAGTAACAAATAATGGATGACGTTTTCAAATTATTTTCGATATTAAAAACGATTTATACGAAAGTGTTGGATAAAATTTTGTATTAGAGACGTGAGTTATTACATATAAGTCACTTAAGAAAATTACTTGCGTGACTTATATGTAATATAACTCACTTATCTAATAAATAACTATTTTTTGTGTATGAATGGTTCTATAAATTTATTATTATGTTGTTTACAAAATTTTACTAGTTTGTATTGAACTTCGTAAATGGTTAATTTGAATGTGCTCAGAAGTGGTGCCCAGATTAATTTTTTTTTCTATTTTATCAGATACCTATACAGGCTCATTCTTAACATATATTCATAAATTAGGAAAATTATTGCCAAGTACAAACAATGGCTGAAAATTAAAACAAAAGTTAGTAATAGTTATTTTTCTAACAAGAGGCGGAAAGTGTCACTTTTCCGCACATAATTATTGTTGCCTGAATGACGCGAAAAGGAGTTTGGGCCAGAGTTGGGTTGAATACTGAAAATCGGTATTCGAATACGAATACCGGAGAAAAAGTATTCGAATACCGAATATTTGAATACTGGGGAGAGAAAATGTATTCAAATACTCAGTATTTACGAACATTCGGAATCGGTATTCGAATCTCGAATACTAACCAAAAAGTATTCTGCTAAATACCGAATACCAAACACACAAATGTATTTGAATACCGGCAAAATGTATTCTGAATACTATTCAGAATACTGAGCATTCGAATACAACCCAACTCTGGTTCAGGCAAACAGTTAAGTGCGGGAAAGACACTTTACGCAAAAGTTAGGAATACTATTTTTTCTATGACCGTATTCAGTGTATGTAAACAAAATTAAGTATATTTATTTATTTCAACATGGTATTATGGTAATTAATAGTAAACACACAATTTGTTGCATTCTGCAAATTGTTTACAATAACAATTCCCTGACAGTCAGCTGGTCTTAATTTGGTATTAACAGTAACTCTCACATACCCAGTGTTGCGATAGCTTATTTCTAAAAATCCTCTCGAAATTTTACCAAACAAAAAACGTTAGGGAGTAGGGTTAAATAAAATATTCGGAAATGGTAAAATGTATTGATCCTAATCGTGTTCTAATAATAACTGAAAATGGTATTTCACATTTTATGCATAAACTTAAAAACTATGCTTGATTTATTTTATTGTTATCTACATATAATATTTTATTCGTTCAGCTAGTCAAATAAACATTTTATTTTTTTTACATTTTACAAAAATAAAGACAATTTTTACCATTACTCATAAGCAAATTACCCTAACAAAAATAAAAATACAGGCGGATTCTTTCCTGATACATGCTTCAAACTTTGTGGTTAGAATTGAATTTTAAATACTTTTTACTCCTGAAGTTTTTTGATATTTTGTGATATAACCCCAAAGTCGGTCTATACAAGGTCACGACATTCGCCATAATTCTTTTACGTGTTATGACGTCACATCTCCCATTTTTCTACCATGTTGTTCAGTGCCGGAGATATACCATTTATATATTGTATGTATTGTATTATATATTGTATTAGTAGAACAACCGTTTACACAACAGTTTTTAATTATTATAAGTTGTAAATTCCTTTACTTTAAATAAAAAACATTTGGAATTACATCTTTCAACAAATATCACTTCCAAAACAATGCAAAATGAAATGCGCAAATTCTAGACGTCACTGGATTGATCATCAACTTTGATTTTACCCAGTCCTGCCAACTTTTCTCTGTGGGGTGCCCTTCCTTGCGTCCCCGACCACGAACCGCCTAAAAGTTGAGGATGTGTCGCAACCTTATAAATATAAACCAACCTTGATATAATCCTTCTTTTCGTGATTCCATCTCAGAGCCCGCACTCTATAACTCGATAAAAAGAAATTTCCTTTCTATGCAATCTAAATCTCCTTTCTATCGAGTTATAGAGTTCAGGGGCAGTTTTTTCAAATTTTGACAAGGCATCTGTCAAAATTGGTTTTTAGGTTATACGACATGCAGAGGCGATCGCCGGAAATTTTTTTCCTAATTTCTCTTAGTAAACAAAAATCCATCCAACTTTTTGCCCGTCACTGTATTAATTCAAGCTGTATTTATTGTAAAATAAATTATTATTTTCAGATTGAAAATGATATGGAAAATTTTATTTATTGGAAAATTATGGGAGGCAACAAAATAATAAAACCAGGAATTCTTCCCCATAAATTTCAGTGTTGGGAGACCACACAACACAATTCCGTAGAAAGTATGAAGCAACTCATTTCTATTTTTTATTATTTTTTTAAATTTGTCACTTAATATGATTAAAACAGGTACTTAAAGTGACGACTGTAAAGCTAGCATTGTAAAGTGAGCAGAATTTAAAAAAATTTTGCTCAAAATATAGTGCTAATTTGATGCTAATTTAGTGCAAAAATTAAAAATCTGACGCTTCTCTCAACTCCCTGAAAAACGATACAATGCTAGATCCAAAACGAAAATCAAGGCAAAAACAAATGCTGAGTAATATTAGGTATTCATAATTAGTGCTCAATGAGTGCTGCTTATATGAGTGGAGAAAAAAAAATTAAAAAACTGGCATTATTGGTCAAATTACAAGAGTTTCGGACATCTTAGTTGACAATTCAAAAAAAAAAAACAAATAATTGGCACTATTAGTATAATTCAAGGAGTTTTAAGGATCCCAGCACCATTTTGTCATCAGAAGGATTAAGTGCTTAATAGGAGCTGGCAATTAAAAAAAAAAATTCAAATGTCGATCTTCGGACCATTGACAATACTAAAAACTAAATAATTGGCACCACAAGTTGGATCCAAAGAGGTTTAAAATACCAGCACTATTAACTCATGAAGATAATTTGGTGTACAATTAATGCTGGCAGTTAAAGGCAATGCAATGATCCTTCTGTCTGGTTCGCAGCGTTTTGGAGTATCGTTCGGTCATTTGGACACCCCGCTACAGATGTCATATTCTTAGACTTAAAAGGGTTCAAAACAAATTTGTTAAATATTTGTTATTCAAATTCCATTTCCCTTACCAAGATGTTCTATACGTAACCAGACTTTTACTCTGGTTTTAAATCTCTGGAGGCTCGTCGTAACAACGCTCTTTTACTTTTTCTATTTAAACTTAATCGATAGCGGCGAACTTCTGGGATTAATATTCTTTCTGGTACCAACTAGACGTACAAGGCGTTCTCAGCTGTTCTTCTAAAACACACATAGAACTAACTATGGACAGTGCGCGTTTATTGACCGAATGGTGCATAATTATAACACTTTCTATGCTAATCTGGACATTTTTAATTTAAAATTATCTTCACTTAGACGTATGCTAAATAGTCATATTACATAATTTGTTTTTATGTGTTCTTTAATTGTTTAATTCTTCAAGTTTAGGCTATATTCATATGTTTTCGTTATATTTATATGTTTAATTAAAATCTTTCAACTTTAGCTTGTACCATTTAGAATGTTTTTATTCTGTAGTGTACATTTGTAAATAAATAAATAAACTAGTTCCGGGATACTTGAAACTTCTTAAATTTAACTGATAGTGCCTATTGTTTGGTTTTTTGGCATTATCAACAGTCCAAAGGTCGATATCTTTTTTTTTTAGTTAGATTTACTAGGTGATGTTTGATCATCGTCATTACGTTTCAGTTACTAATAATAAATAGATTTTTGCACAAGTATATGAATGTATACAATAAAATATATACATATAAATTGTTATTATCATTTCATCTCCCTTGTCGCAATGAAATCACTTTACTGATACCGGGTGTTTCCCACAGGTGGTTTCTTCTTATAACTTTTTTACCTTTCAAAATAAAAAAATAAAATTTGATATATCATTAATGGACATAATTGTGGGTTAATTGATCTATTCACTAAATCCTATAACTTCCGGTTTACCCGGAAATGATTGCTACTTTAGAATTTTAAATGGCATCACCAGTAAATTTTTTGTCTTATCCTAATAGGATATGACATTCTGAATGCAATGACACTTCACATGTCATTTTTTGACATTTTGGCTGTCAAAAATTTATTTTTAAATTTCCAATCCAGAGTGTCATGATTAATGTAAAATGGTTTATTTTAAGTCAAGAAGCCAAGAAAAATGAAATTATTCGTCTTTTGTCAAAGACTACAAAATCCTATTTATAGTCATAACCCATTTTTTTTAAAGGAACTAGGGTAGTTCGTTAGCATATCCTAAAATGAATTTTAATTCAAATAAATTGGTACCACATGGGCGGTATTTCAGGAAAAGTTTATATTCAAAAAGCATGTAATAAAATGATTTTAAACTAATCATTATACAATCATTATACTAAATGATAATATTGATTTATAAAACATCAGGTATTTATTATGTGTTCTGCAGAAAAAGTCTTATTCGAAATACCGCCTATGTAGTACCAAATTATTCAGAATAAAATGCTCTTCTAGGATGTGCTTACGAGCCACCCTCCGTTTATTTAAAAAAATGAGTTATGACCATAAATAGCACTTTGCAAACTTTGACTCCACCTTGAGAAGTCTTTTTATTTTTTCATGGCTAGTTGACTTGTAAATAAACTGTTATCATGGCACTCTGGATTGTCAAAACATGACATGTGAGGTGTCATTATATTAAAAATGTCATTCTATTGAAATAAGATTCAATATACAGGGGGTGCCATTTAAAAGTAGCAGTCATTTCCGTTTAAACCGGAGGTAATAGAAAATAAGATTAATCAATCCCCAATTATGCCATATAACTATACAGCAAATTTCATCTTTCTATCGTAAAAGATAAAAAGTTATAGGGGGAACCACCGGTAAGAAACACCCGGTAGATTTACTTAGATAGTCTATATTTAAATCTGCATATTTTTTAAGAAGGTTTGTATTTAAAACCTTATACACAAAAGTTAATAATGTTCTAATATATAGACTGTCCAGGGATGGGGTTTACAAGAGAACAAATGGACCAAAAATTTCATTTTTCGAAAAAAATCATTCGTCATAAAAAGTTTTGCTTGTAAAAAGATAGGATTCACAAAGAGAAAATATTGATTTTGTATACAAGGTTGCAAAGCTTAAAAAACAATATTTTTCTTCAAGAGTAAACTACCTTTATTTTTGGATAATCTAAGCTTGGTCCCGCAAATCAATAAAATTCCGCACAAAAACAAGAACGTTAAACCGATAAGGCAGATATTGCTTTTGCCATGATCAATATGTAAAGAAAATATTTTTAATATAAATTGTTATTTACTGGGTGTTCGGATTTTTATGTCATTAAGTATATTATTTAAATTTAAACTTTTCCTATTTGCTGACGTATTGAACTATTATTTTTAATATTTTTTAAATATGGTGAAATTCTGGGTACAAAAGCCTATTTACAATAAAAACATATTTGTTATATAGGCTAATTGTTCCCAGAGGAAACAGAAGCCAAGAAAACAAAGCACAAGCAACATATTTGTTAATGAGCTTTGTATAGTTAAAACCATTTTTAGATAATGCAAATGCTTCTACTAGTAAAAGTAATATTCAAGAAGAATTTGCTATTGCTCCTGCCTCAAATTCCAATCAGAATAATAAATCTCCAAGTAATGGAGCCCCATTCAACGAATTAGAAGTTACAAGGTTGGTGATTTTTTTTAATACATTTTATTGAAAATTTCGCAAATAATTTTTAGACTTTGAATTTTTAGTCGAACACGTTTTGTTTTCGAGATATCTATTATTAAACTTAACCCATTGAAAGTGAAGCATTGCAATTTTATGAGAGAACTGGCTAAAATAAATAGAAAAATGGGTTTTTAAGAGATAAGGATCAAATTTTAAGTACCAATTTAGCGGATAACTCAAAAATTGCGTGCAAAAGGAAAGGAGAATATGATGAATTTAGGTTAGTTTTTTTCCTCGGCTTTTTCTACTCAGGTTTGATGATGGATACCTCGAGAACGAAACGTGTCCGACTAAAAACTCTTTCAGATTCGTAATCAGCGCCCTAAAAAACCCCTTATACTAAATTTCAATATATCGGCGATGCGTCCGGTTTATAAAAATTACCCAAATTTTAATGTCCCTTCCCAGATTTTAAAAAAATCAGCGGTAAAATTTTCCATAAATGTCGATTTTTAAAATTTGATGCATAATTTTGGCATACGGGAATTTTTGGGGCGCTGATTACAAATCTGCAAGAATTTTTAGTCGGCAACGTTTCGTTTTCGAGATATCCATCATCAAAATTAAAAAGGAAATTTACCTTATTTTCACTATGTTCCCCCTTCTTTTGCGAAACTATCTTGATTTAAAGCTTATTTGGCTTTTAATATTTGATTTCCACCGCTTAAAAAACCATTTTTTCATTTATTTTACTTCTTTTCCATAAAATTTCAAAGCTTCACTTTTAATCGCAGTAGCCATGACGCCGACATGGTTACTGCGTTTAAAATGATTTAAATTAAAATACATAAGTGTTACTATTGCTCTTTTTTTATGTTCATAAAGGAGTCAGGATCTGTGTTCTGAAAGCTTGACCACTCCTTTAACACTCTGTATTTCTGGAGCAGACACCAGGAACATTGATGAAGGAAATATGGAGACCGACATTGGTTTTCCATTGAGTGCACGGTAAGAAAAAAAAATCTATTAGATGCTACAAATATGCACTGTAAAATAAGTAATTTATTTTTTTATCAACAAAATAGTTGAAACCCTCTAAAACTGTATCTAATTTGGAGTTATGAATAAAACATAATCTAAGGAATTTCAGAAAACTTATTATAATTAATTGTAATAGCTTTATTTACAAAAATTGCACATGTAAGAGGGTAGGTCCGGGAAGCCCCGCCCACCTAAGCAGATTTGAATATTGTGAAGTGTCAGAAACTTATGGGTCCCAGTCTGTATTAAAAACGGCGTTGATTGCTCAAATCTTCAAACTTGAAACATTTATTCATGTCAATATACAATTGTATTTACACACGTCATAATTAAGGGACAAATTTATTTCGCTGAACATGCCAGACTATGCAGTCACTGCGTATGACAGTTGTTCTTATGTATTATAATATATTATGTTATAGTTCAAGCATATTCAGCACGACAAACCTGCCCAGGGTAAAAATAAAACATAATAAAACTATTTAGTAACATTAACTTGCTAAAAATAAAAAAATTATACATATATAAGAAAAAATACACAATATAAATATTAGCAGTTAAAACATATTAAAAAAAAACAAAACATTTAAAAATGAGGACAGGCCAAGCATATTTAGCAAGTCAACCTGCCAAGGTAGAGATAAACTATAACAAATAATAAAAAATTCACAAATATAGAGAAAATACGCAATAAAAGTATATATAAAACATTTACAACTAAGGACAGAGTCAAACATTTAATTTAAGTTAAAATATGTTTATATCTATTGTTTATATTAAGGTATGCTTAATTTTTGGATAAGTAACCGTTTTCTGTAAAAAAACTTTGTTTTTAAGAACCTACTAGTGAACTGGGATGCCTGATTTGAGGTTGGATAAAGTCGCCCACCTAAGGTGGACAAGGCCGCCCACCAATTAAGATTTTTTATATCATAGAACCTTTTCAAATAAATTAATCTACATTACTTGTTATCTAATATTTATTATAAGTCCTAGATGTTCAAATTCTTCTAAATAAGAAAATTATGGGCATAAGTCTAAATGGTAAAACTCAACATTAAAAATAAAATATATTTATCAAATTTTTTATAAAAATATTATAAATAAATGACATTGTTGTTATTACTAACAAAATTTTAAATATCTACACAGCTAAATGGCAAATATATGGTTTGGTGTCCCCTCGACCAGAGCAATTTTCTCTGGGCGAACTTACCAGATATCGCAATTTGTTTCTTTAAAATTGAAATTTTCTTCCAAAACCTTACAAAACATAATATTTTAATAATGCTTGGTAAAATACAATCAATCACCAACAATTTGATATATTATTGATGCAAATTAATACTTATGTATCATATACTACGTTTATATCGAATAGTTCAAGCTGGCTTGAAAACAAAGCGGCTTTGAAACGATTTTCAAGTCTACGTGTTTATTTCGGTGGCTTGAAAGTCGATTGAAAATCGAGGTCAAGCAAGTTTCAGGCCATCGTCGTACGCATGCGGCTGTTCTACATCCAAATTCACAGTAGACATCAAGTAAAAAACAAACCTCACTTTTTAATTTGTCCCGTTTTGTGTGCTGTTGTTGATGTGAGCATGTTTTAAAGTTTTTTCACCTGTTTTTCACTCACATTTTGTATAAAAATATCAAAATCATATATGAAATTGACACTGATGATGTTCGTGGAAGCATTCATCTGAAGTTAGGCAGTTATTAAGCCCGCTTGAATCGTTTATATCGTGTTTCTAATCGGCTTCAGTGAAGTCAACCCTACTTATTTTCAGGCTTGACTTGAACGATTCAAGTCACTTTCAAGCGCGTTTATATCGTTTTTTCAAGCCACTTTTAAAAGCCGCTTTAACTCAAGCTAGCTTCAAGTATTCGATATATACTACGTTTATATTAAATAGTTCAAGCTGGCTTGATAACAAAGCGGCTTTGAAGCGATTTCCAAGTGTACGTGTTTATTTCGGTGGCTTGAAAGTCGATTAAAAATCGAGGTCAAGCACGTTTCAGGCCATCGTCGTACGGATGCGGCAGTTTTACATCCAACTTCACAGTAGACATCAAGTGAAAAACAAACCTCACTTTTTAATTTGTCCCGTTTTGTGTGCTGTTGTTGGTGTGAGCGTGTTTTAAAGTTTTTTCACCTGTTTTTTCACTCACATTTTGTATAAAAATGTCAAAATCATATATGAAATTGACACTAATGATGTTCGTGGAAGCATTCATCTGAAGTTAGACAGTTATTAAGCCCGCTTGAATCGTTTATATCGTGTTTCTAATCGGCTTCAGTGAAGTAAACCCTACTTATTTTCAGGCTTAAACTTGAATGATTTAAGTCACTTTCAAGCGCGTTTATATCGTTTTTTTCAAGCCAGTTTTAAAAGCCGCTTTAACTCAAGCCAGCTTCAACTATCCGATATAAACGTAGTGATAGTAACGTTTGAATTTTCACAGAAGAAAAAATTCACCAACCTGCCTCCAAAACGTTTTTCGATAACTGAAAGGTTAATAGGGATTTCCTGGAGCGCAAATCAACTAAAGTTAGCATTTTAGGTCTTATGTTTGTATTGAGTGATAGATATCGGACCGATTAGAGGTTGCACTTAGAAATTATGACGGTGGACGGCGTTATCCCCTGGGCGGGGCTTCCCGGATCTCTCCAATATGGTTAGCTGTAAAATAGTAACTTGGCATAAATTCAGTAAAAAAAACAGTACTGTACTGTACCAAACTGTAGTTTAAATTTGTTATTAAGTTAATTTATTATTATTAGTTCGAATTTTTAGCAAGAAACAAATTTTGATCAAGTCACTTAGAGAAAGTTCACAGAATTCTGGGATAAAGTGTTTATTTACTAATTGTAAGAAAACCTGTAGAGATGAGGCAAATATTCAGTTTTTTGTATTCCACGAGACCCAGAAGTTGCTAAGCAATGGATTATTAATTCTGGTAAGTTTGACTATACAAGTTGCGTTTTTAAAAACTTATAATGGCTATATTTTCTAAACCAGGAAAAATATCAAAAATAAAAAATACCGTTTCTATAAAAAAGAATTTAGCATAATATGGAGGTATGTTTTTTGCAATATTTAATTTTTTCCTATGGTTTGTGTTATACTAATAGGGAACCCCTATAAGAGAATGGTAATATTGAACCGGGTTTCATTCAAAAGATGGAGATCTTCATCTGACTCATCTAACTGACAATAATGAACCAAATAGTTTTTCGTCCGGTTCTTCAGTTCAGTTGGAATTTGTGCAATTTCCGGAACAATTCCAAATCAGGATGATAATACCAAAGTCGCTCTGATAATACGTCTTATATATTTTGCGACCTGAAATACTCTAAAGAACAACCGGAAAAATGTAGGATCAGTGTGAAAAATGTATAATGTGGGCTTGTCAAAAATGTTCAGGATATGAATATTTCTAATAAATAATATTTTCTTTATAATTATGTTTTGATTTTCTTCTGGATTCCATATAACCACCATATATTTAACTGCTACTTTTGACTATTTTTTTTTTAATGGAAATAGCACCAAACCATTTATCATATAATTTTAATTAAGTAGACCCTGTAATTTTTTAACAAATATAGAATTTATCTTTAAAATAAACGACTTTTTATTTTTTGGAAAAAAAACAAACAGGGGTTTCCTATTAACACCTTTTCCTCAAATTGGTAAGATTGATTGATTGGATAGATCTCAGCAATAAAAAAAAGGGGTCTACCTGATAAGACTTCGCCAACGTTTATTTTATATTTGTAAAATTTGTGCTTAATTTTAGCTTTATACATCGGCGAACACCTCACGGACACATGGTGCACCCTAACCTCAACGCGGACGTCATCTCCAAGAATTTTCCTGAGAAAAGTGCAAAAACAAGAAGAAAATCATTTTTAGGGCGTTTTGTGGGACGCTGTATCCAAATTTCATGTTGAAAACGACCCCCGAACACCTGGTGCAAGGTGTGTGAAAGCCATTTTTGTGGCTTTTCGAGACAGAATTGAAAAAACGAACCCAAAACCGTTATAGAGGGTTTTTGGGACGCTTATTCAAAATTTCACGTCAAAAACGATCCCCCAGCTCCTGTTGCACCGCAACCTGACCCTGAACGTCGTCTCCGAGGGTTTTGCAGACACAATTGCAAGAAACTGACCAAAATCTATTCATATTGAAAAAACCTCGATGACGATGAGGACGTGAAATTTTGATAAAGCGCCCCAAAACCCCCATAAGGATTTTCATCTTTATTGATTCTGTCAGGAAAATCCACGAATATGACGTTCACGGTTAGGTTCCGATGCACCAGGTGTTCGGGGTTTTTTTCACAATGATTTTCGGTATGTTTTTGTCACTTTTGCAGAAAAACTTTCGATGATGACACTCGCGTTCAGGTTATGAAGCACTAGGTGTCGGTGGTTTGTTCGCAGATGCCATATTTAAATTCAGCGACCCAAAAAAGTTTTTCTTCCTTCCCCACATAAATTTTGAGAAAGTCCAACGGAGATTACGTTCGTCGACGTTTCTGGGCTCCATGTGTCCGGGGGTTAATTTAAATGTCATAATCTTACTAAAAATTGCGAAGTTTTTTGCTTCATTGCCTCGACTACACCCTTTGGCATCAGTAACTAATGGTTTTGTTTTTATTTTGTTTATTATTTTAGGAAATCTAAAACTATTAAATGTGCTAGATATACTACCTGCTGACCAACAATTGCTCGAATTTGTTTGCTGGAATCATTTTCAAGATGACGATATAAAAACAACGGCTTCGCGATGCTTAGTTCTAAGAAAAGATGCAGTACCAAAATCATCTTCGACTCGTAATATTCAAGAAGGAACCGATCAACTAAAGCCTTACATTGTACTTAAAGAATATCATATTGAAAAAAATGTTAAGAATAAAAATATATTGATAGAAAACCCGGCTGACGGGTCCGTGACAGTAAAGACTAAAAAAGGCGATGGTATTGTGAAAGAAATTAAAACTGAAGAAGACAATGGTATTATAGAAGAAATTAAATCTGAAGAAGACAATGGTATTATAGAAGAAATTAAAACTGAAGAACCTTGTCCTAAATATGAGGGATTTTCCGAAGAAAATGTTCAACTTGAAATTGTTAAAGCTGATATTGCTGATCATGACTATTGTTTACTGCTCAATGAAAATACCATTAAGGAGGGAGACTTTACGACTACATTGGATAAATTTAATAAAAAAGGAAAAGGAAATTGAAACAACACAGTATTCAGCTCAGAAAGAGAAGAAAAGTATCTAATAATAGTAAAAGCTCAATAAATAGACAACAAATTCTTCTAAAGACAATTTTAAAATATAAATCTAAAGCATCAAAGGCGGTTACAACCATGCAACTTTTAAATAGAAGAAAAAATCAGTGGAACAAAGATGAAAAGATCTAGCAATGGGTCTTTTTATAAATCTCCATCTACCTATAACTTTTTACAAGAACAAAAAGTGACTCTTCCTAGTACAGGTATGTTTTAATTTTCAGTATAAATTTGTATAAACACATACGGGGTTTCGCTAAAATGTCTGTACATAATGCTACCATAGCCTCCTTGGGCCAATCCAATGCAATTACCTTAGTCGAAAAGTTAATTGTTTGCGAGATACGGGAGGGTGTCAAAGATTTTATATTATTTTAGTTATTTTTAAATATTTTATGTATTATTGAAAATATTTTCACAACACAACAGTGATTTAACCCAACTTGCATTTGTTAAAAGTTGATCGTTTGCGAGATACAGGGTGTCCAATTAAAAAATAAATGGAAAATTTGACACCCTGTATCTTGCAAACCAGCAGCCTTTCAAACTATATATTTCATATATCAAGAATACCTTTATTGATCAAAAATATGGGAGAATGAAATTTCTATACTTAATTTATAATATAACGGGACAAAAAAGTTACAACACTTTGAAACTCAGCAAAGGACTACAGATGGCTCTCTCTATGCTGCTTAGAAGCCTATTTACTGTATTTTTCGAAAGACTAAAAGAATCTTGGTGCGTCGAGTGCTTGACAGATTTTTTTTAGAAATTAGAAGTGCCTTAAAATATTACAAAATTTCAACAAATATACCAAGTTTGATGGCCCTTTTATGTGACTTGCTATTTATTTTTAAAACTACTTCTGAAAAAATGTAAAGACCATTGCTTAAACTTCTTATACATATAATAAACTAATTTTGATAAGAACTTTAAATTTTCGTCACTATGATGGGAGAAAAATGGCTGATCTTTACCCACCTCCTTTAATCTCCAATTTTTTTCTCTTTCATTTACAGGGTGTAATTTATTTGATCGCTAAAAATACAGGGTATGATTCCTTAGCATATTCTAGGAAAAAGTTAATATATAAACATGTTATTTTGTCCTAAACCTCTTAACTTTTAAGCTGCAGGTTGTTAAAATTAAAAAAAAACTTTCTTATCATAACTTTAAAATTGATGTAGATTTTTAATAAAATTTGGCACAGCCTTCCAAGCACAAATAGATTTTTTTTAACATAGAGCATTTTTTTATATTTCTTACTAGTGGCGTCCGAACGGGATGAATACTAAAAATTAAAAAAAATATATGATACGCCATTGCTTTTTCTAAAAATAAAAATTATTTTTTAAATCATCATTTATTTTTTAACAAATTTGACCTCCTGACTTTTTCGTAGTATGCGCCGTTTTCGCTTAAAAAACATAAAATAGGGCACCAGTCTTTTAGTTTAAAATAATTTTGCTATACAAAAAATGCCTCAAAAACGGTTTTTATTTTTTTACGCCAAAACGGTCCATTCCATAAAGAAAGTTTTGGAGGTCAAATTTGTTGTAAAATAAATGGGAATTTTAAAAATAATTTTGTTTTTAAAAAGCAAGGACGCCGCTGGTGGAAATAATTAAAAACTTTTACATTAAAAAGACTGTTGGTGCTTAGTAGGTTCTTGTTTAATTTAATAAAAATATCTTAAAGAGTTTTAAAGTTATGATAAGAAAACCATATACTGTAGCTGAAAAGTTAAGACTTTTAGGACATATGTTTATATGAACTTTTCTTCCCATAATAAGCCAAGGAATCATACCCTGTATTTTTAGCTATCAATTAAATTACACTCTGTATGGTCTTCCCGAAAATAAATGCAAACCATTTCTAATTAATATTTATTATTTTTTACATCATTAACTATTTTGAAAAGGTTCAACAAAATATCTGAATTGGTATAAAAGATGCTATTAAAAAATATATATTTTCTAAATATTTTAAACACCCTGTGGTTTAAAAAGTGTGATATTTATGACATATGTATATATTGTTTCAGAGGTGGTGAATGTTTTGTCACATTACCTGACGTCATATCCAGATTAGGTCAGGTCGGTGTATTGTAACATATAAGAAACCAAAAGAAAAAATGTGACTTTTAATTTAGACGTTATAATATTTATTAAACAACTTTATTTAATTTAAAAAACTTTAAACTTATTGGAATTAAAATAGTTTTGAGTTACATTAAATACCA
The DNA here is from genome assembly GCA_014170235.1 of Listronotus bonariensis. Taxonomy (NCBI): domain Eukaryota; kingdom Metazoa; phylum Arthropoda; class Insecta; order Coleoptera; family Curculionidae; genus Listronotus; species Listronotus bonariensis. The sequence goes on from JACEGR010000543.1 coordinate 213,300, forward strand.
CACTCACGGGTAATACAGTTTACCTTTTTTTCCACTTGAAAATACTTTACCATCTTCAAAGTAAGAACTTGTACGGCTCCTGTATATCGTTGCGGCATATTTGATAATAACGACCTATATTAAAAATACTAACACTTCACAGTAATCGTATATTAAAATCACAAAACAGCACTTAACATTCAAAATTGTTGTAAATAACTTACTCTACACGAATAATTTGCGTTCATAAAGTTGCAGGTTAAGCACAGGTTCACAGTACAGCAAAATAGGTCTGGAGTGTGGGTTGTATTGTATTGTATTGTAGTGAATGGGGTCGTTCGGCTTAAGCTAGCCCTTCTCCCACTTCGACCTAAAAGATATTTTGTGGATACCCTACATTAGTTAATCCCCTCGTTTCCAAAACTTTTCGCGAAGCTGGAAATATTTTGGGGGCGAGCCTTTTATATCTTCTGGAGTCAAGAAAACTCCTTGCAGATCTTTTAGTCTCTGGCCTGTTAATTTCGTACATCGGCATAGTATATCGATCGATCCAGAGGTATATCGCTCGATCGATCACAAAACGTACAGCGGTCGTTGTCGGTCTTTCCCATCTTGTTAAGGTGATACCTCAGAGTGCTGGGATCCGTCAGGAAGTTATTAACTATCCTGAGTTCTTTTGAAGCTCTTAATAGCTTTTTAGTGTATTTAGGCGATTGAGAGATAAATCTCTTCGCCTGTCTTTGAGCGTTATTCCAGTGAGTCTCTTTTTGCCTCTGTTCCCATTCTCTAAGTTCTTCCCTTAGGTGACTTCTCGTTATGCCGCAGAATTATTCCGGTCCGTAAAACGGGGCCTGTGCACCAACTTTGGCTAGTTGGTCAGCAATTTGGTTGCCTTCCACTCCTTCATGTCCTGGAACCCACATCACAGTTAGTCTGTTGTTTGTAGCCAGTTGATTAAGTGATTGTCGGCACTCCCAGGCAAGCTTTGAGTCATAGCAGCATGAAGCTAATGCCTTTAAGGCTGCCTGGCTATCTGATAGAATATAGATATTTGCTCCCCGTAGGCCTTTTTTGGCGCATTCGGTTGCGCAGATATCTAAAGCGTAGATTTCAGCTTGAAAGATGGTGGGAGATTTTCCTAGGGGCTTTGCGAGTCTACATCTTTGTCCGTAGACGTATGACAGTTGTTGACATTTGATTCATAACTAACGATTTCTCTCAGATTTCCGTCAGTGACGTAATTTTTTGTCTCTCTTGGTTTAGATTGTATAAAAAGGGAACAACAAGGTATGACGAAATATTCACCACCTCTGAAACAATTAATAGATTTCACCACCTTCTAGATGTTTAGAATTGTACCGTTAGTACAATTCGAACATCTAGAAGGCGATGATGTCTTTCTTATTTTTCAATGCAGAGTCACCCTCTTGTCGGTTGAGTTTCAGGACACCCTTCGTTTAATAAAAAAAATATCTTCCGGGAAGCAGAAAGTTAAAGGTCACTTCTAATTCACAGTCCATATTAATAATGTTGTTTTTTTTTAGCTACGATTCGTAACTGGATAACAAATGTCAATATTAAACCAGGATTGTGTCCAGCAGTACTATCTCAAATAAAACGTAAAGTCTCAACTATGAAGAACCAAGAAAAAGCTTGTATGGTAGTATTTTCTGAAATTAATATTTCATATAGTTTAAAAAGGAGAGAGGACGGAACCTTCAAAGGATTTCAAGATTTTGAAACCTTAGAAAGTAACGAATCTATCATCGGTACTGATATATTAGTACTTGTTTTAAAAGGTTTATATTCAAATTGGAACTTACCATTAGCATATTTTGTTACTGAAAAGGAAACATGTAAAGTAATGGTATCCAAGTTACTCGAACTATCCGTGAAAGAAGCAATGGATACTGGTTTAGAAGTCTGTGGCGTGCTTAGCGACTTGGACTGTAAGTCCAAATATCTTGCTGTATTAGAAGTCCTTGGCCTAACTAAAGATAAACCTTATTTTGTTGTTGAAAATAAAAAAATATTTGGATTCTTAAATATATTTTCTCTGTTTGAAAGGATCAAAGACGAATGGTCACTTAACGATTTTCTATTTTGTGGTAATCAAATTTCTATACAAAATATAGTAACGGTTTTAAAAAATCAGATACTTCAAGTTCCTCCAAACCCTTCCAGCTTTATTTATTCAATCTCCTTTGTCTATTTTAAACCAAACCGGCAAAAATGGAGGCATGAACATGAACAATAACGAAACAACGCATTCAGCAGAGTTTGTTAAATACTTGAGTGTTTTTTATGAAATCCTTAATAAAAAAGATTTTGAATTGACTGGATTTCTTCAGGTTATGAAAAAAACCTTGACCAAATTTAAAAACGGCGTGTTTAAAGTAACTCATAATGGAAATGAAGAATTGTTAGTTTTTCATGATTTGTGTACTTTTATTAATGCCATAATATTGTTTTGCAATGAGTATCAACCAAAAAAACACCCCAATTTTGTATTAAATTCATCCGCTAGCGGATTTACTAAGGAATTATTTTCAATTAATGACCCTGACTGTACTCTTCAGACGTTTAGAAATCAGTTTCGTGAAACCTTTGTTAACAATATGATGAAAGCGCCGAATGAAAATGATTAAATTATATTTATCCTTGATTAACTTTATACAGGGTGTTTCCTAATTGCGGTAGGAAAATTTAAGGGTGTTCCTGACCCAATTCAATGAAAAAGTTTATATAAACATACGTCCGGAAATGTTTTGTTTATAACATACAGGGTGATAAACTTTAAAAAGAAAATCGGGTTTTGATTATTGAAATATGCCTTATCCGATTTTAATAAAATTTGGCTGTAGGATTTGTTGAAATAGAAAGTTAATTCAGCCCTAAATTAATTTTAATTAGTGCGACCAGTGGCGTCGTGGGACGCATCTCAGCTAATAAAATTAACAAAATAATGTACGACATCGACTTTTTTGCCACTTTTATATTTTTTTTGGATAAAACACTTCAAAATACAATTTTTTTGTTTTTAAATATATTTACGTATTACGTATGTTGCTTAGTTTTCCAGAAAAAAATAAAATACACTTAACTGCCTATACCAGGACCATACAAGAAACAGGACATTTTTTTCCTTTTTAAAAATTAAGTGATATAACTTTCTATTAGCAATTATGTAACAACAAAAATAAAAACCTAATTAAATAACGTTTATATTTAGTTTACCAATTTTTTCCAAAAAAGTATTTTGGAATTTTAAGGTAGTTTAAAAAGTTTAACACCCTGTATCTTGAGAACCCATGTTTATATTAACTTTTTCTTAAAATTGGCTTAGGAATAAACATTTTTTTTACACCCTGTATAAATCTCACGTTCACTGCAATAGGTATAACTAAAAATTAAAAAAATGTCATTTGAATCTTTATGAGGAATGAAATGACCTTCTCAAAATTATAATTATTTTTCAAAATATATGAATGTTTTAAATTTATCTGTGATATTCTATTAAACATGTAAGAATTTAGTACAATTCTAGTTATTAAGTTTAATGTGATATTAAAATATAGACTGCAAAACATTTGTATTATAAGTTAGTATTTGTTTAATAAATGCAACATTTTATTTTTGTACTAACGTTTTAGTTATTTCTGATTATTACCTTTTTGTTTTAATATTTATTACATATTGACCAAATTCAGTTAGAACTATTGGTCCAAGAGCCCGTGAGCGACAGACTTTCGTTATTTTATAAAAGCTGAAAGGTTGTCAGGTACCAGTTACTAAATGTTAATTAATTGAAACTTAACTTTCCTCGGTTTGTAAAAGCTGATTTTTTTTTTGTTACTTGGGTACCTACTAGAAGATATTTTCTCAGTCGCCAGACAGTTTTGACAGTTCCAACCCCTTGGCAGATAAACATTTCGGGGTAGCCCCATGGTCCGAGGAAGTCCAATATTTCTGTTATTTTACAAGATATGACAAAAAGACTTTTATAAAAGTTGTAGTAGAGTTTCCAAATACGCATGACATAAAAATCTTTCGATGTATACAGGACCATGGGGCTACCCCAAAATGTTTGTCTGCCAAAGGGTTGGAACTGTCAAAACTGCTGGGGACTGAGCAAATATCTTTTAATAGGTACCCAAGTAACATATATATAATTCAGCTTTTTACAATATGACGAAAGTTAAGATGCAATTCATTAACCTTTGGTACCTAGTACGTGCCAAAGCCACTATGAGTCAAATTTTATAGTCTACCATTGCTTCTACCTATGTTGGGAACAAGCCACCAACTTTCAGCTTTTACAAAATAACGAAGGTCTAACGCTCACGAGATTTTACCAAAGAATACTTACCCATAGACCCTCACAAGTGAAATTTCAGCGTAATCTGAGAATTTTAGTACCTACCCTGACCACCAGATAGCGAAGTAGTCCAATCGACCAATAGAAACTCGACATCGACAAATTTTCTGATTGGTCCGGTGCCAACTTTCGCTATCTGGTGGTCAGGTAGGTACTAAAATCTCAGGGTACGCTGAAATCTCACTTGTGAGGTTCTATGGATTAGTATCCATTGCTTTTACTCTATATCTTTGGCAATGTATTGTTGTTTTCTACATTATTGCACGTGAGTTGCAGTTACATCTGTATAATTCTTGAAATAATTTAAAAAAGTAAAAACGGGCTATCTAATTTTTGTTTGTTTTTTGTTGGTAGTATACTTTAAGACAATAAAATTCAAGATTTTTTAAAACTTTTATTATTCTTTCTAAGCCCTTATTCTAAAAATAAAAATAATAACCCATTGTTTTTTTTTGTGATGTAAATAACTATTGGTTTTTTTAATGATCTGTAAAATTTCAAAATTTGAAATACGAGTTTAGAGTTTTTTTAACTAGAATATATTGAATCAGAAGTGTTTATGATTCACTAGGGGTCAAAATAATAAAAAAAATATAAATAAATGTGACGTACAAATTTGGACAGGCGCAGATGTATGTTTGAAGGTTTTGATTCTGTAAGCAATAGGGCTTACATTAAGGATTTATTTTTCGTAAAAATATGTTTGTGGATAGACAAAAAACAAAGCAAAGTTTATAACATTTACGTGACATGATCGCTCATTTTACCAATCTAGAGGAATTATGAATTTGAACTTATTGATATTTTTGGTACTTAAACTAATTGATTGAGGATTGAGGATTGCTCTAAAGAAAGTCAGTCACCTGCAACAAATTTACTATAACAATGCCACCAATACTACCGAAAAATAATCACTCCGTTTTTAAGGTACGTATTCAAAGCAACCGAGAGAAACATTTGTGTTGTAGCTGTTTGTTTCAAATTTAATTACCAAGAATAAACATTTTGTCTTCATTTTAGAGCAATTTTTGGTTTTGGAAAATGGCTCCGTGAAATAATCAATAAGGTTAGAAAAGGAGTGAGAAGCAATCCGAGAAGTGTCATAATTTGAACTCCCCGTCACGCGCACACGTCATGCGCACAAAGAACATCGGCAAAATTCAACAAGCGTCTAGCCCCTTGGAAGCAACTATTGATCCTGGTTTGTGACATGCGCATTATTCTGCCGCTACGATAATCGTTGACGGATGGTGCCGAGCGCTATACAGGGTGTTACTTATTATTATGTTATAATTTTAAGGGGGAGTTCCTGGCTGGGCCAATTTTAAGTCGAAAAGGTCACATAGACTTACTTTCGTACAACGGTCCGTTTTCGCGTTAAAAAATAAGAAAGACAATCTCAATTGGCAGAAGAGAAAAAAAAGTTTGGTTTTTATTTTAATAATTAATATGATCTAAGGTGGCGAGGTGTTTTTGTAATTTCTTTTTTTATATATGGTTTTTGTTTACGTAGAGAAATGAGAATTAAAAGTATTTGTTTTTCTAGTTATGCATACTTTTTAAAAATTATGATGTATATTGGAAATTTATTTTTTTAAAAGATTATTTCCTTCCTATTAATTTTGACCAATTGCTATCAAGAACTGGTATGTCAAATATAAATTTTAGATGGAAAAATTACTTGACAACTGTAAACTTAGCTGTCAGCAGTTTTTCCGGAAAAAAAATCGAAAAAATTTTATGTCATGTCAAGTTTGACAAGTTACAATTTTTATTGTTCTTAATAATTATTGTTCTTATTGTTTTAATGAAAAAAAATGTTGTGTTAAAATAAAATGTTTATTTAACTCAGGAAATAATCTTACCAAATACCCCTCGTGCATCTAATTTTTCCTGTGGAAAAATTGGAATACTCGTTTCTAAGTAATCTGTCTTAACAAATAGCATTCGCGAAAGTGAAAAAATCCTCGTCTTCGATTCGGATTTTTAAAACCACTCTTGCTCATGCTATTTATTTAAACAAATTAGTTAGAAACTCGTTTTCCGAATTTTTCCGGAAAAATTATATGCACTAGGGATATTACCCCCGAATATAAATAAATAAAATAAAGTTAAAAATATTTTATTTAATAATAAAAAAACTATAAGTTTAATATATTAAAAACCTCAAACCAAACACTATTTTTTGAATCAAGTTTTTGTACTGCTAGATCAAGCTTTGCACTCTGGTGACTGGTATGATTCCTTGACACGAAAATCTGAAAATAAATAAAATTTCAATACATAATGTACAAAATTATAATGTTTATTTTTCGTAATTGCAAGGACGCGAGATACTCTTCATTATCAGGATGAAACTTAATGACATGCTTTCTTATTAGCCAGGATCAATAGTTGCTTCCAAGGGGCTAGACGCTTGTCAAAATTCATACAATGTACATGACACGACATCCCGACTCTTTGTTTGACCTCCGGACAGTGCGGACGTGCGTAGAGGATTACTAAGTTCTTCCCGGAGTGGCGGTTAGAGGTGCCGTACGGACGTTTTTACCTTCGGGGATCAAGGAATGATTCACGCTAAATTGACGACATCTTTCTTCTGGATCTAAGCGCTGTGAGCGAAGATTCCTATAAGCTGGTGGTATCCTGCCTGGTGGTGAACACGAGGCATTTCTCAAATAGCGGGAAATAGATGGGCGTGCCATGGGAACTGTCAGTAGTGAAAGTGAAGGTTACAACACCAGTAGCAGGTCTTGGTTTGACAGCCGACAATTTATGCATTGCATCGATTATAGAATTATTTTTGTTTTCTTTTTGGAATTTCTGGGAGCTACATGCTCGATTATCCAGATTTTCCGCTGATCAAACCCTGGAAAGCATAGTCCGGAAGAGGGAGGGTGGTGAATTGGACCTGAAGGGACCAAAACCCAGAAAAAAAACTAGAATAGAATAGACACGACTATGGTGACCTGGAGGAAGGTGTGTAAACGATATCGGTATTATTTGAAAAAAAAACGGGCTCAATTTTCAGCGTTTCTATTAAAAAACAATAGAGGCGCTCGTGATAACTATAAGATATTAAAACAGCGTTGCCAAGCATAATATTATGTGGTAGAATTTATTCCATTTTTTTACTCACAGATAATAAATAATATTAAAAAAAAATTATTGAATAGATTTTGAATGTCACCAAAGCTGTTTTATTTAAAATTTAAACAAATTAAATTTTATATTTTATTTTATTATTGTTGTAAATGATTTACGCCACACAACTGTATTTTATTGTTTACAAATCGTTTTATATTTAGAACTGTTGAAAATCTGACTAAAATAGAAATCTAAAAATACATTTTTAAGTCTAAAATAGTAATTTGTAATATATATGTCGGATATTTAATAATTTATATAATAATTAAATACCGATTTTATAAACTGGAAGAATTATTTATTTTACTTGACAACATTGCGTCAAATTCAAACTCTCAAAAACAATGACGGCTAGCCACGAACTTTGAAACATATTGTCAAAATATTTCTTTTTGTGGATTGTGTTTATTAAAATAAATATTTTTAATATATAATATGCAATCCAGTAAAAATTGCTTTGTTCCAAATTGTAAGACGAGATGTCTTTTCCGCACAACAAAGAAAAGGATTGGGTGCCAGCCAGATATCTCTTTTTAAAGCCCCATCGGTAAGTATTGACTTGTAATTTTTTTTTTTTTTTGATAGATTTAAGTGTAAGTGCCTTAAACTAATCTTCTTGTTGTGCGTTTACTCTAAATTATTCCTAAAAGATACGTTTATATCAATATTTACATTATGTAATTTGACTTAAAACTAGGGTTGTCTTTAAATAAGTTCCTATTGTACCATGTTTCATAATATATTGTACTAGTCAATTAAGTTTTTAACAGGTTCGAAAAAACTCAAATAATTTTTTTATTTTATGTCAAATTTAATTTTTGCGTTTTTTAAATTTTAATAAATAAAATATAAGGGTCTTTATTTATTTATTTCATTTTTAATTGACTCTTAAGTCTTATCGGGTCCTAAATTTGGTATATGGAAGTTTTTGGGTTGCTGATATCGAATCTGATAAAAAAACGAAATGTTTTTCCAAGAATCATTAATGTTAAACATTAAACTAGCCCTATGTACTTTACCACGTACATATTATTATGTTCAATAGCCTTAAACTTACTTCTCAGTGCCAAAGTGAACTAAATAAGCTTTTACTATCTTATAATAGTTATTAGTCCAATTTGGTCCTGATAACTAAGTTTTGTGCTGTCATACACGTTAAAGCACCTGTTATTTATGTTTAAAGTCTATTTAATTAGTCTATTGTTACATCATACATTTAGTAATACAATTTATTATATACATACTTATCACTTTTATAAAATTTTATAAGGTATAGGACATAATTTTAATATTTAATAATTAATAATTTGTATTTTTTTAAATCTTCGTAAGCCTTATTCCCGTATTAACAAAATTGGTATTAGATTTTATGGCAGTTTTTCAGCAAAATAAGATGATTTTCTCCACTTATTTCGCCCTTGTTATTAAAGTGTGCTTGGTAATAATAAGTAATTACTGCTTAAATATTATATTTTTAGTATATATTTTTGTTATTTTAAATGTAATAGTGTTAATTTTTTTTCTTTTACTTTTATTAGGATCCGCACATGTTAAACCTATGGCGACAAGCTATTGGTAGGAAGGACCAACTTTTATACAGTTCTAATGCCGTTTGTTCTCTTCATTTTTATAAAAGCGATATCTCTTATTTTTACGAAACAAAACTTAGTGATGGTACTGTACATCAAATAAAAGAGGACGGCCTATGTTAAAGGCCGGTTCAGTACCTAGTATTTTTTTCATCTAAGTATAAATCCAGGCAATAGTGTAATTTATTCAAAAAAGAGAAAACGCATTCAAGAAGATGATGAAGTCCTTACAATAAAAAAGGTTGAATATTCATCGCCGGGACCACATAACACTAAATATTTAGTGTTATGTGGCCGGGACCTTCACAAAGTAGCGGTATAATTAGCATTACCACTAATATTGGTACTACTCCAAATAATAACCAGGATTATCAAAGAGGAAAGTGACTGAAGAAGTAAGTAAAATACCCGTAATAAAAAAGTTAAAATGTTCCTTATTAGAACATAATTGTGTACTTAGTAGCGACGACTCGACGAAATCGTCATCAGAGTAGCTCAGGAGCATTTCGTTCTACTTTATGGCGTTCCAGTGACGAAAAGTGTCATGCACCTGAGCTACTCAGTTTTTCTTTCCCCCTTGCCCGTCATGCACCAACCCCTATTTTGGTTTTGTGCTTCAAACGTGTTTTTTATGGTTAAGGATGGATTTTTATAATTATTTATTTAAAATTGAATTAGATATTAAAAAGATTATTATTATAAAGCCAAGAAAGGTTAAAAACAACGAAATTTTAAAATTTCTTAAAGTATCTCTCTTTCCTTGTCTAAGGATGCGTTCCAGTGACTAACTTTTTAGAGCAGTTCAAGAGCTTCAAGCCCTGGAGCGTGACGCACAAAATTTTTCGTCACTGGAAAGCTACCCAGAACGAACCATAATTTCCGAGGGAAGTCGTAACCTAGTTACAAATCTTACTATAAACTATATTTTAAAGGAAGAAAAATCCATTGCTTCAAATTTTCCCGAATCCTTAGCCCCTAAGCGTCAAAAAATTATAACGAGAGAAGATAAAAGACAAGGACCTTTTTCTGTATTTAAAGAATTAATACAGAATTTAAACCAAATAACTTTGGATAAAAATTGGTCAGGCACCTTTATTCCCGCAAAAAATGAGGTGGTTTTTATGAAATGGGATGACGATACATATAATCCAAAAAAAAAATTATTATATGCAACGACTTGTCTTTTAAGGTACATAGGTATCTAATTTTTAATTTACTTTTGTAAGCTTTTATGTATTAACTTAAATTTAAAGGCTTGTATAAGGTTTTCGTTTATCTTATAAAATGGTGTTAAAAAAAACTGAAAAACCTATACATATACATTTTTACATTATTTGAATATTTTAGATTTTGTTTGGGAAAGCTGAAATAACACTAAAAGATAAAGATCCAAAAATAAAAACTTTGGCTGAACTTGATACGATAATAACATGCACAAACAAGTTAAGAATATGTGCAGGAATTAATTTAAATAGGTAACACTCTAAAATGCTCTTATAAAAACTAATAAAACTAGTTTGTTTTTTTATAATTAAAATTATTTTTGTTAAATAACTAGCTTTTGCCGCGGCTTCGCACGCATTAATTTCGAAGTAAAACAATTCCCCTTTCCCTATACTGTGAATATTTTCTGCTATTTTTGGAATATATTCACATGCTATTATACAAATAAACCTTCCTCTTAAATCTCTATCTATTAAAAAAAACTGCTTTAAAATCCGTTGAGTAGTCTTAAAGATCTAAGCATACATACAGACAGACGCGGAAAGCGACTTTGTAAGGCGCAAATTGAGACACGTATAACGCGTGCGACGCCACGCAGCACATCACGTACTTTTGTAACTTACGAAATTAAATTATACAGCGCAAATTGACTAGTGACGCTTCTACTCGAAAAGACGTTGATTTTTGTGACAGTGACATAGTTTCTCGCATCACGCGCGTTAGGCGCGTCTCAATTTGCGGCTTGCCTAACGCGTGCGATGCGACGCAACACAGCACCTACTTTTGTAACGTATGAAATTAAATTATAGAGTGCAAATTGATTAGCGACGCGTCTACTCGAGTAGAGAGTAGCTTAAAGTTCCCGAGAAAAGTTTGGGATGTTGCCAAAAGATGGCAACACAGGTGTTGTTTTTATAATATAAAGGATTTTTTTATCCTGGCGATCTTAACCAGGATACCGGGATACTGTTTGCAGATTATTGCATTGTCATGGGTCCTTAATACGTGTGCAAACTTTCAAAGAAATCGAATAGCTGGAAGTTGGTAAAAAGATTCCGTTACATAGATAGATAGATAGATGGATAGTTACAACCCAAGTTAATAAAAGAGCATTTTTTTTTTTAAACTTTAACACCCTGTATTACGGAAGCGAAGCATTTTCGAACATCATTTTATTTGAAACATGTTCTTATTTTCTTGCATTCTGTACTATGTTAAGATTATGGTGTTAAGATGAATATATCAACTTAAAATTAACCCTGTATTGGAGTGAAGCGTACCCTATTTTTCTTCCATACTGTATATCAGGTATCTCCATTACGACCATAATATTTCTCATAACTACCTGAGTCTGTCAAGTCCAATTTTTATTGTTAAATATTTTTTTGTCATTTAAACCTATCACTTTGTTAGGGTTTCTTAAAAATATTTTTATTTGCGGGTAAACTCGTTTTATTGATCAAACTTTTCATGAGGAGCAAAACTTGAATTTCGCATCATATTTATATAACATACTAAAATGGGTGACGACGAAAATGCATGTGTACGAAATATTGTTAAAGAAATCATGCGGGAGTGCCATCCCAGAAAAATTAAAGTCAATAAGAATTTTCTTACCTATTTGGTAAGTGCATTTGGTGATTATCTAGAAAGTTGCGGCAACTCTCTTAATTTATATCCTTTACCCAATTTTGTTTTAATTTGTCAATGTTATTTATGGCATAAGGGGGTCATTTATCACCAACTAAATTACATTTAATAAGTCCAGTGGCGTCTCGAGCGGCAATTAAAGGAATGTTAAATGTTTGGGTGTTGGACTGGGCGTCACTTTTTACCACAATGTTTTACATGCAATTTTTAAAAATTTTGCCATTAATGTTAATTAATGGTACACAGAAAAACTACGGATTCGTTATGCTAAATATGTGTAAAATTTTTATGCTTTCTTGAGAATAAGCAAATAAAAATACAGCTTTTATGTCCCTTAATTTTTTTAGCCCACCCAATTGCATCTGTTTAGACCATATGAAAAAAAATTGCGCAAACTTTTTCTTTTAATTAGATTTAATAATTTTCTATTTGCAATTACATATGTAACAACCACAATAAATACGCATTTATATTTAAATAAATTTTATATCCAGTCTTAACAATTTTTTCTAAAATAAGTAATGTTTTCGAATTTTTTCAGTTTTTAAAAAGTTTATCACGCTGTATCTTGAGAACGAAAACTTTGCGGACCCATGGTGATATGAACTTTTTATATATCGGCTAATGACCTTAAAATTTCTCAACAACAGCCTGTAACGCCCTGTATAAATTTATATATATATATATTCCTAAAATGTTCCGGAAATATGTTTATAGATTTTTTTAAAATTTCGTTTAAAAAAACTTCGTTTATTTTATTTTTAGACAAAGCTTCTACTAATGGATCCCAATTGGGGAATTGACGATGACTTTTTTAACCAAAGAGAAAATGTTCAGCAATTTGTCAAATACGTTACAGAAGATCTGTTAACCAAGCAGGAAAATCCTAACCTGGTTACCATTAAAATCCAGTTTTATTTTTCCTGTAATTTAGAGCACATTGACTATCTTATCGAATTTAATAGAAGAGAATTAACAGCTAGACTAGCTGCACTCAAGGATGATATTTATTTTATAACAGACGTCGATGATAAGGAAAATTTGGATCTTTTGTGCAAGAAGATCGTTTATTATATAACATTTGTTTCTGGACTGGGAAACCCTAAAAAGTAAAGGTAATAAATTTAAACGAAAGAAGGGTTACAACCATCGATTATTACTACTACTAAAATAGAGACAAAAAGCAGTTTAAAAAAGTATCCCTATCCGTATCGTAATGTGCTTGCGCTACGTTAGTTCCAATTCGTTACGTTCACTGATCTCAATGAATTGCCAGTGTTATAACCTGCGCGAAACAAAAGTTATATTTCATGGGCGAAAAAAGCGGTTCGTGCGCAAGCCAGTTGAGGGTAAACGCACCCGGCCCCAAACAAACTATCCGCATTATAGAAAAGAATTTGTTGACGGCGTCTTGGTTTTCTGTTCGAAGTACGGTAGCTAATGAGCGTTACGGTCAGACCGCGGACAAAGGGTACGGGGTGCCGGTGTTTGTATTTTGCCACGGTTTTTAAGTGCGCATGTTCGTCCACCCATTCATTTGTTTACTGCGCGAGGTCGTAAAAATCCGAAAAATGCTTTTTGCCATACTGCGGATCTAAATGTAGGTTATCTATGGTTACGTTAAACTTATCAATACGCCACAAGTATGGATGGTGGAGGGAGGATAACCATCTGAATGTTTTAAAAAGTGTCTGTCGAAAGGAGCAACTTAAGGTGGCGCCACAGTAGCCAGAGGAGATTTTTTAACCATGAGCATGAATTATTAGAGCGAGATACAAAATGAAAAAGGACAGATAGATACAAAATAAAAAAGGAAAGAAATATCAAAATCCCTCCACTGGCTACTGTGGCGCCATCCCAACTTGCTACATTCCGATGGGCACCTTTTCAACTTGTCCGCCATGAAAGATGGTTATCCTCCCCTCCACCATCCATGGCCACAAGTATCCGTATCGCGCTCACGTATCCCGACTTTGGTACGTCAAAATTTGAAACGAGAAAGATTTATAACCATAAAATTTGATTGATTAATTGACAAGTGAGTTAAAAGCTAAAAGTTAAAAACATTTGATCCTAAATTGCATCCATCGTTAAATTGAACACGCAGTTGAACCACAGTAAAATCACGAAAAGCCGTTGGAAAAAACTGTTAGGCGTCTGTTTGTTGTGTCTTGTAAGGTTAGGATACAAACCCTGAACAAAATTGATTTAGATGGTTGCATGATATTGTATCTCGTTGCGTATATGAATACGTATAAGAGTGCATATTAATGTGTTGCTTTTTGTCTTTAATATAATTGACCCGGTTCCTGCTCATTTCAATCCCTTGCCGTCCTGAAATAAACACGGGAAACTAACGCGATGGTTGATGCCAAACTCGCGTTAATTTTAAGACACTTGGTGTCAGTGTTCAATTCAAGGTCACGCTACCAGAAGACATACGGAAAAGAAAGCTACCGATCTTGAGAAAATAACGTAATCCCTGGACCAGTAATAAAATGGATTTTATGAAGAGAACACTTTTTAAAACCTTTTTGGATGGGTTTCTTTTGACAAGTCTACCACGAATATTTATACTGGCATATATTTAAGGGGCGCTTTAACCCAGCCTGTCAATGTTAAATATTTCGGGTGAATAATAAAAGAGGTATCCTTAATAATCTTCTGGTCCGTAAATTTGCGCTGTGAAGTCTTCTGCGAATGGTATTGGTGGAAATTACGTGGTTGAACGTACCTTGGAAATGATCTCTAATGGCTGGGGCCATTGCGTTCCGATTTCGGCGAGTAAATTGGATACCATATCTGTCCTCCCTTTCGGTAGAAACACGTAGCCGTCCACTACGAGACAATCTTTCCACATTTCCAGGTTCTTGATACCTGTTGATGCTTTGATTCACAGAAGATCTTGGAATATTTAAATTGGCCTAAATATGGTGATTGGAAAATCCAGATTTATGCAGAGCAATTATTCTTGTTCTGTTATAAACAGAAATGTCACGTCCTGGCATTTTCCGTTAGAACCAATGTAAACTTTGCGTATTTAAAAATGCAAATAAACTAAATAAAAGTAACTAAACAATTTCAAATCTTCGCAAAAACAACAAAAACTCATCTCCAAATAATTACGTGATCTTTTTTATTTCGTAAATAAAAGAATATTTTTATCTGATACTAAAAAACATGTAGGATTCTTTATAACCAAGATATACAGGGGGTCCAAGACTTTTGGCGTTGTGTGTGTTAAATCGACATTGTAATCATCAATTGAATTAATTTTTTATACTTTTTTACTTAGGTGTATGAAGAAGCCCTTATTGCATTAAAAAGCATTTTAGATGATGATGAAATAAAAGAGTTTGTTGCATCTTCAAAAACTATCAAACATGAACGTTTGGAACAGTTGGCCAAAGTTGTGGCTGGCATTAGATTATTTAATAAGGACTGCGAAAAAGGAGGAGAGGGAATACCAAACTGTAAGTTGCGAGCTACCTTGTAACGAAATTTTTCTGTATTTTTGTTAATCTTATTTATTCGCAATTCAGATTAAGAAACTCAATGACAACCAGTGGCGTAGCGTAGGGAAGTCGTATCTGCGAGGTCCCTTTTGTCGATGCAGATAGCAAAAAAAATTGGGAACCAAAAAAGAAAAGAAAAGGCCTTCAGCTTTCAATACATACTTTTTTGCTCTTTTCAATGTTTTTTAATACATGTAAAATATTGGCGTCGACAAACATATGTACCTGCGAGGCTCCCTTGTTAAAAGATTAAAGTTGGAGAACAAAAAAAAAGATCCCCACCCTCAAATTTACATCTTTTTTATACTTTAATCGCGCGGTCATATCGACTTTCTGAGGGGGGCATGGGTTGAGGTGAAGTGGAGAAGTGTGTGAGGTGCCAAAAAAACAAAAATTTTTAAAGGAGTTTCAAATTTTAAAAAAAAGGTCCTTTAACCTCTCCGACCAACCTACCATAGGGGGGACCCTCAATAAATGCCATATTTGCAATTAGACATGTATGAAACACAATAAAATAGAAAGGATGTCGCATCCAAGGGGGGCCATGCCCCTCCCCTATGACCTGAATTGCGCTTGCTACTGCGTATCGTGCGCAAAATTATAACATAAAAATGTCTATGTCTCACATTTCCACCACTACTGCAAGGCCTCCTATCCGCGAGGAACCACAGGCGCCAGGCCGTAGGCGACCGTCTACGCTACGCCTAGCTACGCTACTGGTTATAACACGGTCTATCTGCTGATAAAAATGGATATCTTTACTTTGGTCACTTTAAATTGAAAAAAACACCTAAATAAAAAATGTATTACATTGGTTTACAAGTCAGTAACTACCGGGTATTTCTCAGAGGTGGTTCCCCTATAACTTTTTACCTTTAAAGTTAGGAACATGAAGTTTGGTATATGCTTATTTTACAAAATTTTGGATTGATTGGTCTATTTACTTGTTTTCTATTACTTCCGGTTTGGCCGGAAATGACTGTTTCTTTAAAATTTTAAATGGCACCACCGGTATATTTTATCTTATTACGACAGAATGTAATATTCTAAATAAAATGACACCTCACATGTTATTTTTTGACAGTTCTGCTGTGCCATAATTAGGCTTTAGCCATGGAAAAATGAAATTAGTCGTCTTTGTTTTTTACGACTTTTAGGGCGGAGTCAAAGTGAGCAAAATCCTATTTATGGTCATAACTCCTTTTTTTTTTTAATCGAACGAGGGTGGCTCGTTATCACATAATTTGATACCACATGGGCGGCATTTCGGAAAAGGTTTTTATCCTAAAATAAATAAATTAAATGATTCTTAACCCACCATTGTACTACAGGGTAATGTTGATTTATGACAACATCATGAATTTATTATGTGTTCTGTAGGAAAAGTCTTACTGGAAATACCGCCTATGTGGTACCAAATTATTCGGAATAAAATGCTGTTTTAAGATTAAGAGCCACCCTCGTTCCATTTGAAAAAATGGAGTAATGTCCATAGATAGGATTTTGCATAGTTTGACTCCGCCCTAAATAGCCGTAAAAACAAAAGACAACTAATTTCCATTTTCCATGGCTGACTTAAAATAAACCGTTTTAGCCTAATCATGGCACTCTAGATTAGAATTTAAAACATTAAAATTTTGATAGCAGAAGTGTCAAAAAATGACCTATGAGATGTCAGGTGTATTCCGAATATCATATTCTGTCGAAATAAGATAAAACATATCGGTGGTGCCAATTAAAATTTTAAAGTAGCAGTCATTTCCGGTTAAACCGAAAGTAATAGATAACAAGTAAATGGACCAATCAATCCAAAATTATGTGAAATAACGATATACCAATTTTAATATTTCAAAATTTCATTTTTCTATCTTAAAACGTAAAAAAATTATAGGGGGAAACCACCTGTGAGAAACACCCGGTATAATTACTTACTGGGTATATTCCTTAATATAAAATGACCAGATTATAAATTTAACCTAACTAAAACAAAAAATGGTTAATGCTTAGCGTTCCGAATAATTTTATATAAAGGCATGAATTTTTTTTCATTCATTACAGAATTTTTAACGAAATCCATGATGACAACCACTAAAACCAGCTTTAAACTAACTATTTTTTTATTTTTTGTTACATTCTCTCAAAAATCATAATATCGTTGGTATAAAGATTTAAAGGTAATACTAACTAAGTTACAATTTTATGTTTTGGGGATATCAGCAATTTTACATAAAATTTGCTTGAAAAAAAGAAAAGCCTTTGCTATCATGTTTTATATAACTATCAAACGCAATGGATTTTATAACGAGTTGCTTCTAATTTTTACAAAAAAATATCGAAAAATGTCAGAAATAAACAGTTTTCGTACTTAGTGAATTTTATCTCTTTTGTAACCTAGTAATTTTACCATACCGGGTGTTTCGAAATTCGTGCATCAAATTTCAATGACATATTCTACGTCGAAATTAGGCCCTAGTTTTCTATATAAACATATGTATGTTCGAAAACGCTTCCTTTTAGAGATACAGGGTGATAGTTTTAAAACCCCTCTAGATATTTACTTGGTATTTGGTACATTGCTTAACAGCAACAAGTCATTTCTTTCTATGTAAAATATTTTTAAAACATTACCAGTGACGTCCGTACCATATTTGTATGAAATATTTTTCAAAAAAAAAAAAAAAAATGGTACGCCACTGAAATATTTTTTTAAATCCTCATTAATTTTGGAATAAATTTGATCTCTTGACTTTTTCCCGAACGATGCATAGTTTTCAAAGAAAAAAATATTTTACATAAAAAGATATGTCTTTAGCTGCAGGTAAGCAATGTACCAAATACAAATTAAATATCTAGAGCGGTTTAAAAATTATGAGAAATTGTTTTTTTTATTTTTAACACTTTATATCTCTAAAAGAAAGCGTTTCTGGACATATGTTTCTATAGGAACACCCTGTATAGTGCATAAATATAGTAATAAAACAGCACATAAAAACATTAGAGAAAAATGTTAGCTTACTAAACCTAAAACAAAATTAATGGATTAATTTGATACAATGTCCCGACTTCAGCATACAAAAACTTACTAAGTGACACATACGGTATATTGTTAATTTACGTTTTAAGTTACTTAGGAGTTTTACCGCTACCACAAAAGTTTTCCTTGCACTTAGTCAAATATAATATTTTACTTAGGGGCTTTAGAAGTCGAATGTGGCAGTTTTAAGTTGTTCATATGATAGCACTATTACCGCAAGTAACATGGGCATGCTTGGGCATACTACCGCGGTGTAAGAATTAATGATTCAGAAAATTATGAAACTCATATATCAACCAGTTAAATTTTAAAAGGTCTACAGAAAACTAAAAAAAGTTATAAATATATCTAAAATAATTGCTTTCGCAGAATTTATTTTACTTTACAAAAACTGATGTTCAGATTTTAATGAAAGTTGTATCAACGGAAGAAAAAACAATTCTGAACATTTTAGCTAATTAAAATCCGACCTTCAGAGCTTGCGATAGGAGTAATTAATAAATAATTAAGAAAAATATGCTATGTGACTGACATGTGGCAAAGCCGCCGAAAGGTTATGATGCGCCCGAAAAAGTTTATCGAATACGGTATATGTGACATAAAAAAATTGATGCCAGTCCAATACGTTTTTGGGCTACAAGATCCAATGAGTGATGCTAATAAATATCTGCAATAATTAGAAAACGTTTTTTTCGAGTGTTTTAAGTGAGTAATTCGACGCCAATATTCCGATCAATATTTACGTTAGTTGACAGAAACTTTCCATGTTTATCCTTAAATTTATGTGCTACTTGACCTTGTTTTACAAATTTGTTGTAATTTTTTTTCAGTGACTGTTTTGCCTTTTCAATGAAATATATTTTTGGTGATATGATAAAGGTGGTTTAGAGATTTTATTGGTTAATAAACATAACACTTTAAAACCTATAACTTGTTTAAAGATGCTTGTGCAGTAGATTTTTGCGTATGATTTCTATTGTTTAAAAAAAATACCATGGTAGTCAAATTACCTTAAGCACTCATTTGACTCTTGTGGTATCGGTCAAATCATTTTTGAGAAAATGTTACCTAGTGACTTTTACCTTTATACCGACGATATTTAAAAAATACGATACTAACTGCAACAACTGTAAGAAAAATATAACTAAGATATGTCATAGTGTCCCAAAAGGGTTTAAAAAGTGTTCGATAACGGCGCTAAATTACAGTTGCAACGTTGCCAAGTCGCTTAATTTGAATTGCTAAGTGCACCATTGGATAAAGCCGTTTCTAATAGCTATAATAATACTTATTTTTAGTGCCGAATTTATTGAACAAAGCTATTGACGTTATTAGGACTGGAACAGAATCTACATTATTATTAATTATGGAAACGGTTAATGTACTAACAACGATCGTGGATAACTGTTACGTCTTAATACCTAGGTATAATGGTTACCAAATGCAGATAAATATACCAGAGGAAGTAACCAAATATGTCCAAAATGGTGATGTTGAGTACATGAAGGATTTGCTAATATTTTTTAGACAATACGAGGTTATAATAAGGTACAAATCACCATTTGGATCCTATAGTCCCTGGGCCAGTAATGAAATTGACTTTATGATGATAACACTTTTGAAACATGTTTAGGGCGGTTCCTTTACACCAGTCTACCACGAATATTCATTTATACCGCCATATTAAAAGTGGCGCTTTAACCCAGCCTGTCAATGTCAAATGTTTCCGGTGTTGGACTGGATAAACGCGTTACTTTTTTGTCGGACAAGTTTACCCCTACCATAAGACCCATGGACATGTTTTGGGTATAGAGATTGGGCGGGTTTCGTTACTGTAATCGTTACGATTTTCGGCACAATTGTTTAAAAATTGCATGTAAAACACCGTGGTAAACTTGTCCGTTACAAAAAGTTACGCGTTCGCACAAGTCCAACGCCCCGAAACATTTGACATAGACATGCTAGGTTAAAGCGCCGCTTCCATATATAGCGGTATGTATATTCGTGGTAGACTCGTCAAAAGGAACCCTCCTAAAAGATTTTAAAAGTGTTATTATCATGAAGTCAATTTCATTACTGGCCCAGGGACTACTACTGACCTTATAATGTTCCAACTACCCTTAAATTTAAATTAAATATTTATAAAACTCAAAACCTTTTAACACCCCTTTAAAAAATTGATATATTTTAACTATTTTTATTTATTTATTTATTGAGTTAGGATACACGTCTTGCCACTTTAAAACTTTCACGGGCAATTTATGCCAATGCGTGGAGGTCAGTAACGACAAAATGAGACCGATGCGTCATCCTATCAGAAAATGTTTACATATTGTTATTTTTTGTCCTGCTAGTGTTGAATACACAAAAATTTAATTGAACACATTAATCTGGCTTGACTTGTACAGGGTGTTACCACTTAAGTTATCTGCGAAAAGAGACAGATTTGAGAGAAATCGCCGAAACATGTCAAGATATTTATTGAGGAGAAACGTTTTTTACAAAAAATTGGACGGCGCCCTTTCAACCCTTTAATCACCAGAGGGCCACCAGCCCAAGAATTCTTAAATGAGAAGGGGTCAAGTGATACATCATTTAAAACTCTGACGAGTACTTTATAACCGTAGAATATAAAGACAATAGAGAATTGTTGCAAGTTGCCTTATTAAGCTCTGGTATTATTAATACCGGCCTTATTTAAATAGTGCTTGTACCCATAATTTTGAGTTATTGCAAATCATGTTGACAGTGTTTTGTGTTTAAGGGTTGTATTTTACACAATTACAGAAATACATTTGAAAAGCAAGGTTTTAAGTATTTTTACTTCCAAAAACTTTTAGATTTTGTGATCGACAGCCGTTCGGTTATACGAACAGTTCCGAAGTTAAAAATAAGACCAAAATAAGGCACGACCCAAAACCGACATAAATAAAGCCAGACACTATCCTTATCCCACCATACATCTGCGCCAGCTCAGATGTCAAAATAAGGCCGGTATTATTAGTGCCTGGCCTTATTTTACTGGGCAATATTTTCTTTAGTATCTTTGCCTATTACAAAATGGGGGTTCTTTAAAAATTACCCAAATACCTGAATGAAATAACCGTATTTCCAAAACTAATAAAGTAAGATTTACTTAATGGGGTATTTTCTTAAAGCTCTTTTAAGATCTTTTTATTGGTAATATAATATACAGGGTGCTTTATTAAAACAATAAACACTTTTTGTCCTACCCTGTATATCATCACTAGTATCACCATTAAAAGAATTTTAAAAGAGCTTTAGAAAAATACCTACATCAAGTACATCTAACTTTATTAGTTTCAAAATACGGCCATCCAAATCAGGTATTTGGGTAATTTTAAAGTATCAGCCAATTTGGAGTAGGTAAAGATATTAACTTTATATTCTAGGGTTATAAGGACGCCAGGACTTTTAAAATGATGTATCACTCGACCATCTTCTCATTTAAGAATTTTGGGCTGGTGGCCGTGGTAATTAAATAAGGGTTGAAAGGGCTTCGTCCATTTCGTTTCTTTAAAACGTTTTCCCTCAATAAATATCTTGACGTGTTTCGGCGATTGTCTCAAATCTGTCTCTTTTCGCAGATTATTTTAGTTGTAAGATTTTTAAATAAACATATATATTGACGGCATTTTGAAAAGGGCGAATATGTCTATTTACATATTTTGTTTACTAACGGTCGTTATCACTACCACAATGTTTTAGAAAAATTTTAGAAGAAATAGAACGTGTGAGTGAAAAAGCAGCTCTAATTTTTGATAATATGGAAAAAATATTGAAGAGGATTCACGAAACAGTTTATATGAGAATTGCGATACCTGTCGGAACAGTATTTGTAAGTATGGATATTTGGGTAACGAATAGCAATATT
Organism: Listronotus bonariensis; assembly: GCA_014170235.1. Taxonomy (NCBI): domain Eukaryota; kingdom Metazoa; phylum Arthropoda; class Insecta; order Coleoptera; family Curculionidae; genus Listronotus; species Listronotus bonariensis. The sequence goes on from JACEGR010000543.1 coordinate 235,711, forward strand.
GCAGGAGGACCGTTAATAATTAATTTTTATCCATATGCATACGGATAATAGTGGGTTAGGGGCTAGGGCAAACCTAGGATTTTTATATTATTTTATCTAAAAACTCAGGCATGGGACCCACGCCATATCAATATATATCTTTTTAAATATTGGCCTATTTTATGAAACTGAACTAAAGTATCTTTCCAAAAGATATCATAAAACCAGTTTCTGGGTTTGATATTATTTACAGTATTTGTCATTTTCCTTAGCTTTTGTTTTGGACCTATGAGTACTATCTTCTATAATACAATTCAGTGTTTGTTTAAAGGCATCATAACTATTATAAAGTGCCGGCGTGCGATATCGTAAACAAGTCATAAAATATATATATTTTTTATTGTTGAGACGTTTCGTCTCAAAGGGATATTCTGGATATTCGTTTTCTTTAGTATATTAAAACTATTAAATTATTAAAAGAGTCATAATAAATAAACTGTTAAATTACAGGTACCGAACAAGGACTAAAGCAAACTCTGTAAATTTTATTACAGGAATTGCTTTTTGTTCAAATTATAATTTTAAAACCTTTGATTTATTAAACTGAATTTTTGTTTGTGACGCCTCTTTACCAAGCGGCGTCCCTAGGCGGTAGCCTAGTCAGCCTAGTGAATAATAAGGCACTGACCCACCTAAAAGTCATCCTGGCAGTGCCCATGGAGGGGTCTTGGGAAATATTTTATCATAATAAGACAACCTAATAAAAATTATCAAATTTTTTAAAGGCAGGATTTTGTTTCTAGGAGGAAGAAGAAACACTTTTTGTTTACATTATTTTTTATGTGGCCCCATACTTCGGCTATATAATATGAACCTATCACAATATAGAAATATTTAGTAATAATTTATAGAAAATTAATATAGCAAAATTGGGCCCACTGAATTTTGGTCAACAGGTATAAACTAACTTTCTGCAAAAGTTTAACGAATTTGACATTTTTTGCATTGTCGTGTTTGTGTGGACTTCTTAGTTGTGTCCGTAAAAAACTTTTATTTATTTAGCCGTTTAAAAAATAATAATAATAAAGTTTATTGTTGTTAATATCAATTTAGTTATTGGTGGTACCATATTTAAGAATTTAATGTTGAAAATATTTTGTGATGCAACATTTGTCTTTTTCCTGTATAACACCTTATCCTATAAAACTTTTGTTTGCAATACTCATAATTAAATAATAATTTTGTCATAAGAAGCTATAAGTGAACCAAAAGATAATTAAAATCGGCCAAAAACCAAAAAGTTATTTAGGATTGAACTTGAACAAAAATTTGCTTGTCCGGTTTTTTTGTCCAGGGGTGTATTACAAAAATCAACTTGAACTTCTGGTACCAATAATTTGCAAAAACCATTTAAAAAATAAAAATGTTTTTTAGCCCCTATTTGAAGAACTTTCCGATGTCTGGTCCGAATTTCAAGATCAAGTTCTGATACTGTCACACCACAGTCAAATCATGACCAACCTGGAAGAATACGCTAAACAAACGCGTTTTAATTCATATATGATAACTCAAATAGTTTGCCATACTGGAGCCATGACAGACGCCGAAAGATTAGCGCAGACTGCCCATTTAAAACTCGTGTCGAATAATCCTTCTGTCGATGTTTTCACGATCGACAGTATTAAACATATCGATACATTAGAACTTGAGGTAATTCAATATTTTAAAAAATTTACTTTTTTTTGGGTCAGTTTTAAAATACAGGGTGTAATTTAATTGATGAGTAAAAATGCAGAGTTTGATTCCATAGCTTATTTTAGGAAGAATAGTTTATATGAACATATGTCCTAAATGTCTTAACTTTTGAGATACAGGGTGTTAAAATTTTCAAAAAACCAAAAAATTTCAAAACACCTATTTTAGTTAAAACTGTTATACTGGATATAAACCTTATTTAAATAGGTATTTATTATTTTTTTATATAATTGCTAATTAAAAATTATAAAACCTAATTTTTAAAAGAAAAGATCTCGCAATGCTTCTTTTATGGTCTAAAAATATACAATTAAGTGAACTTTATTTTTTTTCTCTTAAACTAAACAAGATACGGAAAAAAATTAAGAGACATAAAAGCAGTATTTTTATTTGCTTAATCTCAAGAAAGAACAAAAACTTTACACACATTTACACAGTCAGTGGCGTACCGTTTTTTGTTGGAAATATTCCTTCAGTTGCCTCTTGAGACGCCACTGGACTTATTAAATGTAATTAAGTCAGTGATAAATTATCCCCTTAATGTCATTAATAATATTTTCAAATTAAAACAAAATTGGGTAAAAAATAGTTGGGATATTTAAAAATATATTTTATTTTTTTAAAATTTTAACACCCTGTATCTCAAAAGTAAAGAGGTTCAGAACATATTTTTCTTCCTAAAATAAGCTAAGTAATCATACCCAGTATTTTTAGCAATTAAATGACACCCTGTAAAATATATTAAATATATCATTGATATTACATATATCTATATCATACAACCGTGTTTTAGCAGAAAGCCAAAACTTATAAACACGCTGAGTATAATATGCAGGCTTCACAGAACCACTTTTAGCAGGATTAGTCTAAGATCCGGCAATATAAATGGACCCCTCATCCTTTTTTCTGATGAAATATTTTTTTGACAATAAAAGTAAATAAATTCCAGAGGGGTTGTCAAACCATATCCTGGGCTGATACAGTGTAATTAAAAATTTTATTTAAAAAATTTGACATGAATATTTTCACATTTTTAAAAATTTATAAATGAAAAGTTTATAGTATGTAGATAATGCCACAACAGGGTTGCTACCTTTTTCTTGGGCATAATATCTGCCAACCAGGTATAAACAGCTAACTTAAGGGTATGTATTTACCGCCATTTATTTTTCAAAATATCAAACACGTATAGGGCTTGCTTTTAAAATGCTGGTCTAATTGAGAGTTTTTAGAGCGATTTAAAGTTTCAAGGCCTCATAAGGGGTTTAAGTTACATTTTTAAAGCAAAAATTGGTACGCCACTGTATGTTTCTAAAATAAAAATTCATTTTGAAATCCCCGTTTAGTTTAGAACAAATTTGATCTCTTGACTTTTTTTTGTTTAATGTACGGGTTTCGCGTAAACAAATATAATGCTAAGAGACATTTTGCACCTCTTAAAATAACATACGTTTTTTGGCCTTCTTATGGTTATCGTTATTAAACATAACGATTACGGCAGCAGTTTTAGACAGAGATTTTGCAGCCTCTTTTAAGAAATATATCTTGCGTCTGCGCTTTCGACACATAACCTTATTTTTGCCTGTGGTTCACCCATTTTAAAGTTAACGTAAAATCAGTATTTACTTTTATTCTTCATAAGATATAAATCCATATTTAAATATATGCAAACACTTCTGTTGATTTCGTTTTTTAAAGTAGATGCAAACAATAACAGTATAAGCAAAACACAAAAAGTAAGGTTAGGTTTGATAGTAGAATAAAAAGCAAGTGTGCCAGATTGTAACATCTAAATTAATTACTGATTTAGAATATCCGTAAAAGTGCAAGTCCGTTTTAATTTCTTAACACTATTTGATTTTTATTACTGCTATAGATTTTTCGCTAATTAGAGCCTAGGTATAAATGATATTTTAATTAATACGGCATTAAAATTTTAACCTTTTAAATAATTGATATTAAAATTTATACAATCCGGCAACCACGCAGTTTAACAATAACGATAACGATAAGCTCTTCGGTATACATCCGTAATTAAAGGAGTCCGGTATGGTTAATAACGATAACGGATCATGTTTGCGTTACTGCGCAGTCTCAGAATAACGTTAACCACAACGGAATTGCAAAATAAGAGGTGCAAAATATCTCTATTCTTTAATTAGGCAAGCCGCAAATTGCGACGCGAGAAATACGTCACTGTCACAAAAATCAACGTCTTTTCGAGTGGTCGCGTCGCTACTTAATTTGCGCTGTGCCGCGTCGCGTCGCACGCGTCTCAAACTCAAACTCAAACATGGCTTTATTGTCATAAAATAAAATTTCATTGACAAAGCAGTTACAAATAAAATACTTAACCTAATATATACACTAAGGATAACAAAAAATAAATAAATAAATAAAATCGGTTCAGATAAATAGTAATTTAAAACGTTGAGTCATAAAATTCAGTTAAACTATAAAAGGCTTTCTCGATTAAAAGATTTTTAACTTGGACTACGAAATCGTTTTATATTTTGTATTTTTCTTAGCGCAAGTGGCAGATGATTAAACATTTTTTTACCCTCATAAATTATTGATTTCTTTACGAGGGTAGACGATGGAATAGGGAGGTACAGCATGTGAGTACGTCGAGAGGAGTATACAGAAGAATCGCTGTGAATTTCCGCCGCAAACTTACGAAAAATTAGAGAAACGGTCTCAAGAATAAAGAGACAGGGGAGGGTTAAAATCGCCTGTGCACTGAACAAGGGTCTACAAGACTCTACAGTTTACTCCACACAAGATACGCACAGCACGTTTTTGCAAAATAAACACCGATTGAAACAGGCAATGCGAGCAACAACCCCAAAAACATACACCATAACGCAGGTGGGACTCGATAAGGGCAAAATAAGAACTTCGAGCAGTAAGGGAACCCAGTTCCCGTGCAATTACCCTCAAAGCAAAACAGCCTCTAGACAGCGTGCTACACAAGTTGGTAACGTGTTGTTCAAATTTTAGTTTTTTGTCAATATGCAACCCCAAGAATCTATTGACCTCGCTGCTCTCCACTAAATTGGATTCCAAGTACACCTCGCTAATAGTGCATTTAAAAGATATAAGTTTAGTTTTTGAAATATTCAGGGTTAAGTAGTTAGCATCGCACCATTCTTTAATTTTAGTCAAATCTTTATTAATTATATTTTCCAAAAGTTCCGGAGTTTCCGCATGCCATAGTATTGTGGTGTCATCAGCGAACATAGTAAATTTTCCGGAGATATCTAATTCGACCAGGTCATTGACGTAAATGAGGAATAGCAATGGCCCCAGAACGGAGCCCTGAGGCACACCAGCCGACACCCCCATCCATCGCGACTGCAAGCCATTCATAACCACTCTCTGGGTGCGATCCGACAAGTAAGACGCAAACCAATTCAACGAAGCGCCCCTGAAACCGTACCTTTCTAGTTTGCTGAGCAATACTCTATGATCCACACAGTCAAAAGCCTTTGTGAGATCACAGAATACCGCAGCAGCAACATCACCCCCATTAAGCCCCAGATATAGTGTCTCCAAAAAAGAAAAAATTGCATCACCCGTACCCAGAGAATTCCGAAAACCAAATTGAAGGATGCTAAGTAACCCAGTTCTATCTGAGAAACTAATCATGCGCATCTTAACCAAACTTTCTACTATTTTAGCCGACGTCGGTATCATGGAAATTGGTCTTAGATTTGAAGCTAAATTCGGGTCTCCTCCCTTAGGTAATGGAATAACCTTGGCTTTCTTCAGACATTCCGGAAATACACCCGAAGCAAATGATTGGTTAATAGCCTCCGCAAATGCCTGCATTGCTGAATCCGGGAGATGACGGGACATGTCCGACATTACATTCTTAAGCTGATCGACATCAGTTGGCACAAGAAAAAAGGTCTCCCGAACATTTACATGTCGCAGAAAACTTAGTGCATCTCTCTCAGAATATATACCCTCTTTAAGAGTTTTTGCTATGGTGCAATAATAAGAATTAAGCTCATCGCATGACAAGTCAGACCCCCTGCGCGCTTTTCTGCCCTCTCAACTCATTGACGATCCTCCAAGATTCCGCTTGCTTATTTCTCGCATTATTAATACGGTTACAGAAATATTTATGTTTCATTTCTTTAATAGTTCTTCTGTAAACTCGTCCTGTATGTACAATAATATTTCATAAATGCCTCATTATTTGAGTAATATTTACGCACTTTATGTAAAAACGCATATTTCGGGCAGAAATTCTTAAGCCTCGAGTTATCCATAAGCCATATTAAATTTCGTTTTTATAATGGAATGAAATCTCTCCAGCGGATCATTATATCACACTACATTAATAAAGTCCACGCTCATACACAATCGAGAAAACCTACTAAAGTTGCGTTTTGTAAAAAGTCTACCATACTTAATTAAGGGTTTAGTAGGTCTACCCACAAAAAAGGAGACCTCACTTAGCACAGCCTCATGATCGGATAGGCCAGCATTTACAACAGAACACACCACATTTTCGGGCCTAACATTGGAACAAAAATAATCAATGGTAGACGACGAATAATTTGTTATTCGTGTTGGGCTCTCCACATGCATATTTAAGTTAAAAGATTGCAGTAAATTTGAAAGTGCAATAACGTCATTATTATTTTTTATAATAAAATTTATATTAAAATCGCCAGCCAACACAATATATGCATGTAAAGGAAACCCTGACAATAGCAACTCTAACCTAGCAATAAATAAACCGACATTAGTACTTGGGGGTCTATACAAACAAACAAAAACACATTAAGAATGGGTGAAAGGATAATAGAGAACTCAAATTCTTTTTCAATCTGCATATGATTAAATTTTTCATATTCGGTAAATGCATATAAGGATAAAATATTGTTCTTAATTAGTATCATTGTACCTCCATGAACAGAATGCATGCGTGAATATATTGAGAGTACGCGATATTTGTTTACAACGATTGTTTCCTCTTTATTTAACCAATGTTCTGTTAACAGCAACACATCTGGATAGTTTAGACTGTCAAGAAAGAGCGATAAGTCGTCGATTTTATGTCTTGCAGATTGAATATTTAACAGCAGTATTTCTAACTTTTCTTCAGTCATTGTTATTCGCGAACTCTTGACGTTCTGATAGTCTGGCGTCGACTTAGTGATCAATTTTTGTGTATTTCGAACTGGGGGTTCGTAAAATTTACGTCGTCATACGTGTCTCAATTTGCGCCTTGCCTTAGATAGGAATTCGACCATGCCGAGAAATGCTTTCTATTTATTTACGCGAAAACCGTACATCAAAAAAAAAAAAAGTCAAGAGATCAATTTTGTTCCAAACTAAACGAAAAATACCGTGGCGTACCATTTTTTTTTCCTTTAAAAATATTTACCTTTAGCCACTTTTGGAGCTTTGAACTTTAAATCGCGCCAACCCTAAATTAGCCCAGGATTTTAAAAGCCATCCCTATACCATTGGATTTGTTATCAAAAACTCTATATTTACGTGTTTGATTTTTTGAAAATAAAAGCTGTTTCCACCTGGTTGGCAGGTATGATGCCCAAGAAAAAGGTAGTAAACCTTGTTGTGGCATTATCTATATACTAAAAACTTTTTATTAATATAAATTTAAAAAAAAAATGTGACAGTATTTATGTCAAAAAAATATAAAATTTTTAATAACACTATAGTGTATGGGGATTATAATATGCCATGACGTCAGAGGATTGCGCAGACGTCAGTCCTTCGATCGTGGAGTCTCGACGGAATTTCGTTGTCAGATGACGAGAGTTCGTCGGTTTGAGCAAAACTCTGACGAGCTTCGACGCTTTTGACGTAGCTGATCTGACGGCGCGCGGCGTGATCTCGTATCGGCTTCCGTTTTGCGACATATATTTGCTTCTGGTTCCTTATTTCTTAACAAACATATATATAAAATAAAATTGATGTTGTTGTTGTTTTTACAAAATGCTTATCAGCCACTCACTTATTTAAAAAATCAGGTACACTACCAAACACAAGATGCAAATTGGTTCAATAGTCAGAAACAATAATGTTTTTCACTTCAAAATTCAACATATATACATAGCTTTTATCGTAACACTCATTTTGAAAAGCATAACAAATATTTGTGTTCCCATGTTATTTTCGAAAATAGAAACCGCATTATTATTGTTGGGATTTTGAAAATATTTATGTCCTCATGCATGCTTTTAAAAATAGTAAAACTGAAAACCGCATTATTATTGCTGCAATTTTAAAAATAGATCTTGGACATGCCATTTAAACACATGTAAATTTTGTAGTCAAACATGGACAAAGAAGTAACCTATGGACAATTAAGTATATATTGGACAAAATCTCATAGCGTTTATATGGGAATTTTGTTAAAGATAATGGACTAAGTCTGATATGGACAGGGAAATTTTGGCAAAAAAAACAATATATTTATTTTAACGTACATTATTTATTCTCCTAGTTCTTAAATTACAAGAGACTAATAAGTTTTACAATTGATTCTCTTTGTAATTCAGCTTTTTATTTAGTCCTATCGCAAGGGTATGCACCTGTTAACCTTAGTTGTTAAACGATTGACATAACCTCAAACTTTTATGAGTATTGTAAAAATATCGACAAAATGGTGAAGGTAAAATAATAATAATCAAGAAAAATACAGTCTGTAAAAATACAATTAACAAATATTTCCTAAAATTAACCCCTAAAATAAGACTTAAGGGTATTTTTTAAAAATATTTTATAAAAGGGTATCATGAAAGATCGCTATCAGCCGGGGTACCGAAGGTACTTTTCCGCTATTTGCGCAAACCTAACTATAATGGTTTAGCCAGAAAATGAGTTTTAGGTCTGCGCATGTTGCCAATGTGGCTTAAACAGTTTTTGACGTATATTTCGGCTTCTAGTAGACCGATTTTAGTTATTCTTTTTTAAACAATTTATTTTTAATAAACCTATAAATATTAGTACTAAAAATTTAAATAATTATGTTATTTGAGTGTAAATAGGGCCTTAACAGTTTTTAACGTATATTTCGGTTTCTAGTAGACCGATTTTAGTTGTTCTTTTTGCTAATAATTTAATTTTTATAAATCTACAAATATTAATACTAAAATTTTTAATAATTATGTTATTTGAGTGTAAATAGGGCCTTAACAGTTTTTAACGTATATCTTGGCTTCTAGTGGTTTGATTTTAGTCATTCTTTTTTTAAACAATTATTTTAAATAAATATATTAACACTAATTTTTTAAATAAATATGTTATTTGAGAGTAAATAGGGCCTTAACAGTTTTTAACGTATATTAGAAATACAGGGCTGTTTTTGAAAATACAGGGCTGTTTTTGGAAATACAGGGCTGTTTTTGGAAATACAGGGCTGTTTTTTTAAATACAGGGCTGTTTTTAGAAATACAGGGCTGTTTTTGGAAATACAGGGCTGTTTTTTAAATACAGGGCTGTTTTTGAAATACAGGGCTGTTTTTGAAAATACAGGGCTGTTTTTGAAATACAGGGCTGTTTTTAGAAATACAGAACTGTTTTTGGAAATACAGGGCTGTTTTTCAAAATCAACTTCGTTTAGTAGTAAATGATACCATTCTTGATTGCATTGCTCGTAATCCTCGGCAACTTTACTTGGAAACAAAGGATTTACTTCGTTGATGTTTAGGAGTGTGTAGAAATCTGTATTAGATACAACAGACATTTTAGGATAGATTTAATGATTTTTAAGCTAAGCACAATGTTTCACTTTGAATGTCTACGACAGACTGACCAGGTCTCTCTGGACTTATCTAATATATGTATTTACAATTATGACACCAGCGCAAAAGTCTAAACATGAACAGGTAATTAAATATGAACAGCAAAATAAACAGTTGAACAGCCCTGTATTTTGAAAATACAGCCCTGTATTTTCAAATACGGCACCGTTTTTAAAATACGGCACCGTTTTTAAAATACGGCACCGTTTTTAAAATACGGCACCGTTTTTTAAAATACGGCACCGTTTTTTAAAATACGGCACCGTTTTTTAAAATACGGCACCGTTTTTAAAATACGGCACCGTTTTTTAAAATACGGCACCGTTTTAAAATACGGCACCGTTTTTAAAATACGGCACCGTTTTTTAAAATACGGCACCGTTTTCTAAAATACGGCACCGTTTTAAAATACGGCACCGTTTTTAGAAATACGGCACCGTTTTTTAAAAAACGGTGCCGTATTTGAAAATACAGGGCTGTATTTTCAAAATACAGGGCTGTTCAACTGTTTATTTTGCTGTTCATATTTAATTACCTGTTCATGTTTAGACTTTTGCGCTGGTGTCATAATTGTAAATACATATATTAGATAAGTCCAGAGAGACCTGGTCAGTCTGTCGTAGACATTCAAAGTGAAACATTGTGCTTAGCTTAAAAATCATTAAATCTATCCTAAAATGTCTGTTGTATCTACTACAGATTTCTACACACTCCTAAACATCAACGAAGTAAATCCTTTGTTTCCAAGTAAAGCTGCTGAGGATTACGAGCAATGCAATCAAGAATGGTATCATTTACTACTAAACGAAGTTATGTTGAAAAACAGCCCTGTATTTCCAAAAACAGTTCTGTATTTCTAAAAACAGCCCTGTATTTCTAAAAACTGCCCCTGTATTTTCAAAAACAGCCCTGTATTTTCTAAACAGCCCTGTATTTCTAAAAACAGCCCTGTATTTAAAAAAACAGCCCTGTATTTCCAAAAACAGCCCTAGCATTTCCAAAAACAGCCCTGTGATTTTTAAAAACAGCCCTGTATTTCTAATATACGTTAAAACTGTTAAGGCCCTATTTACTCAAATAACATATTTATTTAAAAAATTAGTGTTAATATATTTATTTAAAATAATTGTTTAAAAAAGAATGACTAAAATCAAACCAACTAGAAGCCAAGATATACGTAAAAACTGTTAAGGCCCTATTTACACTCAAATAACATAATTATTAAAAATTTTAGTATTAATATTTGTAGATTTATAAAAATTAAATTATTAGCAAAAAGAACAAATAAAATCAATCCACCAGAAACCGAAATATACGTTAAAAACTGTTAAGGCCCTATTTACACTCAAATAACATAATTATTTAAATTTTTAGTACCAATATTTATAGGTTTATTAAAAATAAATTGTTTAAAAAAAAGAATAACTAAAATCGGTCTACTAGAAGCCGAAATATACGTCAAAAACTGTTTAAGCCACATTGGCAACATGCGCAGACCCTAAAACTCATTTTCTGGCTAAACCATTATAGTTAGGTTTGCGCAAATAGTGGAAAAAGTACCTTCGGTACCCCGGCTGATAGCGATCTTTCATGATACATCCTTTTATAAAATATTTTTAAAAATACCCTTAAGTCTTATTTTAGGGGTTAATTTTAGGAAATATTTGTTAATTGTATTTTTTACAGACTGTATTTTTCTTGATTATTATTATTTTACCTTCACCATTTTGTCGATATTTTTACAATACTCATAAAAGTTTGAGGTTATGTCAATCGTTTAACAACTAAGGTTAACAGGTGCATACCCTTGCGATAGGACTAAATAAAAAGCTGAATTACAAAGAGAATCAATTGTAAAACTTATTAGTCTCTTGTAATTTAAGAACTAGGAGAATAAATAATGTACGTTAAAATAAATATATTGTTTTTTTTTGCCAAAATTTCCCCTGTCCATATCAGACTTAGTCCATTATCTTTAACAAAATTCCCATATAAACGCTATGAGATTTTGTCCAATATATACTTAATTGTCCATAGGTTACTTCTTTGTCCATGTTTGACTACAAAATTTACATGTGTTTAAATGGCATGTCCAAGATCCTATTTTTAAAATTGCAACAATAATAATGCGGCTTTTCTGGTTTACTTATTTTTAAAAACATGCATGAGGACATAAATATTTTTCAAAATCCCAACAATAATAATGTGGTTTCCTTATTTTCTGAAAATAGCATGGGAACACAAATATTTGTTATGCTTTTCAAAAAATGAGGTGTTGCGATAAAAGTTGTATATATATATATGTTGAATTTTGAAGTGAAAAACATTATTGTTTCTGACTATTGAACCAATTTGCATCTTGTGTTTGGTAGTGTACCTGATTTTTTTTAAATAAGTAAGTGGCTTGATAAGCATTTTGTAAAAACAACAACATCAATTTTATTTATATATATATTTGTTAAAAATAAGGAAACCGAAACAAATATATGTCGCAAAAAAAAACGGAAGCCGATACAGAATCACACCCACGCGCGGACGTCGAGGTCAAGCTACGTCAAAGCGGTCAAATACGTCAAATTTTACTCAAACATTCTACGGCAGACTCCTACGTCATCCTAAACGACAAATTCCTACGTCAGACTCCTACGTCAGAGGACTGACGTCATGCTGCCCAACTCCCTTCTGACGTCATGGCTGTTATAGTCCCCCATACACTACTACTATATCAACTCAGGATATGGCTTGTGAACCCCGGAAATTATACAGGGTGTTATTTAATAAGTGTCCGATATTTCAGAGAGTGATTTTTCAAGTATTTTTAAGGTAAAAGTTCCTATGAACGTGTGGTCTAAGATGCTTCGCTTTCAAGATACAGGGTGTCAAAGTTTTATTTTTATTTATGTTTTTTCTGCATAATTTCCTAAATAATGCCGATTTCCGAACGAAAATTGGTACCTGGGGGTTTTTTGACATGAGAAATTTGAATTTGTTCTTAATTTAGCTCTTCTCTTGTAGAGGGCGCTAGCCACATGTATATTCTCACTTTCAAAGGCTCATGACTTTTTGTACAACTCTGTATTTACATTTTTGTTAAAAGAAATGGATTCCTTAGTCATTTTTACGTAAAAAGGTACTCTTATTAGATGACGCTAGGAGCAACCGTTTTCGAAATATTTTGGTTTGGTTTGGTTTGGTTTGAAATCGATGCATGTGTTTTGAAAAAAATGAAACAATTTTGTAAATTAACTTTTTTAATCAACATGAAATATTTTAAAAAAAATAACAGACGAACACTAAATAAAAACAGGATGAAAAACCAGATCAAAATCACAATAAATGTTGGAAATGCCCATAAATAAAAATAAAACTTTGACACCCTGTATCTTGAAAGCGAAGCATCTTAGACCACACGTTCATAGGAACTTTTACCTTAAAAATACTTGAAAAATCACTCTCTGAAATATCGGACAGTTTTTAAATAACACCCTGTATATTGATAACTTTTATTGTAAAAAAATATTTCATCAGAAGAAAGGATAAGAGGTTCATTTATACAGCGTGTCTTCGAAAGTTCTTACCAAATAGAAAACTTTATGAAAAAAGTAACTGTTCATAAAAAGTCCTGCTTAATGAGAAAATACATTTTCACAAAAGAATTGTATATTGGATTTACAGGGTGGCTTAGAAAAGACTTGTTTCCAAATTAATACCAGGTGTCAACGAATCTATTAAATAAGCCATAACTTCCAGAGTATTAGACATATTGAAATGAGACTTGGTATAAAAAGAGAAGGGTTTCTGACTTTTTAGTTGCTTCCGGTTTAACCGTATATTTTAACATTTTTGGATTCCTGATACAATTCTAAATACAAATTTGACACTTTTAAAAGTTTTTAAGCCTACCTAATTTTTTGAGAGCCATTATTTGTAGTATTGCAATAAGGTGTCTTTGATCCTTTATTTATGACTTTATTTTTAATCCGATCAAAATAAATTGGTATCGTTAGATTCTTCAAAAAATGCTTTATTTGAAAAGTTCTTGTCTAAAAGGGTTGCCATTTGAAAAATAATAGTTAGGCACGAAAATGTCAATTTGCCAAATTGTTTTATTCCTCTCTTTCATATTAGTAACTAAAACTTTGCAATTGTATTTTTATAACATCAACTAGGGTTACTAGATTAATTTGCGTTCAATCATGGTCACCTAGATGCATTACTAAAAATGGCTCTGAAAAATCAAGTGGCCTTAAATTTTTTTTTTTAGATGTCACATTTTGACTTAGAATTATCTAAAGAATTTAAAAATGATAAAATTT
>JACEGR010000544.1:0-249541 GCA_014170235.1 Listronotus bonariensis
GCACTGAATGACTTCTATATATTTGTTATATTTGTTTGTTGAAAATAAATATTATAATAAAGGATATAAAACGTTTTAAAGTACAATATGTCCAAATATTGTTTAAAATATTGTATATTTTAATTATGTACATGTTCAATGTTAAAGTACTCGTCAACATCGTATGTTTCTTTCCTTAGCATAAACACATTTTATACCGGTATGAAAACCAAACCGTCGCGTCGACCATAGCCAAATCATACACTGAATTCCTGCCACCAACATGCTATACAGGGTGTCCCAGATAAGAATGAACTCTATGGGGATCTCGGAAACCGTAAGAGATACGAAGTCGGTTAAATGGGAGAAAAGTTGTGCATTTATTCGCCGAACAATATGCCTTTAGAAACTTTCAAAATTCCGAGTACTTCCGAAGATATACGAAAAACCGAAATTTTGTAAAATAGATTTGATTTTTTCCTTACATTATTAGAAGAGATACCTCAAAAGAGATTGCACATTTACATTGCCACTTTTTGTCAGCTACAAGATGGCGGTTTCAGATTTGACATCTAATGTTTCGTCTTCAGCTGACAGATGTCAACTTCATTTTTTCTTATGGGCGCCATATTGAATTTTTACGTGAATAGGTAGTATTTTCCACTATGGTTTCAACGACGTATAACACTTAATATTTTTTACGACGTTTCGAACTAAAAACCTTCATCAATGGTAGCTGATGATTATTGAGGAGAAACGAAACGTCTGATTACATGTCGAAACTCAAATAATGTGGCAAGAAAATGTAGAATTAATTTTTATCTATCGCTTTCAGTTGAAACCGAGAAATATCAATTAATGCAATTATTGGTGTTTGTCAGATAATATTCATTTCTTTTGTTTACTAAATGTTTAAAGCGATGTTATAAAAAAATATTTTTCCTTATTTCGATTATCAATAATTAAACATTTACTGCAACTAATTGCTGCTCGCATTTCAGCTCTTAATTCTTAATTTGTCTACCCCATCAAAGAACATCCTTTAGCTATAGCATAGACAGGCGGCTTTGGAATTAAACAATTGCTAGTGTTTCGATCTGTCACTTGTGAAATCGACATTATTCATTTGCAAATGTCAATCTGTGTTGTGTTGTGTTATTTTAAACCGTTGAATTATACAAATAAAAGAGATGGCACATTATTCGAATGAAGAAAAATTTGACATGATTTGTTGTTATATCGAGAGTAACAAAAACGGTGCTCAAGCAGAGATGTCTTATTTTCAAAAATATCCTGAACGGCGTCAACCTGGACGGTCCATTTATAGGCGATTAGTCGAAAACTTAAAAGAGCATGGCGCATTTGACAAACCAGTATTACATCGTAAAAAAACCATGATCCTGAACAGGTTATGACAGTGTTGCTGGCTGTTGAAGAAGATGATTCTATAGGGCTTCGCATTATTGAAAATGAACATGGTGTTAGGAAATCTGTGATTCAAAGAATTCTTTCAAGAGCAGGATATCGCCCATATAAATACCGCATCTGCCAGGCATTGCATCCTGGAGATAAAGAGCGCAGACTTACTTTTTGCGAGTGGTTCACTAGACAATGTGATGAAAATCCGGAATTCCCTCATAAAATTCCCTGGACTGATGAAAGTTATTTTTCAAATAATGGAATGTTTAATAGGAAAAATAGACATTATTGGTCAACGAATAATGAAAGTCGATATCGAACATCCAGGTACCAGAACCGTTTTGGAACAAATGTCTGGTGTGGTATTTTTGCAAACCGAATCATTGGACCCATATTTTATGAAGAAACACTCAATTCCGAGAGATACGGGCAATTGTTAATGAATGAAATAGAAGACGCTTTAGATGACCTTCCTTCTACAAGTAACAAACCAGATGTGGTTTGAACAGGATGGGGCTCCTCCTCACAATTCACAAAATAATATGGAATATTTAAGAAACCGCTTTGAAAATAACTTAATTGCCACTCATGGTCCGATAATTTGGCCTCCACGGTCCCCAGATATCACCCCTCTGGATTTTTTTCTATGGGGGTACCTTAAAAACGAAGTCTACTGGAAAATTTTTCAAAGCACCGAAGAATTAAAAGCTGAAATACACACAGCGATTAGAAAGATAACACCGGGCATGTTAGAAAATGTAATGAGAGAAATTGTTTATCGTTGTTATTTATGTTTGGAAAATGAAGGAGGTATTTTTGAAAACCAGAAATAATTTTTTGTGGATCATTGATATTGAATTAGATAAAGTGTTATTGTTCATGAATTTGCATTATTATTAAATGTTGTTTTACTTTGTAGTGAGTGTTTATTTGTTGTTAATTGAAACAAGAAAAAATATTGATTTCACAACATCACTTTTATCTGACAAACACCAATAATTGCATTAATTTATATTTCTTGGTTTCGATTGAAAGCGATAGATAAAAATTAATTCTACATTTTCTTGCCACATTATTTGAGTTTCGACATGTAATCAGACGTTTCGTTTCTCCTCAATAATCATCAGCTACCATTGATGAAGGTTTTTAGCTCGAAACGTCGTAAAAATATTAAGTGTTATACGTCGTTGAAACCATAGTGGAAAATACTACCTATTCACGTAAAAATCCAATATGGCGCCCATAAGAAAAAATGAAGTTGACATCTGTCAGCTGAAGACGAAACATTAGATGTCAAATCTGAAACCGCCATCTTGTAGCTGACAAAAAGTGGCAATGTAAATGTGCAATCTCTTTGAGGTATCTCTTCTAATAATGTAAGGAAAAAATCAAATCTATTTTACAAAATTTCGGTTTTTTTCGTATATCTTCGGAAGTACTCGGAATTTTGAAAGTTTCTAAAAGGCATATTGTTCGGCGAATAAATGCACAACTTTTCTCCCATTTAACCGACTTCGTATCTCTTACGGTTTCCGAGATCCCCATAGAGTTCATTCTTATCTGGGACACCCTGTATACTCTCCTTAAATTCACCGCTGCAACGACCCGCATATTCAAACAGAACGCAATCAGGGGCTCCTGGCTTACCCCGCTTCCATCTGCCGTCCGGCGTGTCGGACGGCGACAAGATCTCAACTCAAACATTTCTTATTCTTTTAATTCTCTATGGTCGGCCAATTGGTTTTCACATCAAAAAATGTAGGATTCAGCTTTTGAGCCAGAAAGTAGAAATAAGCCCATATAATTTCTTCTCTTGTATATCTCAACAAGATAAACTCGTAGTTTGACAGGTATACATTCCTATACGGTTAAACTGGACTGGTTCCAAACTCCCCACTTTGTTTGATTTTTATCCCTAGACTTTTAGATTGTGCAACCTGCTGCCCGCGACTCGCGAAGTTTTTTTCTGTTCCTTTAAATATTTAAGTATTTAAGTCCCTCGGAGCCCTTAGGCAATGCCCCATTGCCAAGGCCCATTTTTAATAAAATTGACCACAATAAAGGTCACCCTTTTTGAAAACCATAATGGAGGCAAAAGAGTCTTAAACCAATTCTTCTTCTACTTAATGACCAAAAAAAGGTCATCCTCGTTTTAAAAACTTTGTAAACCAAAAAAATGGTACTTTCCTACCTTTATAGACGACGACTATTTAATTACACTTAGCACTTTAAACTTATCATTTAATTAGCGGGGCCCCCATTTTGATGCACAGGTCCCCTAGGCAGGTGCCTACTCTGCCTAATGGATAATCCGGCCCTGCCCGTGTGTGCCTATGTGAATTTCCCATAGATAAAAAAACATATGCCTATCCTAGACGCCTATTTTCTAGGTAAGTATAACATTTTAATTGCTATAGTAATATAATAGTTTGTGTGTTCAACACAATTGTAAAAATAATTTATATCTTTTCGTGACTTTTGTCTATTTTTTTAGATTATAATGAGGATTTATTGTACACATATACATAATATATGCATACATAATATATTAGGCATATATCTATAAATAATAGGAGGCTTGTAATAATTATTTGCTTTTAAAATTGTCACTGTTTTAAAGCGAGGTGTAAAGCAAACATCATTTTTCAACATTTGAAGAAAATATTTAAGAAAAGATATGGCAAAATATTTAAAAAAGCTTTGGTTGTTTAAAAAATACCAAATTAGGAATATTATTTAACAATAATATAAAAAAGTACCAAGCTATAGGTTACAATTAAAAAATTAATTTTGCTTGCTGCAAAGACAATTATAGTTTCAAATTGTCTTTGCTTGCTGTATTATTATTTACCGATAACTTTGTTGCGGTACTTTTTTATTAAGTTGTATGTATTTTATATTAACATTCTTTTAAAAGAAAAAAAATACATTTTAGAAAAACTTAAAATCAAAATGGTATACAATTAAACTCTAAAAAAATGTAAGCCTAATTTTAAAACCTTATATTACAGTATTAGTTAATTTAAAATCAAATAATTTAATAAATGTACGATTACCGGCTCTAACTTCTTCTTTTCACCTTTTTAGGTTTGAAATTTACCCTTTCTTTACAATATTCTGTAACATCTTTTATACAGGTTGTCTCTAAAAGATCTGTACAAAATGCTACCATATACTCCTTGGGCCAAACTATAACGATCTCTCAAACTCAAACAATTGCTTTATTTGTCTTTACATTAATTACATTTTATTTTATCTACATATACATTTTTTCCTTCTTCATTTTTTCCTTGTTCAGGACTGATGAAGAGAACCAGCCAGGAGGGCCAGAGCTGATGGTTGCTCTTGTGGTAGAATAAAATAATCATGATTTTGAAGTATGAGCGTTTCCCGAGTGATCTTACAAACGCTTGAACAGTTTTTATACCAGGGTGGTTTGTAGGTTATTTGTTTATTTTAGGTAAAGTGGTTTTGTAGTGTGGTGTTTTTGCAGGAAAATGCTTTGAAAAAACCTGCTTGATTTGTTTCAGGTACGCGTAGCGCGCGTCAGAGACCAAGTTGTGTCACCTTGGTGCATTCATTCTTATTTACACGTGATTCATTCATTCAGTGTTTATGCATTTATTTCATTCCCAGTCATGCTTTCCATTCGTTCAGACCATTTACAAATATATACGTATATATAGGTTATATACATATATACACATACATACATATATACATATATATATATATATATATATATATATATATATATATATATATATATATATATATATATATATACATATACATATATATATACACACACATACACATACACACACACATACATATACATATAGGTTGTAATATTTTATTATAATACTTTATTGTAAATGCCAGCTATTTATTTTTTGTTTAAACAGCTATTTATTATGTTTTAGACTGATGTAGTGCAATAGGTGGGGCATAAGAGAGGAGTTTGTGCCTTCTCTATGCTTTCGTTGTATGGTGAAAATTTTTTGGTGATTTAAGGATAGTTTATGCTTTATAGTAGATCTAGTTTGCGTTGTCATAATATAATGGGAGACGATGGTATAGCGGCTTATGTTTGACTTCATCTTGGTCACGTATATTAGTTAAGTTTCTTGTTAGTGCCGATATTGGTGCTTGTTTTAGATAAAATTTATTAGATATGTTATAAATGTATTCGTCTATTTTTTCCATTTCTGCCATATTGTGCAGTGCATCTATTCTCTCGTAGCGGTTAGATGATGTAATACATCTCAGTATTTTATTCTGGTATCGCTGTAGTCTCGCCATTTGAGTATTAGATACACTGCACCATACGGGAGCTGCGTATGTTATTACTGGGCGTATAATTTGTTTATATATTATACGTTTATTTTCAGGTGACAAACTAGATCTACTAGAAAGCATAGCATATAGATTATTCATAGCAGCATACGCTCTATGTAATACATGTGTTATGTGTTGCTTGAACGAGAGTCTCTCGTCCAAGATAACATCAAGATATTTCATTGATTTTTGCGGTTTTACAAAATTATTATTTATTTTGAGCGGTATGTTTATTCTATTATTAGTAAATTTTTTCGTAATAATTAAGCATTCACTCTTCGTCTCATTCACGCTAATCTTCCATTTATTCCACCAAGGATGTAAACAGTGGAGGTGATTTTGTATGTGTGTTTTGGCAACATTTGCGTAGAACGAATGAGCGTATATTAACGCATCATCTGCGAATAATGCTACCCTGGTTGAGGGGTATTTAGGGAAGTCGGCGGTAAACAAGTTGTACAGTTTAGGGGACAGGACTGTCCCTTGAGGGACACCTGCGCGTATTCTGCGGTTGCTGGATGTTGAATTTTCGACCCTAACCTTAAATTTTCTGCCACTTATGTAGGAATGCATAAGTTTGACTACGTACATTGGTAACTGATGGTGCACTATAAGTTTATGCATAAGTCCCTTATGCCATACTGTATCAAAGGCTTTCTTTATGTCGAGAGCCAGTAATACAGTATTTTGTTGCATGTTGATCTTATTAAGTGCTTCTTGCACGACTCTAAAAATAAGCAGTGTAGTATTATGCAAATCGCGAAATCCAAATTGTTCGTCTGGATAGTTAGGGTCGAAATATTCTTTATATGTGCTTAATATGGCTTTTTCCGTAACTTTAGAAAGGCCATTGGTTAGCGCAATCGGTCTATAGGAATCCGCTTTTCTAGGATTCTTCCCTGGTTTTAACAATGGCACTACAATGGCTTCTTTCCATTGTTCTGGAAAATATTGTAGAAAGATGGTAGCGTTTATTATGTACATATACTGCACAACTGTTTTTGTAGGTAAGTTTTTTATAAGGATATTAGAAATCTCATCAGGACCTGGAGACTTATTATTTGGTAAGTGTGCTATCATTTTTATCAAGTCTTTAGGCCTGATAAGAATTCTAGTAAGGATTGGGGGAGGGATGGGGTAAATTTGGTGTATGATGGAATTAACCAGGGTAGTTATCTCATTATGTTCTACGCAACTGTTTGGTTCCGGTTGGTATGTGTTTTCTAGGTAATTAGCAATTTCGTCTGCTTTTTGTTCGTCTGTCTGTGGTACTCCACTGTTTATTGTCGGTATTTTATTGAATTTATTTTTTAGTCGTTTGGTCAAGCGCCATAATGAGTTATTCTGTGTAGATAAGTTCACTAAGACGCTTGACCATGTTTTGTTTTTATGTTCATTCAGTTTTTGTCTGATATTTGTTTGTATTTCTTGTAGTCTGTTTCTGTCTTGTACACGTCTGTAACGTTGCCACCTTTTTCTTAGATTATTTTTAAATCTAATTAGGGCGGCAATGTCGTCCGGTATGTTGTCTTCTTGGTCTTTTCTTGTAATTTTTCTGGCAATACTGTCGCGTGCAAACTGTATATTCTCTGTTAGTATTTTAACTTGGTTATCAAGTTCATCATTGGTGTTTATATTATTATTAATTTGAGTTTTATTGTTAAGAATATTTCTGAATTTTGCCCAGTTTGCACCCCTGTAGTCCCAGATTGTTTGTTCAGTTCTCTTCCGACCCCTGTCCCCCCAACAAAGTAGGAGCGGAAGGTGGTCGGAAGAGAGTTCGTCGAGTGTTTGTAGGTCCGGTAGGTCAAGTATGTTTTTGTTAAGTCCGATGTCAATGTATGTCGGTGACATACCATTCATTGGATAATGTGTTGGTTTGTCTGTCATTTTTATCTGTATGTCATGCTCTATGACATAATCGTGTATTAAATTTCCATTTGCGTTGTTTCTGCGATTATGCCATAGAGTGTGTCTTGAGTTTAGGTCCCCCAAAATAAGCACCCTATTACCCTGATTGAATATATTTGTCAAGTCTTGGTCACGTAATCTTAGGTAGGGTTTGGCGTAGCAACTGCTAATGACTGCTCCATTCCTCAGCTTAATAGAAACTTGCTCTATAAGCGTAGGAATAGGAGCTAGCGGCACGTGCGGTATGTTGTGCTTAATTAAAAGCGCTACACCTCCCCTAGTATTTCTGTCTTGTCTGTATGTTGTATAGTTTCTTATTTTCAGTTTATTGTTTGCGTCAAACTTGGTTTCTGTAATTATAAAGATATCGATCTTATGCTTAGTTAAAAAGTATATTACCTCGCCAATTTTATTTTGGAGGCCATTGGCGTTCCAATGTGAAATTTTAAGGGTTTTAATTATTTAAAAATTGTAGTTTTCTATGTTGCATGTAACAAAGTTAGCTATTTTTAGGCCAAATTCTAATTTATTCATAGATGCTCTATTTTTTATGATGTTAGCTAGATCGTTTAGAAATCTCATTAATTCTGAGAAATTAAAATTTGTATTAAGATTTGAGAAACTGTTCAATACGTTGGTAAGTTCACTAACCTGTGTGGCAGGTACGGTGTTATTGTTGTATGTCCCTTCCTGGTTGGTTATGCTGTGTAATGGAGGGAAGTTCATAGCGTTGTTGACGATGTTGGGTGTTTCGGGGTTGGGGCGGCTGTTTGCCCTTTGTATAGTTGGGCCACTTGCTCTGGCCGATGGTGGGCCACTTGCCCTGGCCCTTGTCCATGCGTTTTCCTTTGGTATAGGAGCGTCTATATATTTTTTAGCTGTTGCCAAATTATTTTCTTGGATTTTCGAAAGTTTGTATAGGTATACTGGACATTTTTCGTCGGTTGATTTGTGGCCTTGACCACAGTTGGCACAACTTATAGTAATTGGATTTTGACAGTTGGTTGTGAGGTGGCTTCCTCCGCATGTCATACATCTTGGAGCCCTATAACAGTAAGTGGTAGCGTGCCCCCATTGTTGGCATTTTCTGCATTGAATAATAGGTTTATTGTTAATTTTACGTTCCCACTTTACTGCTACGTGGTTCAGGAATCTTACTTGTTGTAACTTTTTGAGTGTAATGTCTGGTCCGGTTACAACCATATAAATCGGTCTGTAGTTCGTTCTTAGCTCGAAAATTTTTCTTGCTTCTATATTATGCTCATTGTACAATTGTGTCTTAATTTCTTCAGGCTCCGGTCTGTTGTCAAGCCCTTTCAGTATAAAAGCATGTGTTTTATTTTGTACAGTGGCGTAGGTATGCCATAACGATCTAAAGCAATTCTACCTTAGTCGAAAAGATGATACCTTGCGAAATACAGGATGTTAAAGTTTCTATTTTATTTTAGTTATTTTTAAATATTTTATTTATTATTGGAAAAAGTGTAAAAAGTTTTTAAAGTAATAAATTAAATATTACTTATATTTTGCCGTTAAATACAGAGGTGACCTCCGAGGTATCCGAGAAACATCGGATATAAATTCAACAATAAAAATTAGGAAAAAAATTATCAGGGTGTTAAAAATTTTAAACAAATATTGATTTTCTATAATAACTCTTATACCAATTTAAATATTTTCAAAAAATGTGAGGGACGCCGCCTATGTGTATGGTAAAATATATTTTTTCTTGTATGCCAAACAATGTCTTTTGGTGCATAGAAGATTTTTTTTTAATTTTAACACAGTGTAATTCACAAACTAAGACGTTTAGGATATATGTTTGGATAAAGTTTTTTCCTAATTTTCATTGTTTAATTTATATTCAAAGTTTCTCGGATAACTCGGCGGCCTGTATAAAGGAAGCCACCTGCAGTCATTTGCTTTTGTTCACGGTGTCATAACTTTTTTGCCTGGGTATATTATGATTCCAGTAGATAATTACTACCTCAATTTCCTTACGCCAAAAATACGACGATTAAACCTAATTTGTCTTTAGTTGAAAAGTTGATGGTTTGCGAGATACAGGTTGTCCAAGTAAAAAAATACATGGAAAATTTGACACCCTGTTTTTTCAAACCAGAAACTTTTAGACTTAAAGTAAATTGCCTTAGATCGTTTTATTTTGATCCAAAGAATTTATGATAGCATTTTGTACAGAGCTTTTGGACGCTACTAGGTGGCATAGAAAAAGCGTGAAGAAATGTAATGAGAAACTTTTGTATGAAATAAAATGTTTAATCTGAAATATCTCAGAAAAATTGTTTACTTGACTTAACACTTTGAACTTAAGCAAGGGGCTGCAGGTGGCTTCCTCTACATTTTACGACAAAAACACTACCATATTTCGATTCCCCACTTTTGAAAAACCTTTTAGTGCTAAATTTGGTAAAAAAATATTTTAATAAATTTTTTAAAAATAATTAAAATAAAATAAAAACTTTAATACTGTATATCTTGCAAACGGTCAAATTTTAGATTAAGGTTAGTTGCATTATATCGTTGTATTTTGGTCCAAGGAATTTGGGGAAACATTTCGTGCAGACATTTGAAAAAACACCATATATAAAAATACGCATAATATATTTTTACTTACAAAGGTAAAATATTGTAAAAAAATTACTTACCAACTAAATTAGTTAACATACTGTAGGTTGAAAAATGCTAAAATCCACTTCATCCCAGTTAAACCTATATCTGGTGAAAAGGTAGGCCACATTCATTTCACCTAAAAAAATAATAGATTTATTTTGATTGCGTATACTTAGATTCAATTATTTTCTTTACATTTTGTTTGAGTTGTTGTACAGACTGTCCGGGTTTCGTTGCAATTGCTGGATATCTTGGTTATTATTAAAGATAGAGGCTTGCAGATTTCGCGAACTGTTGCTACATTTTGATGAAACGAAAGATGATACTAAAAGATTTTTCATTGCCCTCTTAGTTTTTGACTTATAGGGCGAAATTCATTTTTTTCATTTTTGGACCTCCCTTGTATTTCAGTTGTCTTATAACTTACAACAAAAGTAAAAACTGTTTTTTGTAGACATTTTTACATAGAATATACCCGTGTAGTTAGATTTTTTTAAAATTGTTTGTTTTTTTGAGATTTTTAATCAATGGAACTTATGGAACACCCTGTATATTTAGGGAATCTTGGGTTTGGACCACGTTAAATTAAAATCGTTTACCGACCTTTCGCCATCAATTGCACAATGTTGATGTTCAGCAACTGCTGACTATAAAATTTGTTTGTTTCTAATACATTGGTCATGGTCCTTAATTTTAGTAGAAATCGACCATCCCAACAGGAAATTGTGTACACTTTCTCGGTTGGTAATGGGATTTTATCTTTCGCCGATCTTAAGCATTGATTAATCTTTTTGTGTGTATTAAAGATTGTTCGTATGTTGGACCGATGAAGTATTTTAGCGATTTTGTCCATGGTTTCATGTATATATGGTAAGACCACACTGTCCAAAGTCTCATATCGTTAGTGCAAAATCCATTGTCTCTTAACGCTTCGTCAGTTTTTAAGTTTTCGATGATAATGATTCTTTGTCACAAATAGAAAGGGCTCTGTAAACTGATAAATTGATGAGGGATTTTTTTGACAGGTGGTAATGAGAACTGGCATTTAGATATCTGTTGGTGTGAGTGGGTTTTCTATATACAGTATGTGCCATAGTGCCGTCTCCTTTCTGCTTTACAATTACGTCTAAAAAGAGTACAGATCCCTGCAATCAATGGCAAAACGTCAGTAAATGATTTTAATTTGACGCGGTCCAAGCCCAAGAACCAAGATTCCTCAGTTGACCAAGGCCGTAAAAGCTTCCGTTCTATGTTACCCTGTATATTTCTTATTTAACAAATTATAGAAGATATGCAAAAGATGCAAAACAGTTAAAGGGTTTTTTTAAAAACCCGCCAACGTCAAATTTTCAATATTTCAAGATATTAAGAAACATTTATTTCATGATATTTATGTCAGATAAAAATTTTCACTAATGTAAACAATGAAAATTTATATCAAATATACATTTTTGTCCGTTTACATTAGCCAGAATTTCTGTCGGACATAAATGGCATGTAATAAATGTCAGATGTAAACGTACCATAATATGTTCGTAAATATACTGTATAAGCAATAGGTAAAGGTATATCGGCCAGAAAAGCAAGCAAATCTTTACATGCCGGTATTCACGTTAGACTACTTTCTTTTCCTCACATTGCCTATGTGTTATAGTATTTAGCTGATCCGGCATATGTATTTTGCGCATTTAGAAATATATTCGAAGGTTCTATAAGATATAGTAGATCTAATATACTCGTATAAAGAAGGTGATGTTATTTACTGTAAAGTTAGATAATAAATGACCATGCCAAGAAATGTTTTAAATTTATTTACGCGAAAACCAAACATCGATGAAAAAAATTGTTGAAAACTAAACAGAAATTATTTTTATTTTAGAGAGGCGCAGTGGCGTACAATTTTTTTCTGTAAAATATTTACCATATATACTTCACGAAAAGATAAAGACAAAGAAAGAGACCAATACAATGACAGAGATAAAGACAAAGATAGAGACAGAGACGAAGACAGTGACAGAGACAGAGACAGAGACAGAGACAAAAAAAAGACAGAGGAAAAGAGATAGACAAAGACAGATACAAAAACAGAGACAAAGACAGAAAAAGAGAAAGAGAAAAAGAAAAAAAGAGAAAAAGAAAGAGAAATAGTAAAAGAAAGAGAAAGAGAGAGAAAAAGAGAAATAGAAAGAGAAAGAGAAAGAAAAAGAGAAAGAGAAAGAGAAAGAGAAAGAGAAAAAAACATAGGTAGAGACGGATACAGAGATAAAGACAAAGACAAAGACAAAGAGAAAGACAGAGACAAAGACAAAAAAGTCATAGAAAAAGACAGAGACAGAGACAAAAGATAAAGATAGTACATTTAAAACTTTTTATAAAATCTTGTTTGTAAAAAAATAAGCTGTACATAATAGTAAAAAATATGTGAATGGACATGTACAAAAATACGGCACATT
Organism: Listronotus bonariensis; assembly: GCA_014170235.1. NCBI lineage: Eukaryota > Metazoa > Arthropoda > Insecta > Coleoptera > Curculionidae > Listronotus > Listronotus bonariensis. The sequence goes on from JACEGR010000544.1 coordinate 12,735, forward strand.
ATTCATACAAGTATTTATATAAGGACATTTATACCATTCATAACTATTAAAACAAAAAGAAATAAATGTATATATTACCCTTTTAATGTAATATAATTTGTTACGCAGATGATATTATAAAAATGCAAAAATCTTTTAATTAAGTCAAAAAAGATAAATATGCAAACTAGATTACTTAACTAGACAAATCTTAAAAATATATATATTTTCCATTGGCCCAAAGTTGTGCATCTTAAATTATTTGAGGTATTTGTGATGTTTCTATAATGTAGAATATATTAGAGAATTATTGCACAGTGCAATAAGGCCAGGCACTAATAATACCGACCTTATTTTGACATCTGAGCTTGCGCAGATGCATGGTGGGATAAGGATTCCCTTAATAAGTATAGTGCCTGGCTTTATTTGTGTCGGTTTTAGGTCGTGCCTTATTTTGGTCTTATTTTAACTTCGGAACTGTTCGTATAACCGAACGGCTGCCAACCATAAAATCGAAAAGTTTTCCGAAGTAAAAATACTTAAAACCTTGTTTTTTTTTAAATGTATTTCTGTAATTGTGTAAAACAAAACCCTCCAACACAAAACAATAAAAAAGTACTAAAATTTGTTTCCTCTTTTTTAGGGTAATGGTACTGTCAACATAATTTGCAATAACTTTAAATTATGGTTACAAGCACTATTTTAATAAGGCCGGTATTTATAATACCCGAGCTTAATAAGGCAACTTGCAATAATTCTCTATCAGCAGGATTTATTTTTATCTTATATGTATAATGCAAATAAATCTAGAAAAATATTGACTGCAAACTGGCATTTGCATATATGTAGACATCATACAATTATTGAATGTGTTTATTATTTCATAATTCATTGGTAAAATTACCATACCCTTACCTGCCACAATATTAAATAAATTAACTCTTTTGTGTACAATGGTAATAATTTAACCGTTGAAGTCTTTTTAGTAATAATCATTTAAATTTCCACGATCTTTTTAATGGTACCAAATGTTTTTTTGTCATAGCAGAAGTAGCAGCGACTTAAAACTTAACATAAATCTGCTTTCATATTTAAATAGAATTAAGGAACACTATTTATTTATTTGAAAAAAATCAATTTATGGGCGCGACTATTATATGGTTTTCTAATTCTAAGTTAAAAATATTATATTTATATAAAATATTAAGACGTGGTCCTGCCTTAAAAAACGACCGACGAAAAGACGACCTAAACTGTCGTTTTATAAACTAAACATCTTGTAGATAATAACCTAAATAATGGTTACTATGTAAATTAATATTATATTTCATTAAAATAACAGATTATAATTTAGCTATAACTTTCACAAAAAAATGACAGGCTTAACAAGGCAAACAACTGTTTTTATTATAAAATGGTAATTATTAATGACCATAAAATCATTGCAATACTGTTCAAGGCATCCTTAATGGAATACGCGTCTTCTTCGTAACATACACAACAAAATGTATTTTATTTAATATTAAAACAAATTAAATAGTGTTAATACAAAATATAAGTAAGGAATTGTTAAAAAAACTAGTATACATATTTTTGACAAAAATATTATACTTGCATATAAAATTTATGAATCTAATTTTGATCATATTAGGCTGTTAAATTTAAAGATTTGATTACGTTTTCTATTACTTTTTTAGGGTATTTTATAAAGGGTAAAACAAATTTGACTGTTAATAAAACGATAAACACAATCTACATTCTTGCGTTACAAAATGCAGTAAGGTCGAGTGAGTTAAAACCAATTTATTTAAACTTAGTGGTGAAAGACGTTTAATCATATAGTACTTTTATTTTTTTCGTAATAAATTCATGTATACAGGGAAGCCTATGAATAACAACCATCAACTTTATTTTTTAAATAGAAAAATCTGCTTTAATTACATTTTTAAATTTATTATCGAATTGTGACTACGTTTAATGCACCCTGTGCTGGACTTAAAGTCAACATTACCAAAAAATTAGCATAGATTTAAAAAAATATATGTAAAGACAAGTAAGGTGAGACAAATTGAATTAAAGTTCAAAAAATTTTTTTTTAACTCTTAGATACGTCAATCTTTATTTTTGGCTGCTCTTTTTTTATAAGTCACGTAAATATGTGATGACCATAAAATCCATTTTTTGAATCTTCACTTAACAAACTTCTTTAAAACTGTTTACTTTAGGTTTAGAAAATATTACATAAAATACAGTTAAAATTTGATGAACAATTCAAAAATAAAAAAAAACCTAAATTTAAAATAAATTTATTTTAATTTAAATGTCTTCAAAAATTTAAAAAGAAATCGATGATTTTTTTATAACTTTTGGCTTTAGGTATAGGACATAGTAAATGAAACATAGTTATAATTGGTTGCTGGGACAAGCTATAAAACAAAGGTTTTTCTATAGAAATTTAAAAAAAAGTTTATGTATGCATAAGTTAACCATAAAAAAACGTCGTCAAAAATAAAGATAGACGTGTTTGGGCGTTGTTTTAATAAATAAACCACTGAATTTTGAATGAATTTATTCTAACCCACGCGATCTTACGTTATTCCTATGCAGGGTGTTTACTTATTACGACAAAACAAATTTAGGGACGTATTTATAAGCTAATGTTATATATATAAAAAAAACATATGACCGAGAATGTTTTTAAAATACATTTTCTAAAATTTAATATTTTGTTGAGATTTTAAAAAATCTATAACATTAAAATATTTTATTAGGTATCCTTAATTTATTTTATTATTATTTTTATTTAATTTAAGTTTCAGTGGCGGCTCTTGCATTGGAGAACAGGTAAGGCTAAAGTCATAAAGACAATATAAACACAGAAAAGGCCGGTAATTTTTTTAAGTACCGCACTTATTTAGGCAAAATACGTAATATTTGCATAAATGCAAACAAAAATTATATATTGCCGAATTTATGGTTAAATTTATGGGGAGTCTAAGCCTTTCTTGCCTCCTCTGGCGAGCCGTCAGTGGAAGCAAAGAATACCAATTCTTTTCATAGTTTGTAATATGCCCCATTATAGAGGTGTCCCGTTACACTACCGACAAACTTTAAAGGGTTATTCTACATTAAAAAAATGCTATGAGCATACATTTTCTTTTTATAATAAATTTAATACCAATTAAAATATTTTTTTTTAAAATGGGAGCATTGGTATAAAAGTTATAATTGAAAAAACAATTTTTTAGCACCCCGTATTTTAAAAACTTAGACGTTTAAGACATTATGTTCAAATGTTTACCACCTTACGTGTGTCGGTAGAGTAACTGGATAGCCTGTATATTTGACTTTTGTAATCTTATTATAAATATGAAAGTGAATGGAAAGATCTTAAATTACAATATCATTAAAACTAATTAGGTATACTACCAAACAATTTAAGTCACGGATATTTGATTTCATATAGTCTTACCATGCATGGGTCCAATAACCACCATAACCACCAACATAAGAAGCATAACCTTCATTTTGCGATTGTTAGGTCCCGCCTTGAAAGCCACTTTAAAAGTATCAAGTAAATGCCGCACATCAAAAAATCTCTTATGAAAGCACAGGGCACGTCTTTTAGCACAGGAATGTCAACTTTTTTGGGTTCTTTTACTTTCGTGTATCCGTAATATAACGCCATTACGTACATACAAGAAGAGATCGAAAATACACCATAAAATCCGATTTTTTTGTACAAAACACCACTAAGTGCTAGTCCAATAGGTATTCCTAACGAACAGAATACATTCACTATTCCTATCCGTAAAGTTCTCGTATCTACAGTAGTGACGTCCGCAATGTAGCTGAAAACTCCCATAAACATTGTAAACCATCCTCCAGTCATTGCTAGAAAAAAAAGATAATATTAGTATGGCATAATCTAAGTAAGTAAGTAAGTCTATTCGTAAGTGAGTATAATATACAGTCGCATTTGAATCTTTATTATACAGTTTAGCAGTCGTAAAGTGACACTTTATGTACTAGGAAAATATTTTTTTGTATGATATCCAAAATAATGTTAGGAATTATTGTCCTACGTCTTTAATATTTACATACGATGTGCGTTTTTTAAAACTTACAATAGCTATGTTTTCTAAACCTAGTTAAATAATAAAAAATATAAAATACACTTTCCATAAAACCCGAGGGAAATATAAATGACGTATTTTAAAACACCTCTATCAACCCCTAAGCTGCACCCCAGTCACTTAAAAATCTTTAATGGCAACACCTTCTCCTATGTGGCACCTCTCTAGGAAGCTTATAGAAAATGTTTTTTGTTGGTCGTACAAAAGTTGGGATTAAGAAAAATTAAGAAATTAGAATACTAGCCTTAAACTAAAAAAAAAAGCACTGAATGTTAAAAAAAATAATGTATCAAATAATCAAGTCTCAAAGAAATAAAAGAAACTACTGTAAAAGCATGTTTTATTATTTGACTAATATTTGATAGATAGGCTAAGTCGTCTGCGCTTCATCAATTTAGTAACAGTTCACATTGATTGTGTGCCGCTAGAGGGCACTTTACCTACATTGCCAATTATTTCTTGTCATAATTTTTTAGTGTTGACAGCTACGGTAGTTTTTGGCATGTTTTCTGAAAGACTGATGCCCGGCCTTTAAAAGGGTGCTCTTTATTTACATCGCTAAACCTAACGGTTTGGACATAAATCACCCTTAAAAATAAAGTGGTAAATTTACTTTTCTCATTTCATTACCACCAGCTACCAAGTAAATAGCTATCAAATTATACTAAAGCTGTCAGTGTAAAATAAATACGCGTTTTAAACTATTTAATTTATAAATTTGAAATAACTTTAATTTATAAATTTAAAATAATTAATAATGGCTTATCAGTAATATATATTTATATATATGGATTATTGCGATATACATCTATTTGCTAAAAATTAATGAAACAGTATTAAACAAACTAAAAAAGATTCCTAAAATATCCTCCATTTTTTTCAATACACTTCCTAAGACTTCAAAAATGTCGCCTAACTCGATGAAAAATTCCTGGTGTTTCTTTAATAATTTAGAACTTTTCGATTATCATAAAGCGAAGATCCTCGACGTTGATTACTTACGTACACCAATTTTTTCAAATGATCTCAAAAGAGAACATCCATAGGATTAAGGTCTTGTGACCTCGTTGCCCATGCCAATGGTCCACTTCGTCCTATCCATCGCTCAGGATACGTTGCATTCAAATACTGCCGGACACGTATACTAAAAAGGGGCGGAGCTCCGTCTTGGAGGATCCATGTTGCCCCTACTTCCAATGGCACATCTTCCAGATACAATGGGAGACGATTTTGGATAAATTCTAAGTATACGTCACCAGTTAATGGGCCATCAAAGAAATGAGGACGAATAAGGCAATCTCCTATTATCCCTGCCCACACATTCAGTAAAAACCTACGCTGTTGTTTCGTTTCTACCACATTGATTGGGTTCTCGCAAGCATATGTGTGGATGTTGTGTAGATTTGTTATGCCATCACGAGTAACACCAGCTTTGTCAGTGAATAATATGAGGCCAATTAATCAATTATCGTGTTCATACTTAGCTAGGATCTGATTGCATATTTCCAACCGTCTCGGCCGATCATCGTCAAAAAGAGCCTGCACCTTTTGTGAATGAAACGGGTAGAGTTGTTCTTCTCTTAGTACCCTCTATGAACTAGTCTGACAGAGCCACACTTCATTCCCAATTTTTCTAGTACTAGTACCTGGATTATCTTCAATAATTTCAAGCACTCTTTCTTCTTATTGCACGTTTCTAGCAGTTCTAGGTCTTCCCCTATTTCCATTATAACTTTTAAAGGAACCACATTCCGCAAGCCTTCTGTGCACACTGAAAAATGTTTGAGCATGAGGGATATTTCTTTTCGGATAACTCTCCATATAATATCTTCTTGCCAACTCTGCATTACCATTTGATTTTCCATAACAAAAATGGATTTTACAATATTCGATATTTGAATATTGGTTATTAGCCATTATTAGTTATTTTAAGATTATAAATTAAATAGTTTAAAAAGCAAATTTATTTGATGTTAAACTGACAGCTTTAGTATACTTTGATAGCTATTTACTTGGTAGCTGGTGGTAACAAAATGAGAATAGTAAATTTACCACTTTATTTTTAAGGGTGATTTACGCCTAAACCGCTGGATTTAGCGACGTAAATCAAGAGCACCTTTTGTAATGACCTGCTATCAGTCTTTCAGAAAATATGCCAAAAACTACTGTAGCTGCCAACACTAAACAATTATGACAAGAAAACAATGGTCAATGTAGGTAAAGTGCCCTCTAGCGGCACACAATCAATGTGAATTTTTACTAAAATGATGAAGCGCAGACGACTTAGCATATCCATCTAATATTAGTCAAATCGGTTTTCGTGTAAGCAGGCAATTCAAAAAACAAAAAATAATAACTTGAACTTTGACGGCTTGTAACTCAAAAACGAATGACATTTTGAAAAAAATTATATGAAGCTCTACCCTTATTTTGTCAAGTAGAATCACCTCCTTAAGTTTCGTGATCGATTTTTGAATCACCCTGTATATATATTTTTAATTTAAGGATAATATTCGATTTTACTCCAACTTTTTTACGACCAACGAAAAATATTTTTTATAAGCTTTTCAGAGAGGTGCCACATAAGGGGTGTTGCCATTTAAGATTTTTAAGTGACTGGGTGCAGCTTAAGAAGTTGATGGACATGTTTTGGACAATACGTAATTTATATTCCTCTCCGGTTTTATAGAAAAAGTACTTTTTATTTTTTGAGATTTGCCTGGGTTTAGAAAATAACGCCATTGTAAGTTTTAAAAATACACCCTGTATAAAACATTAAACTTGAATTATTATTAAACCAAATTAATATTTTCAAAAGTAATTATTTTATAAGCGATAATGTTTTTCCGCAAAAACATGAATATTTCTGATTTCTTATATTTTTAAATAATTACACATTATTAAAAAAAAATATGTTTAGAGCAACAACAAACATTGACAACTAATATGTATTTAATTGATTACTTTGTAATTTAATCAACGTTTTTCTAGTTAAAAATCCATTTGAAGCATTTACAAATAATATAAATAAGGAACTCCAATTCAAAACACAGTTTTTGACAAAACACAATTTTTAGAGTGTCTCCCAATTTTACTTTTCGTATTCTTTTTATGAATTTTAAGAGTTTTTTTTATTTTAATCAAAATTTGTTTAATTTTAAGTAATCTTAACTTTCATAATGTTATGCAAGGGCAGAATAGTACTTTATAATATATAAAAGGTAAAAGGTTTAATTTTCTTAAAAGTTTTATTCAATATCTTTATTCTCAAGAAAAAGCCAAATATTATTTTGTTTAAATTTAAACTTCCAGAAAACAAATAAACTATAAAAACATTTTACTAATTAAATTTTGGTAATAATCTTCGGTTCTTACCAAACGGAAAACATTTTTATTATTAACTTTAACGAAAAAAGTGTATCATCATAAAAAGTCATGCTTGATGAGAAAATACATTTCTACAAAAATAATTGCATGTTAGATGTACAGGGTACAGACTTTTTACCAAATTAATATACAAGGTATTTCCTAACTACGGCACGAAACTTTAAAGGGTGATTTGTTATACCATTTTATAAAGAAAAGTTTCTATAAACATATGTCCGAGTTGCTTAATACTTAATTATACTTAAATACTTAATTATTCCTTTAAAAGTCTGTTTTTTTAAAATATCGTAAATACGAAGCCAGATACAAAAAACTGTACTACACCAAAAGTTGTATTTTTAGTTGTTTTTTATATTTTTTTCTATAAAGCAACTAAAAATACAACTTTTTAGTAAAGTACATTTTTTTGTATCTGGCTTCGTATTTAAGATATTTAAAAAACAGACTTTTATTAAAATAATTAACGCCCTGTATCTCAGAGAAGCAACTTCGAACATATGTCTATAGGAACTTTTCTTCACAAAATGATAAAAGAAATTACTCTTTAAAGTTTGATACCGTAGTTAGAAAATAATATTTATTTTAATTTAAAAACAATTGATTTTTAGGCCACCTTGTACATCCACCCTTTAAATATTTTTGTGGAAATGAATTTTCTCATTAAGCAGAATTTTTATTATGAAATACTTTTTTTCGTAAAGTTAATAATTAAAAAGTTTTCCATTTGGTAAAAACTTCCAAAGACACGCTGTATAATATGGCAGTGTCATTTTCAAGATAAAGCAAGAAAAAAGATACATTTTTTAAACTTTTAATTTTTATTATTATCTTGCTTAATTTTCAAGAAAAAAATAAAATCCACTAGTTTTTATAATCCTGTCACACTTAAGAAGTATAGGGAATTTAAAAAAACACTTGCACGCACAAATACTTAATTCAAGAAACATTGTTAGTTTAGATGTTTAGTAAAATTTATTTTTCGTGTTAAATAATAATTAATAGAACATTATTAAAAATATTTTTAATAGGAAAATATTAACTGGTAATAGGAGCCAGCTATAGTTTTTATTGATATGTTAAAAAAATAATACAAAAATGACACAAAACTTAGTGGGATATTTTACCTGACGTTGATAATTTCAATTCTGGGAAGGATTGGGTGTAATAGTTCTTTCAGAATAGGTATATGACAACTAAAAAAACGTCTTCAGGTAACAAACGAAACAAATATGCTTCTAATATGTTACCTACTCTACAAATCATGTCGTTATCTGTATGTAACTGCCAGAATAAGAAGAAAAAATGACTTGAGCAAAGCATCCTGGGGGTGATTACCCCCTTTACGTTATCTACGCCAGTGCATGCATAAATTGTTTTTGTTGTAAATATATTTTTAGGTGCTGCTCGAACCCCACTGGACTAAAGAGAGTTCAAGCAATTTTATCAAAATTGTATAAGGAGTATCTCAGGTATTAAAACAAAAACATTTTTTAAACTTTATAACATCCTGTTCTTTCAAAACAATGCCTTTCTAAACTCATAATTTTAAGTTATCCTTTGCATAAAGATTGGACCATATAATTTTTTTGACAGGTAAAAAAAAATATTACGGTAAACTCATCCAGAAGATTGATTTGCCAAGTAAAAAAAAGGTAATTATGCCGTTTAGGGTTTTCTACCGTCTTTATAATTTTTAAAAATATTTTGGCCTACATGTTATCTCCTATTTGTTCTTATTCTGGTTAGTCAAGTCTCTTTTTTTTTAATTGGCTAAGGAATTACAAAAATATATCTCTTTGACATATTTTCGATATTGCCAAATGCTCTTCATATTTTACTTGCAATAAATGACGTTTGCTTGCTTGCTTGATTATGGAGTTGCTGCCCGGCAATTGCCAATAAATGACGTTTCTTTTACCTTGTTTGCTAATTTTGAGCTTATAAAACGTAAATTTCTCTAGGAAATATGTAGGTAGCCCAAACGTACCTACCTGGAAAAAGACCTTCAATAAACCCCGCAACTTCCATCGGAAGCTCATAATAAAAGTAAGTGCACACCATTAAACCAATAGAAGTCAGAAGTTCTCCGACAATGGGAAGTAACATGCATGGTTTTCTTTTTCCCCACCTATCACTCCACGAACCTACAAACATTATAAGGAAAGCTGGAAGGGCACTTTGTAGAATGGTTTTCCATACTCCCATTGAAGCTACCAACTGTTGAACTTCCTGTTCTTGAATTGTATAATTTTCTAAAAAAATGGCATTAAAAACAATATATAGTTCCAGTTTATCTTATACAGTGTATCGTGTGTCTACATAAGTTGGCTTCTTATGGAATACTTTTTAATATAAATTTTACGAAAAAAGTTGTTATGTATGGAACGTTCTGCATGGTACAAAACCCAAAAGGCATACATCATTAGATTTCAAATTGTGTCACTCACCTACGAGGTTTGCTCAAATATTAATTTTTGCTTAGATGTAAAATAACCGTATTTTTGCTAATATTAAAAATTGTTATAAAGAAAAGATATTTAGAATGAAAAGTTAATTCTAACTATGCAATTTTGTATATTAAAAAAAGTTTTTTTGCCACAATAGCAAAAAAATGTTTTATACATTAGTGCAATATATTTCGTAATTATAAACATAGTACGATTTTTAATAATGCACACACTTAAAATTTTTCGATAATTGCAGAAAAAAGTAATTTTTTAAAAATTAAACAAAATTGTTTATTTAAAAGTAATTAACATCTTTTCTTTATAACAATTTGCGATATTAGCAAAAATACAAGTACTTTACTGTTAAGCAAAATTTATTTTTATGGCCAAATCTCGTATGTGAATGACATAGTTCGATACCTGATGGTTGCGTTTTAGTCCAAGAGGTACGTAAAAAAATCTGACGAAAATTGCAGAAATCAGGATATTTGGTATGTGTATTGTGTATATTAATAAAAAGTAATTTGACCCACAGTACTGTGTTCCCTGTTCTCCGACCTGTTAAACCAAAATGGCGGCCATTTAAAAAAAATATCCGAAATATGTAAGTAATTTAAAAATTATGGCACTTTAAAATTGCTTTTGAGTTGTAAATAAACGAGCTAAAGTTGAAAACATCATAACCGTATTTGTAATTAAATTTTAACCAAAAATACTTACAACTATGTCACCCATTTTAAATGTTTAAGGTGTATATCATACTCTCTTAAATTATGTATCATGTCATGTGAAGTAGCGTTTTGATATAATTTGAAGGTGTTAACTCTAATGGTGAAGACAAAAATATAAATTCCTAAGTGTTTATTAAAAAGAATATGACTCAAAGCATTTAAAAAAGTAACTTTGTTTTAAAAACTTATAATAATTTCTACACTACCATACCTACTCCATATCGCTACTGGGCTTTAAAGGAGGTAGTTTTCCCTTGTCTCATTTTTATTTTAAACATAAAAAGCAATCGGTTTACTCTAAAAAAGTGTTACATTTAAATTTTAAATGGCACCACTATTATATTTCGTCTTATTTTAATAGTAGAGCATTCCAAATATAATGATGCCTCATATGTATGTCATACACCATAACTTACAAACAGTTAATTTTAAATAAGATGGCTAGCAAAAGAGTTTTATTTTTAGAGGTTTTCCAGGTGATTTTAGGATATTAAAAAAATATATTCAAATTTTTACCAAAAAAATGTGTTTTAATTATTGCCCAAAATATTGTCTTTTTAATAAAAATCTACTTTTTTAGGATATGCCAATGAGTCACTTTTGGTCTTTAAAAGCAGAATCTAAAAAAGGGCTTTGGAACATTTTACTCTTTCCAAAGCAGTCGTAAAAGCAAGGAACTAATTATTGTATTTTTTAATAGTTACTTATTCCTCAATATCGTTCTAGCATAGTTATAGTACTCTTAATTTTAATTTTAAAAACCTAAACTTAAATTATTAATTTAAAAAACCAAATAATTTGAAGAAAATTTATATTGGGTTCTGCAATTTATTTATTTTTTTCTTTTATTATTTGAATATAAATAATCTTAACTAGAATTTATTTATCGTGTTTACGAGTATTTTTGTATTTAAAAGATTACTTTTTATTTAGCATTGAATATTTTTGACCTACGTTGCTCTTAAAATAAATTATTTAATTTTAAGGCTAAAATGTCTAAAAATATTATATGAGTTGCCATTGTTCAGTATTCGACACTGCAATAAAATAAAATGTTCCAGTAATATCATTTAAAATTTGAAAGTATCATTTATTTCCCAGTAAACCGAAAGTGGCATAAAAACAATTAATAGGCCAATTAATGTATATTTATGGTAAATATCTACATACCAAATTTCATTTGGTAGGTAGCTAAATATAAAAGTTACAGGGCAAGCAACCCTTAAGAAACACCTAGCCAACCTGGCCCTTGCATTTTTAACCATTAAATGAGTAGGGAGAGAAGAGGATTTCACCATCCACCGTCCACCGGTGGAGCTTATTATCTCAAGATCTCTGATGTCATTAAATATTTAGGAATCTTGCGCAACGCATAATTTAGGGCGTGGTCCCTACTATCTGTCAAATCATAAATGTCATCTGTCAAATGTCACCTGTCATATGTCAAAAATCACGTGACTTACAAAATGGCCGCCATGCGTAGGATACTTGCGCTAAGACCTTAAAATGATTTGCGCAAACGCGAAAATCCCAGGTTGTACCGTTCGGGCGCTATCTACTAAAATCCTAATTTAACCCTGATGATGAGTCATCAGCGCGCGGTTTAAATTTTTTTAATATAGTATTACGTCATGCCTATCGAATAGCGAAAACCGCATGAGGTCATCTTTAGGCATAAAGGCGTTACAGCTGTTTAAAAATAGTTAAGAGATATCAATTAGCGATTAAAACGGTAACCCGATAGAAAATTAATCATTGTTGCCTTATTATTAAACTTAGAATAATAAAACTTTGACAAAGAATAGTTGCTAACGGCAATAATTTCAAGGTCAAGCTTGTTACTTAATAAGCCTGATATGTTAGAAATTACGGCCTCCGCGACTAAACCTTGGGTTAAAGCGCGGGGTGTAAACGGGGGCTTAAGCGCCGAGCGCAGGCGTAGAGCCTTGTAATTATTTATGGCGGTATATAGAATATTTACTCGCTTCAACTAACCAATCACAGCACAGTTGCCAGAAGCCTCGATGACATCATACTCGGTAATTACGTAAAATTACATGGTACTATTTTGCACGGTTGGCGTAGGAATTCATTCTCTCACCAAGCACTTAATCTTCTTGGCTTAAGCGCATGTGCATAACCGCACACAGTGGCGTTACAATTCTAAACTCTCAAAAAGGCTTTATACGGAATATTAATGTTATTAAAATATTAATTATGATAGTATTAAAAAGAATACAAATTTAGTCCGCCTATTGGTAACTATATCAGCACATGTATGCTGGCGGAAATATAAACCGCAACGCCTACTGATAAGAACGTAAGGCATTGCGTTAAATCAACTGTTGTTTATTCACCAACTGACGCCTCTGTGGAAGTGAAGTGAAATATTTTTTGCCAAAATTTTTGTGAATTTTTGCGCTTTTTGGTGTTTTATTACAATAAAAACATGTAAGTACATTATATTTTAAATATTAAAAATACTGCATGCTATTTTTTACGTTCTAAAATCATTATTATAGGTTATTAGGTAAAAAATACTTGAAAATATGCTTATAAAAAAAAAGTATAGGCTTCATTGTTTTGGTATGCCGTATTACATTGCTTTGAAAACATATTGACGCATATTTAACTAACATACAATTAGTGCAGGTTTAGACTGGACAGTCAGTTGGCTGATCTAAACAATAGCATATTATTTAATCCTAGAAGTGTACATGAGATTGGCTTTTTCTCTATAATTTAAGAGTTAACGCTTAAAATCAACTTTAGATATTTCTTTTGCCTTTTTTAATTTTATTTACTCTTAAAACTTTATTGTCCTGGTCAGAAGAGTCTAATTTTCCATTAGATTTAAATTATTAGGTTGAATACCGTACGCTTATCTGAATTTATACTATTTTAAATCGGTAAAGTGTATTAATTTTTTTACGAAATAGTTATTTCTGAACTTTACCTTTAAGGTCTCGTCCAAAGTGAGATAATATAGATGTATTGAGTTTCTCGTGTGGTTTTTTACGTTTACCTTTCATGTTTAATAGACTTTTATTTTGTAAACAATTTTTTTTCTACATTTGCAATTTTTAGACATTCACCAGGCAGCAAGCTACACTATCTATAACTTTAGGGATAAAGGGACGAGCAAAATGAAAAGTTCGGTGCATCTTAAGGATGGCCGTATAGGGGTGCATAAGTAAGGTACCACGTAATTCTCTGTAAGAAACTCCAATAGAAGACATATCTACCTTGTTAAGCTATAAGCTTCTGCTAAGTGTTTAAAACTTAAAGAAGTTCAGTATCACCCACATTTTTAGCATGGAATTTGATAGTGGAAAGGGTACACAAATGAAGGATTTGATATTTACTCAGTAAAAAATAACTTAACTAAAATATAAACGCATTTTTTGGATCAGAGACTATTTTTTAATAATTTTTTATGAACTGGCTGCCACATTGGATCAACATGGCTGAAAATGACAGTGCTGTGGGTCAAATCAATTTAATGTTCGTATATAAATTACCTACAAATTTTCTTGTTTTCTGCAAAAACTGTCAGATTTTTTCTTTTTTTTTTGGTGTACCGCTTACACTATTTTAGGTTTTGGACCAAGCAGAACTTTTTATAAGAGTAACTCTCTTTCGTAAAATTAATAATAAAAAAGTTTCTCATATGACGCAAACTTACGTAGACACACTGTATATTTTGTCCGATATTAATAATTCGTAGCAACAAAAAAAACATTTTTAGATAATCTTTTAATTGTGTTATTAAACAAGTTTAAATAAAAAGTAAATACAAAAGTTTGTCTTTGAATTCTTTATACATATGCATGATAAGAGCGATGCTAACCAGTTCCGGATTAACCTATAGGCAAATTAAGCAATTGCTTAGAATTGCTTAGGGCATTACGTTGTGGGGGACACCACAAGGGGGCACTCATAAGAAAAGAAATAAAAAAGCACATACGTGAAGACCTTCCTTTGTTTTTTTAATTATTTTTGGTAAGAAACTGTCCTTTTATATATTTTTGGCATTCAAATATAATTACTTTGTGTTTAACAAAAACTGAGGCCCTTTTATTTCCACTATTTTATGGCTTGGGGCACTACAGGACTCGACTGCTTAGGCCATCATGTAGGCATAATCCGGCACTGATGCCAACTATTCCTATTTTGTGTGTTCAATATCTTTTTTTTTTAATATTAATTACCAGCCCTAATTTTAATTTAATTACTTTAAAAAATCTCATTTAATCACAAGTATTAAAAGATTATTAATAGACACGCAAACAAAATTATAATATATTGTTTATTTGTTAACTTTTACAAAGAACAAAAATTCAGCTTATTATCCTGTAAAAAAAAGTTCTTTTTGCCTATTGATTATTCTTTTGCTTAGAATTCACGTCTTTTTTATTGTTTATTTAAAATAATTGATTTTCCACCAAATAAAAAAGATTTTACTTTTTTTTTGCAAGTTTATGCATATAGGTTTAGAATCACCCTGTGTATTAGCAGTAGTTAATAATATAAAAAGTTTAATGATATACTGGGCATATCTTAAAATAACATACATGTTATTTAAAATCAATAATTATGTCAACATATAGCCTTTTATTCACATATTTAATTTTTTTAATAAGATTAGGTTTTATCTTTGGACAATCCACAAAGGCTAAATACTAACATACCGTGGGTATCTTCAATGAGCTAAGAGAGAGTATGTTTTTTAACACAGGACTTAAATACTTCTACACATTTTAGAAACTCTAGGGACAATTGAACGAACAAAGTGAGAACTCTCATTGCTGAATAGTTTAAACGTACTAAATATTTTTATATTTTTTCAATTATAATTTTAATTAAAGTTAATGATAATAAATACTATAATTTTGTTAACTGTGCATAATTATTAAAAAGGTCTAACTAAGTGCATTAAAACTTGCCAAGGTAATTTTTTTACAGTATATACCAGGAATAATTAAAACTTTCCCAATAAACTTTTTAAAAGAGCAAAATAAAAAGAAAGTTTAGTCCAAATAATCATAAAATACTACCAAAAGTAAAATGAGTTTAAATACCTTTGTATTTGTGTAGCTCTAAATGCATGTTTTAATGTAATTATAAATAAATGGTTTTATTTTGCACACAGACAGAGGCGCATTTACATATTTGCCGCCCGTAGGCTATTTTATTTTCGCCGCCCCTTTCTTTATCTTTTTTCGTGAAAAATAATTTTGAACAGCAAAAAAAAGGGTCCTCACTTTCCTTTCTTTTAATTTTACATAATAAATAAAATTCCTAAAATTCCAAATCCACACAATGATTTCTAACTACCAATTTTGCCGCCCCCTAAACAACGTCTGCCGCTCCCCTAAAAACGCCGCCATAGGCTTCAGCCTACTCAGCCTTTTGGTAAATACGCCACTGCACACAGATCACAACCTCACATTAGAAACGAGGATTTAATATTATGCCTAATTTAAAATCTTAAATGTAATTTAAACTACTTAAGGAAAACATAAATTGAGGAGCAAAAATGCAAAAACAGATAAATCTACTTTTGATGATCTTTTAGCTATAATAAAGTATAAATTTTGGCATGCTATTTTCAACGAAGAAGTCTAATTTATAATTAATAATTAGTATTAATATCAAAAATTTTATTGCATATTTTTTAAATAAATTTTAACTTTGTAAACGCAATATTGCTTTTTTTATCACTTTTCATGCTAATACGAAAAAAAATTATGAAAAACCAATATATCCAACAGTTTTTTTTAAATGTATATTTGGATTTTTCTTTTAACAGTTGGTAACGTGCCCTACCACCTGGCTTTGGTAATAACAGTTTTTAAGTTTTGTTACTGCCTTTTCACATTAGCGGGACCCGGACGACTGCCCGACGCTATCGAAGTGTATGGGGTCTTTTGAGACCTTTCACACGTTAAGAATCCGGGAAGTCGGAAAACTCAAAGGCTCCATATAATTTTTTTATCACTCTGTCCGACGAATACGGCTAAGTGTGAAAAGAGGGTTAGAATTGCTCTTTAGAACATTTTTTTTATCTTAAAATGACCAAAAGTATAAAGTTTAAGATTTTTGTATTTTTGCTACTTAATTTCAAATGATATTTTAACTGTAAAAGTGCAAACGATCTACTAAAGGTTTTAAGAACAAGATAGAGTTGATGTTGAATAAATTTGATACCAATTTTAAAACATACATATATTACACATAAAAACTAACTAAAAACCTAAAACTTACTTTTCTGAAATGTACAAAAATTAATAGTTTTTCGCTTGATTACAATCTGGGCTTAAACAATTTACAATTAATATATGTTTTATTAGTTACTGTTTAATTTTTTTTTATAACATGTAATTAGGGTTTCGATATGTATATAGGTACTTTGTTTACTTTATGAATATAGGGTCAAAAATCGACCATTAGAAAAATATCTTAAACTACCGAGTAATGTCAAACAAAAATATTGCAAACGTCTTAATAGGTGACAGCAAATATTTAGGTTTTTTTTTATAAAATATATTTACCCGTCTCGACACGTTATGATTAACATATTATTTTTTAATTTATAATTGGTAGGTTAAAAAAATACAAATGTACAAGAAGATTCTATATAAATCAGGTTATCCAAATTTTTTTCCCTTTATGAACGGCGATGTCTCCCTAATGGATGAATTTTTAGCCCATGTTTATAGAACCAACTACCCTTTATTTTAATCACCTCTTTAATTTTTCGCGCATTTGTTTAGAAACACGCTGTATAGAAGGTAATAGGTTACAAATTATTTTTGTGTTATCTAAAAAAGCCGAATAAGAGAATTTAGTAAATTTGTTTTTCTTTTTTTTTTGTAAATTTCCCTACCTGTTCTTCTAGCACTAAGAGCATCACAAACTTCAGTCGAATATCCTAAATTAACTCTGCAAGCCTTTTCTAAATTTAAATTTTGAGTTGCTAAACTTGCAAATACACTTGGTATAATATAGCAAGCCAGCATAGGTTCAACGGTAATGTTATCTCTAAGAAAATCATATTTTTCTCTCCATGACATGGATTCTACGTTCTTATCTTTTGTCTTAGAGCTAATATCTTTTCCATTTGCCTGTTCTGCCTTCGATTTTTTTCAGCAGCTTTGGCCATTTTTGTTTGCTTGAGAACCTGAAAAATAAGGCAAAAAATATTAATATATTTATGACAAAATTATTAAGAATATTTGACATCAATTTAGCAAATGATATCTATTAACCAAAACCGGATATTTAATTATGCAACTGTAATAAATTAATAACAGTAACAACACTATGCCCTGTGGCAATATTGTCTTTTTTCAATACTTTTTACTTATGTAATAGTCTAAGATCCAAATTACCAGTTAGTGGCGTAGATAATTTCATATCCGGGGGAGGGGGATGCTGGCACAGAAAAATAAGTTTCTACAACGAATTAGTAATACATTCTTTTTTACAGTTCCGGTGAAATAAATGGAACCCGAAAAGATAATCCGCTAAATAAGGCGTAGGTCCGCTTTTCGTGCTACCGCCTTAAAAGTCCGCACATGGGACGCCAGCTATATTGGGTAATGGAATGGATGTATGGAAGTATGTTTAAACCTCATTTTGTATGGAAACATTAAAAATCACCAAAAAATTTTGAAGACCAAACACAAGGTTTTCATTACCAAAACATGTCCTATTGTGCATAAACACCTAAATAATCTAAAAAACCAAGAAAAGGGTCTTTCAACTGACAAATGTTAAAAATATAGGCAAATTCTATATCTAAAAGTATAACAAGAATAAGGTAATTTTATCCACATTTTAAGTTCATGCATCCTTTGGTCCAAACAGTATATGTCACATGCCATAAATCCGTTTTGAACACGCTAAACCTGTATTTCTACTAAATAGTACACACATGTATTATAAAATCATTAACATTAAAATTGTTCAAACGCATTTTTCTCGATTTGTCAGTTTTTGACTCTTACTCGTTTGCCCACCCACCATAGATATATTAATAAACATGAGTCTGGCAAGGCATTGTTTTTAAGATACAGGATTTTAAATTTAATTTTTTTAAAATTATAATCTTAAATACCCTTCCTATAATGTTGCTTTACTTTGGCAGTTATTGGTAGCATTGAAGGGCTAATTAAAATCTTACATAACTTATTTTAATTAGTCCAGTGGCGTGCAGAGTGATACCTATACAAATATTTTGGTTAAAAATAAGTATTTTACTGAGTTTTGTGTTATTTTTATATATTACTGCCTTGTTTATGGCGTTGCTGCAGGACAATTGCTAATTTTATACAGGGTGAGTTTTTTTCGATGTTTAGTGAAGGGATCTTAGAAAAAGCTACAGAGATGGTTAAATGGGAAAAATCAGTTTTTAGAGCTTAGTTTTAATCACTTTTTGTTTCTTCCAAGAAAATCATGGCTTACTAGATATTTTGAAAAAACCCGACTTTTTCAATTTTTTTTTCTTCTGTAGCTCACTTAATATATAAAATAGAAAAAAAGTGTAAATAGAAAACTTGCATGTAATTATCTTTCTAATAGGAGGCTATAATCCGATATTAAATGTAGTGATCCATTTTTGAGCTACGACATAAACTTGCATGGAAACCATAGTTGGCTATAACATTTTTAAAAAGGCATTTTTATAAGCTGCTTAACGGTGTATAGCAAGACATACTTTAAATAAAAAGTAACGTAGTTTTGGACTCACAAATTTGTTAATTTCTGTGTCTTTCTAGTTGGGCACGAAAAAGTGAACCAATACTGTTAAAAATTTCTTTTCTTTTTTGACAGCCTTTCCAATAAATATTTTAACTCTCATAATATGCTTGCAAGACTCAGTTCACCTAACAATAAATGTTTATGATTATAACGTTTAAAGGAGCAATTCCATTGAGGCAACACAAGGCAACATATCGCATGCCACATTAATTTTTTTATTGGTATTTTTGGTGTTAGCAATTTATTGTGTCAACAAGTACATAAAATATCTTGTCGACAAATTTTGAAGAATTCGAAAAACTTTATATACGTAATTTAAAAAATTTCAAATAGTTTTAATTTCTTTAGAATTATTGTCGAATCAGACCGTGAGCCAGGTGCTAAAGTTTGTCTTGGTCCATATCTTGTAAAATGCTTCAAGATGGTTGTACATGAATCATTGTAAGCGTCAGCTGCGTCTCCGATGGTGGGATTGTACAGGATGCTCCAAAAAAAAAAGATCTATGCTAAAATTGTGTTTATATATATATATATATATATATATATTAGTTAATTTTTAAATTGTTGCATGCATAAAAATAAAGCAAATTTAATTAGCAATACCTATATCAAAAATTTTATATTTAGGAGTTTTTAAACATTCTTGACAAAAACAGCATTTTATTATATCCTACCTTACTTACGCTTGACTTTATATAGTTATAGTTAGATTTCTAGAATATTAAGTGTTCAATATTTTTTTTGGTACGAATTTTTCAAAAATCCTAAAAATCTTAAAAACTTCAGATTTTTGGTATAGGTATAGCTAATAAAATTTACATTGTTCTTATTTTTATAATTCAAAGCTGAACTAATATACAAGGTTTTTATTTAAGAAAAAAACAACAAAAGTTTAATATAAAACTTCTTCTTGGAGGACCCTGTATATTTCCACTATCGTCGCCGCAGCTGAAGCTTGCAACAATTCATGAACAATGTTCTTGAACATTTTAAGAATTATGGGCTATGAGAAAATTGGTCACGAAAATCAGTCGCTGGCTCACGGACCAAATATTATAATATAAAATTATTATATATTATTTGCAATTGTTTTTGGAATTTATATTTTTTTATATGTAATATTTATTTATAAAATTAGAAATTTTTATACATGTTATTTTAAGTCATTATAAAATTAATTGAATAAAATTATTAATCAAATTTAAAATCAAATATCTGGGATTTTTTCGAATCATTTGACTTTTTTTAATTTTTCGTGTATCCATGTATTTTTATCAGCTAAATTCGAATTTTAAACTTGGTTTTACGTCGGAAGTGACGAGAAATTGTTATAAACAATTTTTTAAGTCCCTAGCTCCCTAACTAAAAAGGATAAAGACATTTTTTTCAAAAAAATCTACAAAGTGACGTTTTATACCCTGATTGTTAGAATCGAAGATATGGCAATTAGTGCAAAAACATTGGAAAATTTGCAAAAATTTCGGCATTTAGGCAAATTTTTACTAATAACTCGGCTTGATTTTAAGTAATCAAGTAATTGATTTATTTTCCGCTATTAGGCATAGGATTCTAAATAATTAAGGTTGTTTTCAAATGTTACAAAGAACTTTTTGCTTAGAATAATGCAAGAAATCACCTTTCAAAGATACTAACATTATTTTCCTAACTAATAATTAAAACAAATGCTTATTTAAACATTTTTTTGCACATTCAACCACCTTTTTCAATGTCCTAAAATACCGTATACAAGTAGTATTTTTAACATTGCCTGATTTACAAATTTATTTGTTTTCATGAAAGCATTTTAGTAGTATTTTAATGGTTTAAATTAAATTGTATCTTTAGCCACATTTAAGTAGTAAGTTAAAAGTGGAAAATTTAATAAAGTTGCTCCGTGATCCCAAAATGTGTGTTTGTCAGTGGTTAGATTTATTTAAAGTTCAAGGATATACAGATACAGGATAGGTAAAAAATATTTAAACGTTTTTGAAGTAAAGTTCTCTTATAGTACAGGAAATATAGGATTTTGTCTTGCATAATTCGGCAGAAATCATACTTTTTTCATGAATGGGTGCAATATAAGAAACCTAAAAACACAAAATACTTATAAATAAGATAAACGCAAGTGCCGCCATTTTGCAAAAAGAAAAATTGGGTCTGTATCTCTGTACCGTGCACTTGAGACCCACAATTATAGAGACCTTTATTATAGATAATCAAATTTTCAATCTTTTTTATTTTTATTTTTTTTTACTTATAGTTTACGATTTTTAAGATTATTATTGTTTGTTTATTGACTTTTTACCAATATTTCTTCTAATAATTGCTAATTTCTAAACTTTTAAAACGATAAATTTTCTACAACTTTTATTTGAAAGTTTTTCTCTAAAATTAATATTTTGAAAGTTAGGACGCGTTAATATAAAAATCCTATGCCTGGGCGGTTAACGCCAGCTGGGCTTGAATACGTCATCCAACATTTGGCTAGGTATTACGCTATGGATACTTTGTTCTTATTAGCCTGATACTCGGTAGTATAACATTGAACGAGTTGTAACTTCGAAAATAATAATTTTATAAATAAAAGTTGTAAAAAATGTATCCATTTAAAAGTTTTACTATAAGAAATTTATTAATTAAACAATTACCTATTAGAAGAGATATTGGTAAAAAAAGTCAATAAACATACAGTAATAATCTTAAAATTCGTTAACGGTAAGTTATACGAAAAACATTGTAAAACAAAAAAGATAGGAAATTTAATTATCTATAATAAAGATTCCTATTATTGTGGGCATCAAGTGCACAGTTACGGAGATACAGGCCCAAACGGTTTTTCGCAAAATGGCGGCACTTCCGTTCGTTATAGTATTAGGTTCATTACGTCATACTGCACCCATTTGTGAAAAAAACACCCGCTGAATTATTATGCATTATGGACAAGAGTAACTCCCTTCTCATTACCTCTAATTTAATATAATATTAAAAAAAAATAGTAAATAGAACTACTCTGTATCTCAAAAGTTAGGCCATATAAAAATGATTTTTTTAAACTTTTCTTTTTAAAATCACCCAAGGATGGACACTTTAAACTATAGGCATATTAGTGTATTCGTTTTACCTTGTAGAACCGTTCTGAACCGTTCTCTGAACTGTCAATAGTGTTCGTGAACGATTCTACAAAATATCCAAAAATTGTAAAAGGAACACTTATGGTGTCGTTCCGGGCGGGTAAACATTATAATTCTTAACCAACATGTAAATTTGGATTAAAACGGCTGCTTAAATCAATTTTTACCAGGTGTAACTTTTTTATGTAAAATATGTAGAGAAAAAAAAGAATATATATCTAAAAGTTACATACAAACTGGCTCAAAAAAGTTGTTTCGTTTTTAATTTGTGCAAAATGGTGGCGCCTCCACAGTTTACAACAAAATTGATAGCAGATTCTTATTTCTTACCTCACAAAACCCCTAACAGTCAAATACTGTGATAATACACCCGCACTATAAACAAAATTATTTATAAAAAACTAAAACCAGAATACGTTTCTAACACCCTGTATCTCCGTGATGATCTACTTCTAGACCAAGGTAAGTTAGGTTGGATCGACATATTTAAGCCTTAGATAGCTTTTTTGCACCTTCTAGAGACACCCTGTATAAATATCTAACAAGAAAATGTAAATAAAAATAATACATTTCTTGTTGCATACAATAATTGAACTCAAACAACATTTATAATTACCCAATATGCTAAAACTAATATTTTCAATTCTACTCACTTATTTATGAAATTTACTTATTAGAACATTGTGATTCTATTGTTTTCCTAAATGTGTATAATAAATTATAGGAAATGATATCCTATAAGAAAGGTAATGAATTTTTAGGATTACTGATGCATTACAGAATATGCTTACAATCATTCATTATACGTACTTACATATAAATTAACATGAAAATGCCAAATACTTGGGTAACTTCGAAGAATGTATCAAGTGTGTTCTTTGGCGACAAGTGTTTAATTTTTCTGTTAACATCTTCTGATAACCGATTGTTATAATGCCTAGAACAATATCCTTTAGACTAGTTACAGGGGCGGCGGCAAGGGGGCGCACTTGCACCCCCTGGGTGGGATATTGACATAGAAAGCATGAAAAAGTAGCGGGGCATACAATTTTAGAATTTGATTTTTGTAGAAATGTAAGAACCTTTTTCTTTGGAAAACGTTTCTTTATTGAACCTTTTTGTCACTTTTTGCACCTGGAAGTAAGTCATCCTACCGGCGGCGTAGTTATGTTGTTTACTACTATAATTTTTAGTATATTGGAAAAAATATCTAATAAAATATAATATATAATTTAGGGTGTGCCAGAACACTCAAAAAATTGGTTTTGGCTTTCACCCAAAAATATCTCAAAGGATGTCTAAACAAAGCTCCTGTTAAGGTAGTTCTACCGAAAACACTCGGGAAAAACATGTTTTCTAATTATTGCGGATATTTATTGGATCTTGTAACCAAAAAACGTATTGGATTAGCATCAATTTTTTTATGTAACATATACCGTATTCAATTTAATTTTTCGGGCGCAGCATAACCTTTCGGCGGCGTTGCCACATGTCAGTCAAATAGCATATTTTTCTTAATTATTTATTAGTTACTCCTATTACAAGCTCTGAAGGTCGGATTTTAATTAGCCAAAATGTTCAGAATTGTTTTTTCTTCCGTTAATACAACTTTCATTGAATTCTGAACATTAGTTTTTGTGAAGTAAAATAAAATCTGCGATTTCCCGTAAGGATCAATGCTAAAAGCAATTATTTTATATTATTTATAACTTCTTTTCAGTTCTCTGTAGACCTTTAAAAATTTAACTGGTTGATATTCTTATTATAAAGTACCTACCGGTATGCTAAGTCTTATAATTTTCTGAACATTAATTCTCACACCGCTAGTACTACCTAAAAGCAGTTCAAAATTGTAATTTTAACTGGTTTTTCATGGATTTTTAAGTTTTGCCATTCAAATAGCATGAAAACCCGAGTTATACCACTTTTTGCCTTGCAAGGTTTGAAAAATTATTTTAACAATAAATAAATAAATGAATCCTATTAAGCAATAAATTTTGTACAAAAAGCTCTATTGATTTAAATTTTTATCTTTATTATTTAATTTTTTACAGAGATTTGAATTTAAAATATTCGGGTTATTGCATTTTTTGAATGTTTTTTAAGCTAGCCGCGCACTAGCAATTTTTTGTTGACCAACATAAAAGTTGCTCAACCAATAAGTGGCTAATAAATTTGTGTTTCGGGCACTTGTCTACTAGGGTGTTGCTTTTTTAACATGAATTTTACTGAGACAGCAGTAATAATTGCATTTATTTTGAAAAACGGAAAACAAAAAACCCAAAAAACGGTATTGGGTTTAAATCGCCTCCAAATAGATCAAAATGTAATTTTATTTCTTGCTTTATTTAAAAGTTGTTAATGCGTGGTATCACAAAAACAAATACCTACATTTCATTATCGCAATTTTTTAGTTGTCGAAAAAAGTTGCTAGTGCGCGGCTGGCCTTAACCCATTTATGGCCAGTGATGCGTATACGCAACACTGTACTAATTATTTATTTACAAAAAAATAGTGCTTTTTTCGCCTGAAATATGGGCTGATACCATTGACGCAAGGTTGAACAAAAGTGACAGAATTAAATTTAAAGAAATTTTTTCATTTGCTTTTTTGTACGAATTTTTTAAAAATCCGGATTTTTTCTTATATATGACCGCAAATTTCTAAAAATCAAATAGTCCTATTTAATGTTTTTAATTTTAAAGTTTTGTATTTTTTAACACTAATTGCATTCCAAATAACACCATAAAATTGAAAACCGAGGCCTAGTTGAACCAGATTTTTCTAAATAGGTCATAAATTATGCTGTTGCGTTCACGCATCACCGGCCGAATAAGTGAACCCTGTCGCAAGCGTGTCAGGACAAGTTTTCTCGGGCAGATAACTAAATCGACTAGTCGTACAATATTGTATTTAGTTTGAGCCTGCATCTAATTGAGTGCGTGTTACTTGTAATAAGAGTTGTTGTTTGTTGCAAAAAATGAGAAAATTTCTTACGCAAAAGGAGTTAGAGTTGGCCTTAGAGGATGTTGTAAATGAGCTGGAAGATGAAGTTGGTAAGTATTTCTTGTACCTTTTTTTATTATATATACAATATTATATATACAATATTATACATACAACAATAATTTGTGATTTTTAGAACAAGTCGACGCTGTCTACATTCCACCAGAGGTAGATCAACTCACAGACGAGGAAGATTTTTCAGAGGACCCGGAAAATATCGAAAATAGGCAGAATGGAGATATAGCGGGAACTTTCGAGATTCACACCGTTCAAAACGACATTTACGATGAATCTGACGAAGAAGATTTGGCAACAAAACGCCGAAAAATTCTAGAAAAAAAACGGTAAGTTACAAACCGACTTGGAGATCTGGATCATTCGTGCACCAGAATTTGCCTTTATCCACAGAAGAGGAACACATTCAAGAACTTAGGGGCGAATTGGAGGGTTTATCACCGTTGGATATTTTTTCAAATTTGTCGACGAGAGTGTTATGGATTTGATTATCAAGTTTTCAGAAAAATACGCACAGGACAATAACAGACATGAGTTTCATCTATCACGAGAAGAACTGTTGAATTTTCTTGGGATCCTAATTTTGTCTGGATATCACAGCTTACCCCAGACAGTTATGTATTGGTCTTTAGATGAGGACAAAACTGTGAATATTGTCAGGGACTGCATGAGTAGGAATAAGTTCAGATCGATAAAGCGAAATCTACACTTGAGTGATAATAATAATCTGGATAAAGCAGACAAGTACACAAAACTTCGCCCTTTTTTTGATACAATGAATGAAAAATTCTTACAGTTTGGCATTTTTTCATTCAACTTATCTATTGATGAGCAAATGGTTCCTTATTTTGGACGCCATTCCTGTAAGATGTATATAAAAGGCAAGCCTGTGCGTTTTGGTTTTAAGCTTTGGTGCATTTGTTCTTCGAGTGGATACCTCTACAAGTTCATTCCTTATGCGGGAGCAGCACAAAATAAAAGTGATATTGGACTTGGTGCGACTGTAGTTCTTGAACTTTTGTCAATTGTGAAAAATCCGCAAAACCATAACGTCTTTTTTGATAACTTTTTTCGTCCTACAAGCTCTTATCTCTTTTGAAAACTAAAGGTTTTTTGCTACAGGAACGATTCGCGAGAACAGAACCAATAATTGTCCTTTGGTTTCAAGTAAAGTGATTTCAAAACAAGAAAGAGGCACCTATGATTCACAATTTGATGAATCCACACAAATTTCATTAGTAAAATGGAACGATAATTCCATTGTCATGGCAATTAGTACCCATTATCATGTAGAACCACTTTCTTCTGCCAAAAGATATGATAGAAAATTGAAAAAGAAGTGTCAATTCCACAACCAGCTGTAATTTCAACATATAATAAATACATGGGAGGGGTAGATTTGCATGATAATGGCGTGGCAAACTATAGAATCGGTGTGATGGGTAAAAAATGGTGGTGGCCACTATTTATAAATACAATAGACAGTACTCTTGTCAATTCCTGGAAACTCTACAACACGGTGAATCACAATAAAATGTCACAACTGAATTTTAAATCATTTATCGCCGTACGCTTATTAAAAACAAAGAACTTTGTCGCTAGACCACTTCCATTAGAACCACCCAGTGAAGTTAGGGTTGATCACTCTGGACATGTAATCAGTAGAACTGACTCCCGAAGAAGATGTCGTGTATGTAGAAGTCAAACAATTTATATTTGTGAGCGTTGCACTATTTATTTACACGCAGACTGTTTTCGGCAATATCACTTAACATTATAGGCCGTTGATGCGTTTACGCAACACCACTTATTTCATAAAGTAGCAGATTTATTTATTTTTTGACGTCACATATGTGTTTCTGTAATGTGTTTGCATAATTAAAATATATAATTTAAAAATTTTAAGTTTTATTTCTATCCTTGGCCATAAATGGGTTAAACAAAATTATCAGTATTAAAAAGTTAAGAAACAGATTTGTAGAACGTCTAAAATTCAAATTAACACTGTTAATGTTAACATATAGAATTAATGTTTGAAAGAGCAAAAACCTAAAAAAATAAGTATTTAAGAGCCTGAAACTTTGTTGTGATTAATAATACAAAAACGCATCTACAAACGTTATTATAGGATTTTCGATGTACCATAAATCTGTTATTTAACTCTTTTCTTTATCATTAATCGTTTCACAAAAAATGCAAAACCTACAAAAAATGTAAAAAACAAAAGTATTAAATTCGATGCTCTAAAAAAATGAAATACTAAAGATAAAAATTTGAATTAATGGTACTTTTTATACCAAATTTGCTTAATATGAATAACCAATTTTTTTGTGAAAAAAGTATTTTTTCAAAGCTTGAAGGAAAAAAGTGTTAAGAATCTGGTTCGCCATGTTATTCGGACGAAAAACTTAAGATCCATGGAAAAACTCGTAAAATTGCAATTTTAAGCTGCGCTTTTAACAGCAGCTTTAAGATGTTTTTGGGTGAGAGGAAGAACCAATTTTCTTAACTGTTTTGGCATACCTATTTGCAGGGTGTTAAAACAGTACGATGCCTGCTAAGGGACGATTCCTTACATAATTCGTTTGTCACATGCAGGGTAAAAAACATTTTAAAAAATTGATTTTTCATAAATAACTTAATTATCTTTAATCCAATTTTTTGGAATTTGGCGATGCTATTTCTAATATTGGAGTTTAATTTTGCTCTTCCCTGGTTAAATTTATTAATTCTACTTCCGTCTTAAGCTGCACCTAAACAAATATTAAAAACCAAAGAAATGTAGGTACGCCATCCACTTTTATTCATTTTTTCTTATTTTTTTCTATTTTAAATTAGGCTAGTTAAAATACAGTTATTACAGTAAGTTTTTTTATTATTTTTAATTCTTATTATCTCGTATATTTTAAAAAGAAAAAAACCTTATTACATGCTTCTGGGCTACACAAAAACATAAGCAAAATTTTTAAAAACTGTAAATTAAGAAAAATCGTTTGTTATGATTTCATTAATAATAAAAAATGTAAAAATTTGTTAAAAAAGTTTTAAAAAGAACATAAGACATACAAGTCCATGGTGTCCATTTTTGTTTATCATAAATGTTTGTCAATTGTCAAATAAAAAAAAATGGTAAAAATATTTATAAAAAACTGTTTTTGTTTCCACTTTAGCACATGGTAACTTTAGATCAGAATTAGTGAGTCCATTTCTATACAAAAACTTGTTGTGTGCGGTAGGAAATTTTAAGGGGTCATTCTGCAATGAAAAATATTATTAGTAAGTCCGTTGAAAAAATGTCGAAATCTCCGTGGTTACCAAGTTACAGGGGTTAAAAGTTCATTTGTTATTTTTGGCTTTCGCCATATTGCATTTATTTTTTAACCAATCTATTTGACATTTGGTACTGGAGCTTTGCAGATTCTAAAATTTTACCATATAAGTACTCTTTTTAATACCGTCAGAGGGCACTTTATCTGATTTATTTATATCATAACTTTTTATTTAGAGACATATCGCAAAGCTGGGGACGCCATTTTATAGACAATCAAAAACTTAAAAATAAGGTACTCTTTATTATAGTTTATTGTAGAGAGTTATTGGGGACTCGGTCTATATAGGCTTTAAAAGTGAAACACTTTTAGCGAGACCGAGCTTTCGGAAACGTTTATTTTCTTTTTCAAGGCGCTAACATGTTTATATGAAAAATTAAGTGCCAGGGAACAGAAAAATAGTAATGTAAATATTAAAATATAAAATGTAAATTACTTTAAAAAAATATGTATATATGTATAGTTTAAATAGTAAATTATAAATTGTAAATTATTTCTTATCAACAATATTTTGTCTTATAACATAAAACATGGTAGCGCCTTGAAAAAAGGAAATAAACGTTTCCGAAAGCTCGGCGTCGCTAAAAAGTGTTTAACTTTTAAAATCTATATAGACCGAATCCCCAATAACTCTCTACTGTTGCATCAATTTTCGGTCAAGAAATTTCTAAATTCTTCTTTTATATATATATTAATTTTTTCCTATTATGAATTGTAGAATCACCCCTTAAAGTTTGTCGGCTTAGGTACTGATCACCCTGTATGTATGTAGGTAATTTGATTAAAATTGATGAAAACTTTAACGTCGATTGGTGGCTAAACGCTGCGGTTTATCGACTTTTATAAAATATATCTTATTTTTAAGATTTTGATTGTCTATAAAATGGCACCCATGGGTTTGCGATATCTGTCAAAATAAAAAGTTATGATGCAAATAAATTTTAGGTTTCAGGTAAAGTGCCCTCTGGCGGTACTAAAAAAGTACTTTTATCTTAAAATTTTAGAATCTGCAAAACTTGATTCTTATGCCAAATGTCAACTAGATTGGTTAAAAAATAAATGCAATATGGTGAAAAAACAAAAATAAAAATTGAACTTTTTACCTCTGTAACTTGGTAACCAGGGATATTTCGACATTTTGTCAAAGGACTTACTAACATTATTTTACATTGCAGACTGACTTCTTAAAATTTCCCAACGCATTTTCCGAGCACCCTGAATTTATAACATTAAGCCAGATTTTGCAACAAGTTCAAGAGAGAGTTGGAATGCACAAATTTACACGACTTTTTTTAAACATTATGGTCAGGTTACAAAAACCTATTGATGTTGGCACTATTTATTTTATTATTTCATTTAATTTTTTTTATATATGAAAACAGATTTTTTTTTGCAAAATAAAAGATAACTATATGTCAAAATTCAAATTCAAATTATTATATTACATAAAAGCCAATAACAATATTCGAAATGGTCGACATTTATCAAATATATATTTTTAAAAAAATTAAAAAAAAACAATTAAATCTGTAGATATCACAGATAAAGAAAAGCAATGAACACATATGTGCAAAGATACTATGCTTAAAAAATGTATATACAATGTCCAATCAACATGTCTAGTGTCCAAAAATTCTCTTACTGAGTAAATGCAATTTTTACTAAATATTTCTTAATTTTATGTTTAAATATAGAATATTTAAGTTCCCTTATTTGCCGTCGTAGGTGATTAAACAATTTAACTCCAATGTATGAAGGTGCGGATTCTAGTCTTTTTGTTTTGTGCTTTTCAACGATAAAGCTATCTTTATTTCTTGTAGCATACATGTGATTATGTCTTTCAAATCTTTGTGGACTACACTTGATAAATAAAAGTAATTTATACATATAGAGAGGGGGGACTAAAAGAATTCCATTTTTAATAAAAGTTGATTTACAGCTTTCTGGATAGGGCAAATCAATTATCAAGGTAACTACTTTTTTTTGGTTAATAAAAATTCTTTGATTATTAGTTGATGAACTCCATAAGACAATGTTATAGCTTAGATGACAATATACCAAGCTATAATACATATTAAGCAGATAATTTACAGATAAAATCGACTTTTGTTTACAAATTACAAAAATTCCCTATTCACTTTTTTACTTATATAATCTATATGGGCATACCACCGCAAATTATCATTTACCAAAAACTCCAAAAATTGACTTCATTGCTTACTGGAAGGTAAGATCCTTTTTAGGCTAATTCCCTGAATATTGGGTTTTTTCTATTATAAAGTACCAGACAATTTATCATGTCAACTTGAGTTTGTAATTTTTCTTAGTATCGACAAAGTGCCGTTGCTTTTTTTTTTGTTTCATCTATTAAATTAATAATAAAAACGCTAAGCTAGCACGTGAGATTTGTACTGTAGCAATTGACATGATCTTTTTTTTATGATCCTCCGAGTACTGAGATAACCTAAATAGTATTTTTGTGTTTTACCTATTTTTTCTCTTAAAAAACAATGTTTTTTGTCAATAAAATTTTCAACTGTTACTAGAGTCGTCAAAATTCAACGCGTTCTAGAAAGATACATTTGGTGGTAGCTTAGCCATTTATGCGACTGTGCTAACGAAGGATTTTGTGCCCTTAAAAAAACAAAACATTTATTTATTTTTCTCAACCAAGTCATAAAAACTGCTGCAAGACTTGCCCAAAATATTGCACCCACATAAGTTCTTTTATTTTTGTATAAGGATCAAAGACGGCGCTTTCACATTTTCCGCTGGCCGCTTACGCTTCTACTTAGTATCGTGTCTGAGGCCTTATTCGACCACGATATTCGATGGTTCAGGAGATTTAGGCATATTAAGGCTTTATGTGGTAACAGGGCCGTATTAACTGTTTGAGGCGCCCTGGGCTAGAAATCCTGGAGCGCCTATTTTTCACTATCATTACCTCCTTTTTTTAAACTTCCCTGTCTGACGCTTATTACTCCCCTGTCTGGCGCCTGTTTTTTCATGGCGGCCTAGGCTGTAGCCTAGTCAGCCTAATGGATAATACGGCCCTGTGTGGTAAATTAAAATAAGCGGTATTTTCCTTACGTGGCATGCTGTATTTTCGGTGTTTGATGTCTCATTAATGCGTTTTGTTTTATTTTGGTTTGTTGTTGCATTTCCTTTTTCTAATTATAAACCCGCCGAAATTCGTCGTCGGGGTTCAATCTAGTACAGTTGTAAATTTTGTTTTAATATGTATAATTATAAGTGAATTATTATCATAAATATTTAAAGCAAACAGTCTTTTAAAAACTTTTAAATTTTAAAATAATATAGTCTCTGGGTCAGTAATGAAATAGACTTCATAGTAAAAACACTTTTTAAACCTTTCTAGGGGGCTTCCTTTTGACAAGTCTATTACGAATATTCATACCGCCATATATGAAAGCGGCTCAGCCTGTGAATGTCAAATGTTTCGGGTGTCGGACTGGGCGAACGCGTCTTAATTTTTTTTTAATGTTTACATGCAATTTTTAAACATTTTTTCAAAAATGGTATGGGTTACAGTCATGAAACCATAAGGCTCAACCACATCGGGTATGTAATCCTTACTATTTTTGGCACAATGTTTAAAAATTGCGTGTAAAACATTGTAATAAACTTGTCCGACAAAAAAGGGACGTTTACGTCCAGTCCAACACCCGAAACATTTGACATTGACAAGCTGGGTTAAAGCGTCGCTTCCATATGGCGGTATGGATATTTGTGGTAGACTCGTCAGAAGAAACCCCCTTAAAAGGTTTAAAAGGTGTTTTCATCAAGAAATTAATTTTATTCCTAGCCCAGGGACTAATAGTTATGAGTGACAATGCACACGTTACAAGTGTTTCTAAGAGATTTGTACAAAAACACATTTTCCATTTTAGTTTAGTTATTTCTAAATATTGTTTTTAATATTAGATTTTTGGAGATATAAAAAAATATTCCATACAAATTTGCAGGCCGGGTGCCTCTAGAAGGTCAGTAAATACCGCAAATTCTTTGGGCCAAAATACAATGATATAATTTAATTTATCTTAGTCAAAATGTTAACCGTTTAAAATATACTGTATATATATGTCTGTCAAAGTATCGTTTTGTTTTTGGTTGTTCTTAGCCAATTTTTCTAATATGAGAAATGGTATCATCATTTTTCATCGTATCATTTTTTTTTAACCAAAATCTCTATTTTTGTAAAAAGAAAACATCACAAAACTAGTTTAATGTACTTTGTAAATCAATATTAGTTTATAAACAAATTGCTTACAGAGCAGATATATCTAAAAATATGATTACTTTTTAATTTAAAAAATCACGATTTAATTAACAAAACTTCTTGTTTCTTATATAACAGTTTTTAATGGATGACCTTAGAAAAACTTAATTGATCAGTCATTCTACCATAACAATCCTTTTACATTGAATGTTTTGCATTACCTTTTGTACTTTATCTAATCGCTACGTCCGTGAAAATGCAGATTGTCTAACAATTAAAGTTGAATAAAACACATAACATTGATGATGGTCAGGCATAATATTTTATTAACATGAATGGCATGCATAGTTATTAATATAATAAGAATATAATTTGTTTAACAAGTAATCTATGATTTTTTAAATTATCTTTGATTCATCTACAGGGTGATCATTTTTAAGTCTGCACTATTGCTAACTTCTTTATCATTGGAGATACGAAATTGGTTAAATTAGTAAATTAGTAGTATTTTTTCCGCTGATTAACGTGCTGCCAACAAAAACCAATTAAATATCGGGTTTTCGATTTATTGCAAAAATATACTTTTTTAAATGGAACACCCCGTATATTATATCACTATTCCAAAGATCTATGAAAGGCTATTAAACAAAGTCCTTATGTGTTATATACGAGTTTTAATAATTTCGGAAATATGGCCATCCTCGGGAATTTGATAGTATTCTCGCATTATTTAATTAGAACACCCTGTATATTGCATCTTTATTAAATAGATATTTTAAAGAGCTTTAAGAAAATACCACATTTGATATATATATATATATATATATATATATATATATATATATATATATATATGTTTTGGAAATATGGCCATTCAAATCTAAAAAGTTGAAGGTATATGTCTATTTTATCTTCGATGGTTATTGCTTGGAGCTGTAGAGATGATGAAAATGTAACATCATTTTCAGATTTAAATGACCACATTTTCAAAACTATAAAAAATAAACATATTAAATGTGGTATTTTCTTAAAGCTTTTTAAAATATTTATTTAACAGTGATGCAATATACAGGGTGTTCTATTTAAAAATGCCAGTTTACCATCAAGTTTCCGAGGATGGCCATATTTCCGAATTTATTAAAAATTGGATATAAGGCATGAGAACTTTTTTAATGGTTTTTCATAGATCTTTTGAATAGTGATATAATATACATTTTAACGATAGAAACCGGAACAAATGAGAAAAAAATGAAATAAGATTTTTTCTTTTCTCCGTAAGTTTTTTTGCAGAGCAAAAAATGTTTTTGTCCTTGAAATGTTTTAATATATTAATCTTACAACTCATCGATAAACTTTATTTTTTGTCTCCCAAATTTTTTAAAATCAAAAAATGTCCTCACCTCCGCGAAAACCTTTTGTTTTCTTAGTTCACACCCAGTCCCACTAAAATCATTTTTAAAAATCGTCGGGACTCAAGACAGTCCTCCAAAAGCGGGACTTTCCCGCCAAAATCGGGACGTGTGGTCATTTTATACAAGGTACAAAATTTAACTGTCAAAAAATTTAATGGATTGTTTATTTTAAGTTAATTAATTATTGATGCTTTTAAGTTTAGTGCGTAAAAGAGTAACTAAAAATTTGTTTTTGTAAGAACTACTAAAGGTCTGGCCACACATAACCACAACGAGCTGTGCATCTTAATAGAGATATTTTGCACCTCTTAAAATAACAGACGTTTTTGGCCGCCTTATGGTTATTGTTATTAAACGATACGGCATCAGTTTTAGACAGAGATTTTGCAGCCTCTTTTAAGAAATTTATCTTGCATCTGCGCTTTTGACACATAACCTTATTTTTGTCTGTGGTTCACCGATTTTAAAGTTAACGGAAAATCAGTATTTACTTTTATTCTTCATATAGTAGAATAAAAACCAAGTATGCCAGATTGTAACATCTAAATTAATTACTGATTTAGAATATCTGTAAAAGTGCAAGTCCGTTTTAATTTCTTAACACTATTTGATTTTTATTACTTCTATAGATTTTTCGCTAATTAGAGCCTATGTATAAATGATATTTTAATTAATTAAATTTAAATGCTAATATGTGTATATATATATATATATATATATATATATATATATATATATATATATATATATATATATATATATATATATATATATATATATATATACACATATATATATAATATATATATATATATATATATATATATATTAGCATTAAAATTTTAACCTTTTTAATAATTGATATTAAAATTTCTACAATCCGGCAACCACGCAGTTTAACAATAACGATAACGATAACGATAAGCTCTTCGGTATTCATCCGTAATTAAAGGAGTCCGGTATGGTTAATAACGATAACGGATCATGTTTGCGTTACTGCGCAGTCTCAGAATAACGTTAACCACAACGGAATTGCAAAATAAGGGGTGCAAAATGTCTCTATTAAACTTGCAACGTTTGCCTATCGTTATAAAAAATTTTAAAAATATGTTAGGAACATTTATTCTTCTTCTTTTATTTCAGCTTTAAGGAAACAGCTACTTATAGTTATTCAACCAAATATGGGAAGATTTTAACATAATATTTATTGAAGTAAAATGTTCTATGAGCTGTCTTGCATTAACC
The DNA here is from genome assembly GCA_014170235.1 of Listronotus bonariensis. Classification (NCBI taxonomy): domain Eukaryota; kingdom Metazoa; phylum Arthropoda; class Insecta; order Coleoptera; family Curculionidae; genus Listronotus; species Listronotus bonariensis. Next base: position 48,559 of record JACEGR010000544.1, read on the forward strand.
CTTACATTAGAGATTATCAATTTTATCTCAGAAGAACGATAGCACAATTTAAAAGCATATTTAGGCACTTAGATTCCGAAAACTTAAAGCAAAAAGATTTGTTTTTAATAAAATTGTAATAATATGAATCTGTAAAGGTACGTATCCACCAGAGCAACAATGGGAAACTTTTTTGTTACTAAATGTTGCTTTGTATTCCCAAATTGCGAAACAAAATTTCAACAAGTTTTAATTTATTGTCTCCACTTAAGCAACTGAAATCAGGAACAATTGTAGTTTTATTGTTACAACAATAACTAAGTTATAAGAGTTATAAGCAAGGGCGGTCATTGGGGGCTATGGCGGCCTAGCCCCCCCGCTTTTATGCCACATCCTTTGTAACCAAATATTTTATAGATAACTAATGGAAAATATGAGCAGCATTTAATGTTAATGTGGCCCCCCAGGGTTGAGTGTGGAATTAAAAAGTGTTTTTTTTTGCTTTTGAAAAATATGTGGGAAGGAGGAAAAAAAATGGATCAAGCCTTGTTTAAATAAAAGAAAAGAAAAAAAAGAATTAAGGACCTTTTTTTGCTCTTTAAAAATTTTCCATATCTCCCACCTCTCTCAAATTTCTTTTTCATTTCTGCCGCCTCAGGCACTCCTCCTTAACCTATGCCCCCTCCCCTGAGTTGATATGATCGCCCTTTTATAAGAACCTTATGGAACTTTTGTGGAAACATGCAACATAAGTAAAAAAATTCCCTATTGTTTCTTTTGTTCCTTTGGTAGATTCGTACCTTTATATTACGCTTTTAAGTAAAGCTGATCGTAAAATAAAAACCTTTATAAATAAGTTACATACTTTTACCTATACAACTCAAAGTTTGGATAAAAAACATGAAAAGTAGTTTTACATTTTTTCGCATTAATCTGCCCCACTTTTCTCCATCAGTGTGGCCAGACCTTAAAATAGGTCACCTTTCTATTACCATGGAAGTTAATTAAATGCTAATCACGGTTTTACAATAATGAAAGTGTAAATTGTCACAATAATCATTATTGGTTGATCGAAAACCCACAGAAGGTCCTTAGAATCTTAGATTCAAAATTTATAAGGAATAAATGTGTGATGTTGACTTTATATTAAGAAAATTAATTAAAAAACAAGATGTTGCTTTTTTACACACATAGCTCCCAGATGGCATTAAGATAAGATCCGAATAGGAAGCGACCTTCTCTCATCTGCTTAGCGAAGGTAAATACATTTTTTAATAAATGGAAGAATTTTTTGAAATAAATATTTTTACTGTACTTGCTTATAATTTTATTAACTAAAATATTATTTTATTTATTTATTAAAAACTTTACCTTATTGTTAATACCAGCAACAGTTTTATTTTAAATATATGTGCTTACGGTCACTATTTCTATTTAGCATGCTACGGACACCAAAAAACAATCCTTTTTTATTTTACAGGCTGTGATATTGATGTATTTTTTGAGAACTTATGTATGTACATATATTTCCTACTTTAATTTTTTAATGTAATTAAATGTAATTTACTAGAAAAATTTTTTTAAAACATTTTAAATAAAAACACATCACGACTTCACCACATATGTTTTGACAGTGTACGCGTGACAACTATCTTAAGTACCTTCATAATTAGCTTCACCCTAGTAAAACAAATGTATAAATCGCAAAATAATTGTTTAACGTATTAAGTTTTATCGGTTAATTACAATGTTATAGTACAGGTAAATCAGATGTTAAGATTAAGGTCTTTTAAATGAATAAAAAAGAGTCCTTATAATATCATACTAAAGGTCTGGTTAATTTTAAACCTACAAAGCAAAAAAAGAAGCAAGAAAATCGGCGGATTCCATAAAAAGTTAAATATTTTCAACTTTTTTCCAAAACTGTCACGAATATGTTACTTTTTCAACATAATACCCACAGCCCAATGAATTTTCAATATTGAAGTCACTTGATTTCGGATTTTCGTAATTCCGCAATATTTAACCCTACATGCGGACTATAGGACTATAGGCATAAGAGTTTAAAAAAAACAGTTGCGTTCGAACAAGATTGGTCTTGAATTTTTAAAAGAAAAAAGTATAGTGCCACTGCTTTTTTCGTAAATCAATAAAAATTTTAAAATACTTATTTATTTAAATTATAATTCGGACTTCTGATATTTTTTGATTCATGGCAAAACCGCCTAAATCTGATATGGTGTTTTGTTTTTAATTGTAAGTTATGTTTTTGACTATGGAAAAGTTGCCTAAGAGTAACAATAAAATTGTAGTAATCTAAGTATTTGTATGTACTTTTACACAAATTAGACAAAAAGAAATTTTACAAAACAAATAACATATCGGATTTTAGCGATTTTGCCATGCATAAAATGCAAATCTTGTTCGAAAGCCACTAGTATTTTTTTTGTTTTTACAGCAAAAAATGAAATGTTATTGGTAAAAAAAAGTGTATATCTGAAATATTAGGAAAGTAGATAACAAGGCTTTTATTTAAACTTTAACACCCTGTACCTTAAAAGAAAGCGTTTTTGGACATAATTTTATATAAAAATGTTCTTATTATCTTGCATTTTATACAGTGTTAAAAGTGTCAACCTAAAAATAACCCTGTATATTAAAAAAAATGATAACCAGTCGAGTTTTGATTGTTGGACTAAAAATCGTTGAAAAAAAATCTATAGTTATTGTTTAAAAAGTTTTTAAGCCAGCTTTTTGATTTGATATTTTTTTATATTTTTTAAATGTTTCAATGCTTGCAGATCAATAAATATTTTTTTTTTGAAAATCTCAGATTATACTGAGATGTTTTCTTTTGGAGATTCTTTTTTAATAGATAATTGAAGGGTGTCCGGTTCAAACAGGCAGTGCCTTTTTTTATTTTATTTTTTTTGCATAAAACCTTCTAATTATTATAGAGATGAACAAAGGAAATTAAAAGTTTCTGAATAGAATATAAAACTATGAAAAAATAAAACTCTTTGGAAAAAGTCGTCCATTTTTCTCAAAGAGACCTCTTAATATGATAAGTAAAGTATAAGACAAACTCGAAGTCTGGGTCTCAGTCAAATTGACTGAGACCCAGACTTCGAGTTTGTCTTATACTTTTACTTATCAAATAAAACTCTTCCAAAAGAGAAAACCTAAACGATCACTTCCCTTTCAGATTATCGATATGGAGTCGTCTGGATTTAGGGATCTTAAAGAGGTTGCGGAAAATCTTATTGATACTAAGAATCTTAATATTAGTAAAACAGTCATGATCTGCATTGATAAGGAAGATCCTGGAGTGACAAAGGTAAAATATACGTACAGTGAAGTGGAAAGTTGGAAGGAAATACCAATTTTAAATAAAAACAAAACCACACAGGACGTAAAGGAAACTGTTCGTAACCTTTAACTTCCAGAAAACAAAATATCGGGCAACAAAAAATCATTACGCTCTATGATCGATTTTCTGGAAAACAAAGATCATAAAGACTATTACCGTAAGCTAGTAAACTGAGTTTAAATCATGTTTTGCCGATATTAAAGTATATTAAGTTTTAGTACATTTTTATTTTAATAAATAAGTTTGGAATTAAAGAATTAAACGGTTTTTTTCTCTTAGAAGTTTTTTTTTATTGTGGCACTTAGCATATTTGTTATTTGCTTATTTTTTTACATTACAAATTTTTTGCATAACATTTTGAAACAAGGCTAAACTTACATTATTAAACTTTGTTTTAACAAAAGTTAAATTAAAACTAATATATCTTTTACCCTTTTAATAATAACCCTTTTAAATTTCGTTTTTCTTAAATATCTCTGTTCTTTAAATTTGGCACTTTGCCTGTTTGAACCGGACACCCTTTAATTATATTACCTTAACTTTCGTGCAAAAATCAAATATCTATAAGGTATCTTTCCTGTAATATCAAATTTTGTTCAAAATTTTCTCAAACATCCTATAGTGCGCCCTACGTCTGACAAAAATATTTGCATTGAAAGTAATGTAACCAAAAGAGTATGCGCCGCGCTTGTCTGTGAAAGTTTACATTACTTTCAATGTATCAGGCGTAAGGCGTAGGACATTCGTACGTATCATGTGTAACGGAACTTACAAAATATCAAAAAAGATTTACCCTAAACTTTTGGAATTTATCTTTTTGTTTACAAAAAATCTAACTTTTTTTCCGCGACTTTCAAAATAGCATTATTACAAGTACCCCCCTCAACATTTGCCACATTTCGACGGGCGTCTGATGCCCAACTTTTAACAAAAGCAAATATGTCCAACACAATTTCTTAAGAAACAATACTCTTTTAATTACAGAAATACATTCTGATTTAACCAGTCTGCGATATTACTGGTACATTTAAGTAGTACATAGAACACATATGCAACTGGTAAAGGGAGTAATTACCCCTCTTGTGCAAATGCTTGAAAAATAAATTCAATACAAATGGATATAAAAAGACCTAAGTTATTAATTAGTTTTATAGATTTTTTTATAAATTATAAATTAATTTTAGTTTATACCTCTAAATAGAAATATCCATATCCTTTATAAAGTAAAACTATCTACGCCAGTGAAACATGTAGTGCAAAAACAGTTTGTTTTTAAAACATATCGCCGTTTAATACGTCTTAATTGGTTTTATTTATTATTAAATCTATCGTTATTTTATTTCCTTACCCTTTTTAAACGCGCCTTAGATTTAGTCCAGTTGTATAAGGTGTAATTATAAAAAATAAGTAGATTTTACTGTTTTAACATAAATATGCTTAGAAAAGAATAAAAACTTTAATTTAATTTAAAATATGTTTTATGTAGAAACTGCCTGCGCTAAAAGAAATATATTATATTATTGGATAAAAATTAATATTACCGGATATTTTATTTTACCCATAACTAACCGGACTAATATCTTTTCACTAAAGGCTTCTATGTGGTTTTATATGTTCGACGAGATTTGAGTAGAAGAAAAAGTAAAAGGTCAGTGTCTGTCTTTATCTACTAGGTCTATTTAAAAAGAGATTGGGGAATGTTCTGGTAAGTTCGACCGTAGTAGTTTATACAATTATTGAAGGTAATTAATTACATGTTATTACACTATTTGTCATGCTGGCAGTGGCAGAACTATTTAAAAATAATTAGAACCAAAATATTATTATTTTTTTTTACTTTTAATCGGTAATGAGTAAATTAGCATACTGCTGATATCTCAAAAACCAGCAATAATTGACGTATAGTGTGTTATACATTTTTGATATAGAATTTAATACAGACTCAAAATTAGTTAAAATATACAGGATGTTCCATTTAAAAAAAAACCTAATTGACAATAGAAATTAGGTTTTTAAGACACCTTGTATATTAAGTAGTAATTTCAGTAAAAGAGGGTATTCGAATACCCTCTTTTTATTTTAAATTTATTTTTGTATTTTGTACAGGAGCGAAGTTATTACGTGTATAAATAGAGTTGGAACATCCTGCACAAATTATCTTATTATAAGTTTATTCCATTAATTAACATTACGTCCGGCATTTTTTAAATTAACCACAGTTTATGTTACATTTTCTTTAAAGGGCAAGACTATATTTTAGGGATGTAGAAAAATATACAAAGTGTTTTATTTAAAATATCAAAGTTGCTCCATGTTAAAATGAATAGTTTTGATTTTGTCATTAATTCTTCAAAATTATAGATTCTATAAAATATAAAAACAATATTTAAACCTTAGATTTTTGGTATAAAAATCGCCAAAAAAATTACCATACTACAAAATGGACCAATATACTGGATCTACCATTTAAATAAATCGAGTAAATTGCACTTAAAGGTATCTAATATTAAATCTTAGTTTTTAAAGAATCTGAATAATCAGATAATGAAACAGAGTATATTTTGGTAACTTAACATACTATACAAAGTTAGCAGTAAGTAAGGTTGGTTTTATTTAAAAGAACCTCAGTTTGATATCTTTCTTTCTTTGCTACACTATATAAGTCCTTATAACTTACATATACTTTTACTTCTAAAGTTTCAAATATGCATATAAAAAATTAATTTAAATTATAAAATCGTTTTTGTTACAGAGACCGAGCATTTGTGATAAGCAATCCAGTAGGTATAGGTCAATATCAGCAATCTAAACTCTGTCCAAGTTACATATTCAAAATTTTAAGCCGTGGTCAAGGCGTGATATCGCCTTTTCTGCAGAGCTATTATTTGTTGAAAAGCAACGCTTTGGGTTCACAATAATAGTTTATTACCTTTCAACAAATTTCCGAAAAGAAATCGCGATATATCGCGTTATTCGCGGTTTAAAACTTTGCATATGTAACTTGGAGTGGGTGTATTTTGATTTTTACGGAGTTTCTGTCCATCGTTATACATAAAAAAACGAATATTTAAAACTTTAGGTCCTTTTTCTATTTTTACCAAAATATATTTATAAAGTTAAGTGTGTACCAGTAATGACCAGATTTATTTGCTTCTAGTATTAATAAAAAAATAAATTATTACCAATGCACATGACTTTTTTACTCTTAGGTCATTGTAACCAAGGTGAATGATATTTACCTTATAATAATTATAATAATTACATAATTATTAAATATTATATCAAAACTTTGAACCTTCTGGATTATTTTTTAAATCTTGTGGCAGTTTCAGCTTATAGAAATATAATTTTATGTTTATGTTTTACCAAAAGATATAAATATATTTTAAAAATACTATTGTCGAGTATGGTAGTAAAAGAACCCTGTGTTTAAAATAATAGATTAAGAAAAAATGAATAATTGTGCTAATTTTATTCTATTAAAAAAATCGTACTTAACAGAAATTATATTTTTGAGATACCTTGTATAATAACTAGTACTGTCAGTAAAGAGAGTGTACCTGAATAAACATTTTTTATTTTGAGTTTATTTTTGTAGTTTGTATAGAAGCAAAGCTATTTCGTGTATAAATAGTTGAGACACCCCGTATAAGGTGTTTTATAAACAAATTTTTCATTGTCAATGAAGTTTTTTATTGGAACGCTTTATATATTTTGACAACTTTTACTCTTTATAATATTCTGCATCAACAATATACAGTGTGTCCCAGTATAGCTGATACAAGAGGACAAATGGACCAAAAATTTTAAAATTTTTAAACGTCTTTTTAGGATCTTAACAGGTCGCACGGTCCAATTGCAAAAATTTCTCTAATTTATAATATACCCGCAGGGCCGTCGAGAGCCGAGCTGCGCCCCGGTACAAATAAAAGTTACGCACCCCCTAAATTAACAAAAAAACCCCAAAAAAGTTGAACACCAAAAAGATTCTCACTTCCTCCAAACTAATATTGTAACTTCCAATTTCTTTTTATCTATTTTTTTCACAGTTAAAACATTTTTTCTTGTTTAAATATATACTAAATATAATTTAATTTTAAATATTTTTTATTATAAATGGTAAAATATAATAAAACCTTTTAAATACCCTCTTTTAAGTTGATTTCAATTTTTTGACATATGCAGTATATCTGTTACAGGCAACGTACTATTAATAAGGAACGGCCAGTATTAATAATGCCCAATAACGATAGACAAAATCATTAATTTATCACTTTGACTGGCCATTATTATTATTGCCCGACGGCACGTGGTCCATGTATTAGGTCAGTCTTAGTATTAGTTAGTATGAAAAACACTACAGTTCATCTATTTTATTACTTTGCTCAAGATATGGTGGACATTATTCATAATGGCCGGGAAAAGTGATTTATTATGCTGTCTTAATCACATTGCCCAATTGAGTCGGGCATTATGAATACAGTCTGGCCGTTATTAATAGTGGCCGGACTTATCAAATTGCCCGTAACATATCCATAACTTACTGACTACGGGTAATATATTATGAGACCATATACCAACTTTTATAAATAATCAAAGTTTTTGACAAATTGCAAATAAAAGTTTCCCATTTGTTGCTTACTTCGTAAACCACACTGTCTCTTTATACAAACTGTCCACGGATAGGATATTCAAAAGAACAAAAAAATATATTTTTGAAAAAGTGTGTGTTTAAAAATTTACAAAAAAATATAATTTACAAAGAAAAAATTTCATTTTTTTCTCCAAAATTTAATTATTTTTTAAAAGCAATAGCGATTAAAATTCCACATATTCGTGACTTGATTTTTAATACTGTTGTTAAAAAGTAACATAATACTGATTTTGATGTTATTAAAAAAAATAGTTATATTAACTGTTTTATTAAAATAACTTAAAATTACAAAAATAATAATGTCATAATTTGCTATTCAAACAACTGCCAACTAATTATTTTTTAACTTTAGAGTCTAAAGAAATATGATTAAAACTATAAGAATTTTGAATTAAAGTATTTCAGCCAAATTATGGAGAATAATAAAATCCTCTAATAATATTTTTATTGATTACTAAACTTATTGTAAAAGAAATTCTACGGGAAATTTTGCTTGAAATTAAAAAATTAGATTAGTTTACTTTTGGCAAAAAAATATGTATATGAAGTTTTTGCTAGCCCTGTATATAAAGCAAACATTTTCCATAGGTAAATCATATTTTTAACCTACTTCAAAAACGAGGAGGTTCTTAATTCGCCGCGTATGTTTTTTTTTACACTGGTCAACAAAAACAAATTTTTATTCCTCTCACTATTACATACGATTTTAATAGATTTGACTGTATTACGTCTAGTTTCTGTGTTATATATATTTTTTTCAAAACGCAAAGCTAAGTTTTAAAAATAGGTCTTAAATTTATTAAATAAATAAAAAAGAATTGGTTCTACCAAAGATCTAAAAATAAATGAAACAGTGTATAAGCTTGATATAAGTTCTATTTACCTTGTAGTTTTCTTTCTTCTCGTATTTTTTGTAAGGGTTTTACAACAAATCGACCAATAAGAATCTGCAAATATTGCTTTTAAGCGTTTCACGTTTTATCGTTTCTCTATTATGTAATATGTCCTAATTAAATCTCTAACCATGTTCATCTAATATTGCATCTAGATTGGAGGGAAAGAATATCAAGTAAAAGTTTAAACAATGAATTTTAAGGGACATTATTTAATTTTAAAGTATTATTAAAGATTCAATGATTGAAATTTTTTTTTAATAGTTTTTGTGTTTTTATTTTCAAAAAATGATGATGCTTTTTTATATTTTTATCATCACTGACTCAAGGATATTTTTTATTGTTGAAGTACTGAAAACCTTCACCATACTTATTCATGACCTTTATAAAACGAAATTATCCTAGCTTTATTATTTGAAGCAATGATGACCAATTTTAAGTTTATATTGTTATAAGTCTCTTTTAGTTTTGCCTAGTATTTTTATTTAACAAATGCCATTTTTTCAATATACACAGGGTGTTTTAAGTTTCTATTTAGGTTTTTTTCTATCTCTAATATTAAGCGAGTTACAAGTGCCTGGCCAAATTGACAAAATTTGAAAACACTCTGTATCTCCAAAGCGAATCAAGCCATGATTTACTTTTACCATTGAATTTGTTAAATAATTAAAATTGAAATTGGATTGGAATTGTTCTCTCTCTTTTAGTTTTCGCTATATCCCTCAGGATCAACAAAAAGACGCCACCCTGTACATTAAAGTGTCCGTTATTTCCAAAATCATTTTTTTTAGCGTTCGGCTTCTTAACTTTTAGTTTATAGTCTAAAAAATATATCCAATGTAAAATTGCTCTTAATTCATGATTAAAACCGTGTGGAAATCATGTTGCTTTTTCCATTTAAATAACATGATATTTTTGGACTTTTTCCATTAATTTTTTTTCTTAGTCACAAATAAACGATAAAATATACTTATCACATAATGGAAAATTTCACACTCTACAAAAAAGTTTTTACGAATTTGTGATTAAGTCACTCCTTTAAGAGTTATTTAGGGTCAAATGTTGAAATAAGATTAGGTTGTGGCTATTTTCGGGAATTTATTAGTAAACCGGCATTTTTTAAATAAAACACTCTGTATATTACATCACCATTAGAAATATATTTTAGGGAGCTTTGGGAAAATACCACATTTGATATGTCTATATCTTATAGTTTTGGAAATATGGCCATTCAAATCTAAAAAATGGTGATTTAATGGAAATTTAACAGTATTTTCAGATTTGAATGGCCATATTTTTTAAACTATAAGACATAGATATATCAAATGTGATATTTTCTTAAAGCTCTTTAAAATATATATTTATTGGTGATGTTTTATACAGAGTGTTTTATTTAAAAATGTCGGTTTACAATAAATTTCCCAAAGTTGGCTACAGCTCCATCCTATCTCAACGTTTAACGCTAAATAGGAGTGACTTAATCGAAAATGCATAAGAAAACTTTTTTGTGGAGCGTATCAGAATATGTGGTAAGTAGATTTTTGATCAGCACTCCTATACGGCCGTATTAACTAAGCTCTGACAAATATTTATAAGATTGATAGCCTGCTTAAAAAACCTGCAATCAGTCTGATAAATATTTGTCAAAGCTTGGTATTTACGGCCGTTCATGTTTTATTATTATCATATTTTTATTTAAAGGAAGATTTTGTTGCAGTTAAGTGTTATTACCATGGACTTTTAATCTTATTTTAATAATAATTAACGTTTTCACCCACTAAAATGCATACAATATAAGGAAATAGAAAATAAATGTTGTTTTAGAAAAACATTTAAAATTTTTTTGTTAAAAGTAATTCGTCATCTTAAATATAATGGTTTAGAATGTACCCAACAAAAAGAACTTTTTTTAACTTAAAATAATTAATTGCACAATTAAAAATAGTCAAACGGCGATGTCTTCAGCCTTGATTTTAATAATTTTTATGTAGGAAATAATGTTTACGTAAGTTCCAATAGTTTTTGTTTAAATTATCTTTATATAATTTAGTATTTCTGTAGTTTTAAATTTTGTATACTTTTTGTATGCAGATACTTAGTTCTATATAAAAAAATAGTTTGGGCAAAGTATTTCAATTATTGTAAAGTTATGTTGGTACGTAATTTTGTAAATGGTATTTACAAAAAGGCCAAATAACTAAGAATAGAAGAAAAAATGTTGTCAATAATAAAAGTTAATTTTTTCCTTTGGTAACTGTTGCTAATTAATTAATTAATTAATTAATTAATTAATTTATTTATTTATTTATTTATTTATTTATTTATTTATTTATTTATTTATTTATTTATTTATTTATTTATTTATTTATTTATTTATTTATTTATTTATTAAATAGACGGAATTATACACATTTAAAATAACTATTACAATTATTAAAAAAGGTACAAAGTTAAATTAGGTTACAATTAGATAACTAACTAACAGATAACAGGTACATGGTACATAAAGGCAGATCAACAATATCTATATACAAATCACAACAAGCTTACAGCTACAAGTAAAGTACCAATTTATTAAGGAACTATTATTTGATTAATCTTAGACTTAAATTGAGATCGGTGAGTGCATTCCATAGTGTGTGGCATATGGAATAAATTAAAATTCCGAAGACTAAGAAAGGGGACATTAAGTTGAACAAGTGATAGAAGGTCGGGACAATCAAGAAGACCATTAGATAGCTTAAACACAAAACAGAGATCATAAACTTGACGACTATCGGACTATGCTGTAAAGTGTGTAGGCTTAGTCTCCTCAGCAAATCAGAGCGGTGGTAATTCTCCATCCTTATCCCAGACTTGTATGCAGCAATTCGCAAAATTTGTTCTGGACCCTTTTCAGCATGTCAGAGTAAACAGCATACTGTGATGACCATACCACAGTAGAATTCCAAAATTGGCCTAACCAAAGAGCAGTACAAAAGTCTGGCGGTGTCAAGTAAAAATTCAGAGCAGCTTCTATGGACAAAACCAAGTATTCTCATACCCCTTAGACTAACCTTATTAAACCAAACACCAAGATTTTTAATTGTGTTTACATAGCCCAAGCTTTTATTATCTATGACATAAGATGCATTAAATTTCTTTGTACCCCTTAAAAACTAATATAATTACATTTCCCAATATTAGGTAGTATTGTAGTAGTATTGAAGTAGTTAGTGTTCAGTGACCATTCCCTTAGATTAGAGCGTCCAAGTATCTCTGAAGCATCACCGCATTCCCTTGACAATCAATTCTTCTGTGGATTTTTAAATCATCCGCGAAAAGACACAACTTAGTATGGTGTAGCTCATTACAAATATCATTTACAAACAGATTGAATAACAGAGAAGCTCAGTGAGGTCCCTGAGGTATACCCGAAGAAACCTTAAAACTGTCTAAAACAAAATTAATATTTTTTACGCTCTGGGTTCGGCCCTTTAAAAACTTGCAAGCCAGTTTACCAAATGTCGAGCAAATCCAGTAGCCAGCAAGATATTAAAGTTAACCCTGTCGAACGCTTTGGAGAAGTCCGTATAGACTGCGTATATTTGGACTTTGTTCTCTAAAGCGTCCAAGAAGTCATCTTCATATTGTACCAAGTTATCAGCGGTCGATTTTTTATCAGAAAAGCCAAACCGGTTGTGGATTATCAAGTCCCGGCAAGACCAACTCAACCGGTCACAAACCAAGCTGTCAAACAATTTAGAAATCGCAGACTGGTTGCACACCCCTCTGTAGTTTCCAACATCTTCCAAGTCACCAGACCTAAAAATCGGTGTTATGTAGCTATGTTTACATACCTCCAAAAACCTCCGATTCCAATGACATGTTGAAAATTTGGTGATGGTGGCCTGGATAGAATGCATACACAGTTCTTTAGAAATACATTTGGCATTTTGTCAGGACTCATAGATAGAGTATTAGGAAGAAATATTGATCTTGGTAAAAACCTCAGCAAGCGCCAATTTATAAAGTGATAAATCTTTTTGTCCGTTAATATTAAGATTTGGAAATTGGCAGATTGTTTTATCATACATGCTGGAAAAAAAACAGGGAAAATAAATTTAATATGTCCTTTCCAGACTCACCGCTTTGACCCTCATAATGCATACATTTTGAAAGAAAGGTCTGTTTCCTTTAGTCATTAATGTATCTCTAGAAACGCCGGGGATTACTCGCCAAGTTCTTCTCAGGGTCTCTTATAAATTCATCATGACACACTCTGCGGTTATCTTTGCACAATTTACGTAACCTTGAGAACTATATAGAAATAATTTCCTTCACATCTAGTGGACATATATTTTTATGATTCTTCAGTTCAGGGCTAAAATACTTGGAAAAATTGGAATTTTTAAGTCGCTTTAAAGGCACAACCTTATTGGTACACTCTGTAATCTTAAAACAGTAAGCTCTTGATTAGGGCCGTTCCTAGGGTATCTGGCGCCCTGGTGCAAAAAATTATTTGCCGCCCCTGGAAAAAAATGTCACTTTGGGTTTAAAATTTTTGAAAAGAGAAAAAAGGCCACACCCCTAAATTTTTCTCCTATACTTTGTTTGTTTTTAACTCTTCTATCCCCAATTAAAACAATTTTAAAACTTTCATTTCTAACTATGGCCTGTCCTTTTTTCCATACTTTTTGCCCTTTTTTTACATTTTTCCGCCTCTGCAGCGTTGCGCCCTGGTGCCTTGCACCACCTACACCACCCGGTAGGCACGGCCCTGCTCTTGATGTATACTATTCGGCAATACAATATCACTTGCAGGTACAGTATAAAATTCAGAAATATTAGAAAACAGCAAGTCTAACGAAACGTTTTTACAGTTAGAAACAGGGTAAACTTGAAACAGGTCCAAATATGCGCAGGCCTCCGCAACACAGCGGTCGGGTGAGTTCTCCAGACAGGTGACACCAACTCCAAGCCCTTCATTTATCCAAACAGCCTGGCAAGTTATAGTCACCACATAAGTCATTGCAGCAAAAGGATAACGGTTGGCTACTACCAGAAGTGTCTGACAATGTTCGTTGTATTTTTCTACAGGAGAATTAGGAGGCAAGTAAACACCACCTATTACTAAGCTCCTTCTGGGAAGTTTTACCCAAATAAACAGTTGTTCTATAGCAGTGACGCGTCGTAAAAATTTGGGCACGCGAATATAAAGATGTTTTTTTAATAAAGCTAAAATGAGGGAAGTCCAAAGTAGGTTTTTTTGCTCTTCAAAATTTGAAGTATCTGAAAGAATGTATTGAAGGGAAAAGAAAGCAGGTGGAACTTTTATTTTACTCTTTAAAATTTAAAGTAACTGAAAGAAAGTATTAAAGGGGAAAGAAAGCAGATGAAGCCTCCTTTTTTTGCTCATCAAAAAGTATTTCATGGCACGCCAAGGACATATTTTTATATTTTTGTACAAAAATGGCAATTAATAACGAAAAGGTTTGCCACAACTGTTCTATAGTTCGCCTTTATCATTTTTGACTTTATTTTATCAGATACAGCTATAAGGACACCACCTCCTCTTTGTTTATCACTAGTAGTCTCCGTGCGGTACATGCGGTAAAATTTTGTTACAATATTTTAAAACAAAATTTATTAAGGGATTATGAAAATAAGAAAATGTCCACAGAAATTTTAAAATCTATTTTAAAAATAATTTAAGCCAAGAATGACGACACATTAAAATAAAATTAATAATATGTAAAGTGAAGGCATTTTCTTTAATGTAATAAATAAAATTCACTTTTTTAGATGTTTTTCTGACAGAAATTTTTTTTGCTTTCATTGCACATTAAGTCCAAGATTACCATAAGATAGCTTGTTTGATGTCGTTTAACTTTTTATTTAAAAGCTCTCTCCATGGATCCAAGTTTTTAACATATAGGTGTTTTCACAATCTGTATTGTATTTATGTACTTACTTGTTAAGAAATGACTCTAAAGGAATATCAATTATCATGAACATTTAAAATAGTTTTTAATATAAAATATTCCAGATTTATAAACTCAGGTTACTTTTAAGTGATCCAGACGGTGCAATTATAAAAAAATAAAAGCTTATTTATGTCAGTTTGCCATATCACTTTAAATATAAATTAGTTTTTTTTTAACATATAATGTCATTAATTTTAATAAATTATAGTTATGCAAAGGTATAAAAAGAAAAATAATGATAAATAAAACACAACACGGGTGGTCCCATAAAATAGCTAAGAAAACATCAAAGTTTTAACAAAAGTTTAATAAATAAAAAAAAAGGAAAAATCGCGTTCTCCTCATTTGGATAACTGGTTTCTATTAATTTAAACAAGTTTTAGCAATAAAAATATTTGTGCTTACGAGTTAAATTTAAATCTTAGTATGAAAATAAAAAGAATAAAAAAAATATTCGCACAAAATATAAACAAAGTATCCTAACCTTTTTCAGTTACCAGAAAAGGAAGCATTATTCCCAAAGACGGTTTTTCAGCGTAAACTTCTATTTGCTTTTAGTTAACTTTGTGGTGATGCGCTGTTATTAGTAGCAGCAGTAAAATATGACCGTGACCATGAGTTCAGGAGCAGCGTAATATTTTGTGGGTTTATTCTCAGACGTTTGAAAAAGTTAAATAAACATAAATCAGATCACACATAAAGGTAACGAGTGTGATGAGTTTTAACATTTGTAGTCAAACTCTAAATTGATAATTAGAAACACTAATCAAATTTATAATTTGAACAATTTACGCAGAGCAAGCGGCAATTTTACATTCACTTGCAACGAAAATAAGCATGTTTGCACTTCTATAAAGTTAGCACTACCACATGCTAGATGAAAGATGGCATAATGTGATTAATTTGTCGCTATTTTGTCGTAATTTTGTCGTTGTAAAAAAAAATTGTGTCAAAATAAAAAAAAATCAATGGTAGTGCTAACTTGATATCAAGTTAGCACTACCACTTCTTAAAAACCATTTGCCAATTATCGGACAAATGTGTTATCTGGTGCATAATTTGTCGCTTTCTTGTCGTAATTTTGTCGTGCAAAAAAAAATTGTAGCGAAATTTAAAAAAAATCAATGGTAGTACTAACTTGATATCAAGTCAGCATTACCACCTCTCAAAAACAATCTTCCAATTATCGGACAAATGTCTTATCTAATGCATAATTTGTCGCTTTTGTTTTGTAAAAAATTAAATTTGTCGCAACACAAAAAAATCTATGGTAGTGTTAACTTAATTCCTTTATAGAGTCAATTAAAAAAAGATTTAACTAACCAGAACTAACCGTGACCACCCCCGTGTGACAGTTTTGCAAAACTCGGTTTGGTTAAATGGTTAGTGGTGGTTAGTTAAATATTTTATTTTATTTCCTTATAATAAAGCGTTTAAAAAAAAGATTTAACTCACCAGAACTAACCATGTCCGAAAAACGAAATGAAATGTAACTTGATATGAAGTTAGGACTACTATAGAGATAAAAAAAAATTTGCGACAAATTTTATTTTTGCACGACAAAAAAGCGACAAATTATGCTCTAGATGCGACATTCGTCCAATCTTTGAAAGACCGTTTTCAAGAAGTAGTAGTGCTAACTTGATATTAAGTTAGCACTACCACTAGGTTAAAAAAATCGCAAGACAATTTTTTGCACGACGAAATCACGAGAACAAAGCGACAAATTATGCGCTAGGCGAGATTTTTTATTAGAATATCAGAAGATTATTGGTAGTGCCAACTTTATATCATAAAAGCAGAATCGTTAATCGATAATTAAAAGAGTGTTTTCTAGAGGTAGAAATGCTAGCTTAATATCAAATTAGCACTACTATTGATTGACTGATTTTTTTTATTTCGCGACAATTTTTTACACGACAAAAATGATGACAAATTTATCATATTATGCCATCTTTCATCTCGCATGTGGTAGCGCTAACTTTATAGAGGTCATATTTGATGTTTACCCTTGCCTTATCACTAATATTTTGAAACAATAATTTTAGGTTTCCTTTGTAATGTTATTACTTTTCTTCATCAGACCATTCCAAAAGTATTGCACCAATAACAAAAACATTTATTGGGGCCCTAGTTGACTAAGTGAGCTAGTTCTAGCCCCGTAATAATTACTTCTTAGTGCTCAGTGGCCCTAATAATAGGAATTATTCAATTAAAAATTATGTGGTAAAGCACTTCCCAGAATTTGTGGGATGGGCCGACCTGGTTTTAAGCCGTTTTATTTGTATGTTGGATATAGAGCTGACTTCAAAAAGGACCTTATTTTTAATGTAAAGTTAGATATCGACCCCAATTTAACTATTACTCGTAAAAACTTGTGTTAAAAGAAAATTACAAAAGATGATAAATGATAAATATTAAGTATTTAAAATGTTTATTTATGACGGGTCAAAATAATAATAAAAAAACATTTTGAGTAGAAAACTTTTATGTACTGGGAATTACGTTATACATTTTACAACCCTCCTAATTTTTCTACTTTACTATAAAAATAAAATAGAAATGTTAGTTTGCTAAGCTGTAAAATTAATTACCGAATTTTTTATTTTTTTAAGTAGTAAGTTCTTTTTAACGAATCACCCTCTGTATTATATCAGCAATATTAAACCGTCCAATAATTGCTTAGAACATTTTCTTTACGGTCCTATTTCCAAATCCTTTAAAGATAGATATATTAGACTAAAGGGTACATCGTTATACTGAATCCGATTACGATATACATGTTTTCCAGATTGAGTAAGGGATTGGATTGAACGCTATAAGTCAATCCTGATTTTCAAAAAGCGATTTGAATTGAGTTCAGTCCGATCGTGCGTTGCCAGGTTTAAAAAAATGACAGTTAGTAAACCAGCTGATAAGTGTGGAAACGAAATAGTGGAAAATGAAATAAGCTTTAAAATTTGCCAAAATATTGTAATAGTGTTTCTTAGTGGTTTGGGTTATTATTTTGTCTTTATTTTCTAAAATTAAATGAAATGAATTTAAAAAAATACCACAAAAATATGGTTAGAATTAATTTTTATTTGTTTGCTTTTTTTGTCATTGTGTATACTTTTTTTGTCAAGTTTAGAAGATTTAGAACCGGATTATCGGCATCCGATAAATTTCTACGACAAAGGGCTCAGTATTAGGTTCAATTGATCCAGTCTAAATCGGATTCGATTTTGATCATGCCCTTAATCTTAGATATTGTTTATTTTTGTGACGCTTATTTGAAGTATATCGCTTTAAATTATGGTACATATTATATTATATTATATAATTTTTTTTTTTGGACCATGTCAAATACGTCACAAATGATGCATAAATTTGACAGCATTTTTCACTTTTAACAAAAAATGCAGCCAGGTAGAGCATACAACAATTGATATAATATTAAATTTGGGCACAGAAGGGAACATTGTCTTAAGCGGGCCTTTGGGACTATGAAATAATAATTAAAAAGTACTTTCTTATTTGGTAACATCCATTCAAGAAGCGTACTGTATAATTAGCAGTAACTAGCATATAGCTAAAGGAAAATCAAATCAAACTAATTAACATGACATAAACAAACCTCAAGGTATGGTTAAAAATATAGCTGCCTTTTACTTCCGAGTAGTGTAGAGTAGATGCTACCATTATTTTGGCCGCAATTGGATAAGAGTAACATAAATGAGAGCAGGGGAAAAAGAAGGATAAACAACGTTCATCAAAGAGAAGAAAGGAGATATTTTTTATTAGCTGTTGTTTTTATGGCAATTTTCAAAATCTTTTATGTCATTTAAAGTGTTCTTACCAAAAGTTGTCACTAATTTTTACAGATTGTGTAGAATTTATAAAAACAAGCCAATTTGCAAAAATCGTTCATATAAAAGTTTTACCTATTATTATTAATGGGTATTTAAAAAATTAAAATAATTAACGACTGCGGCTGCTTAGTACCACTGGTCAAGAAGCAAAAATTATATTAAAAATCTTAAGAACAGAAATAAGAACATAACATAGTCATAAACAGTGTCAATAATAAACAAATACTTATATTTTATTTATTTGGCCATTTGTATATAGTCAATATAGTAAATTGACATCTTTTATAAGCTCTATACAACCTGTTAAAATTAGGTACTTAACTTTTAGAACACTTTTCATAGCAAAAAAGATTTTTGAGAGTAATAAAATCGACAAAAAAAATTAAATCTTATTAAATAATTATTTTCTTTCTTTGCAACAAACTATGTACAAACTAAGTAATAATAATGTAAATTAAATATAAATGTTTCTTTAATATGTTCATTATTATTTGTTACACAAAACTATTTTTTTATTTTCTTCTTTAACCGTTTAGTATATAAGTTGCTACAATGCAAACTTATCAAAAAATACAATCTGCATCACTTAGCGCAATACACACCGCGGAAACGAAATTTTTATAACAAGCGAAAACAAAAGAAATAAAATTATAGCAGATAAAACCCACCTGCAATGAAAGTGTTTTCACTTAAGCACTCGAAGAACTTTTATCACTTTCCTAAGTGGAACACTCGCTCGTATCTCGAAGCACAGCACTTTCGTTTAAATATTGGTACGTATAAGGTATATTAACAATTACTTAATTCGAATGAATTGAAAATTCATCGAAGCGCTAGATTGTGTTGAAGCCCCACTTTATTTTTGCATATTATCGTGGTATTCGCAGACCCATGGAGCCCCTACCTTTATCCCATTAAAACGTGCAAATGTTAGATAATTTTGGAATTCGCTAATCACCGACATTGACATTGTATTTAAATGGTACCCCTATTATACATGGTATGTGATTTGGTAATACCAAGTATTGTTTTGATACGCTGTTTAATAACATTTTTTAAATATTCTATATTCAGGTGCTCTAAGATTGCAACTTTTAAAATTTTTAGGTAAAAATGTAAAATTGCACGAATCTGTACAAGGTTATCTACCGAGGACTATACATGATGCTCCTTGATCTTCCTATGTACCTGGTGGTGCGATTTCGACTGTTTTAACAGGAAATTCGTATTTACCGAAGGAATAGAAAAAATAAACTTAGATGCCATGGGCTCGATTTTCGAGAAATGGTAAATTGGGAATAGTGAAGAGCGCATAACGATATATTTATTAACATTCAAAATATAGGGCGTTTTTAATTTTAAAGAGTTTTGAAAATATTTGAAAAGTTTGTTATTTTTAAAATTTGGTAAATCTGTTTAAACGTTCTTAATGCCATTTTTAAAAGTAATCCATCGGCGTATTCAGATTTTTAAAATTATCTTTTGTTTTGCTGCCAAAAAATAAAATATTACTTTTTTCAAATAAAAATCATAGTAGGCTATAACATAAAAACTACTGCTATTTTTTGCTCTTTTTAACAATATATGTTTGTTGGTGTTTATCTTTAGAATTGGGATAGATATTAAGGTTTTATTTTGTTTTGGTTGTAAAAGGCCAAGAAAACATGTTAAATATTAAAGCCAGACAGAAAAAATATTTATTAGTCTTAAACAATTTATATCTATACGTTAACATAAATTAAAGCAACGAATTATGAAATAGTTTTATCTAGAGTAGGAGTTTCAACTAATAACCTTCTTTCCAAATACGTAATAAACACCTTTTTGTAACTGAATTTCAAGCGTTTATTAGCTCAACAAGTTTAACAGTACTAAAAGCGAATCTAGCCGTTTCTTCTAACGCTGTGTATCTTGTTTCTATAGTTCCTTTCTTAAAAAATGAATTTCTTAATCTTTTTATAAAAAATCTAAGGGCGTTAAACTGCAGGAACCTAGCAGACTATGATATATGTCCGCTACTACCAATCCAGTCGTTTTGAAATTCCGAGGTTTAAAAAATTAGTTGTGATTCGTGCGTTAAGCCTTGTTTTCAGAACTATGTCGTGTCGCAAGGCAACAATGAAGGGACCAATAGGACCTAAGAATTTTTGACAGACTTCCCCACTCTTTTGTCGCCAGCGACAGCCTTTCGAGTTGAATTATTAAAAACGTGTCGCCAGCGACAATTCTGGTGTGGCACCGACACGGTTTTCGTCGCTGGCGACACGACGTAGTTCTGAAAACGAGGCTTTATGCGGAAGAGAGTCATCTTGTTGATGATAGATGTTTTGGGTCTTGTAATAGTGACAAACTTTCCACAAAAGGGAACAATACAAGATGTTCCACCGGGAACTGCTGCAATCGATTTCCTAAAAAGTGGGCTTTGGAATATTTTAAAAATTTTAGAACATTATAAAGTTTGTTGGGGACATACAACTAAAATATTTTACAGTTTTATCACTTCCGGCTATATCGGAATTTAATGTAAACTTCTTTATTTTAAATGGAACACCCTATATTTTATTCATTTTTTAGATTCTGCGTAAAATTTTTAACACATTTTATGCATAGTGTTTTATACCTAAGTTTAACGGTTTTTGACTTATTTTAAAAATTGTGCCACTTGTACTTTTCACCTTTAGTATACCAGTAAAATTTTTATTTTTCATAATTCCAAAAAAAGTTATTTATTAGAAATTTTTTTGTTATCTTAAATAATAGCGTTCATAAAAATCTTTATATAATGTAGTACAGGTGGGTCAAAATTGACTTTCCAAAATAATATCTTTGAAAGTCAATAAATCAATAAGTAAAAAAAAGTATTTTTTAAACTATTTTATTGTACAGCATAAAAATGGTATCAAATTTGTCCTAAATTTTGAGGAGTTATGATTTCTAGGTAAAATAAAATATTTTATTCTTTACAGTGCGGTGTATTCAAAATTTCTTTAAAATAAAAATAGTAATAAAAATCACCCTATAGGCCTATAATATAAAAGTTCATTAACAAATTACAAAAATTTTATCTTTTTTATTTAAAAAATGTAATTTTAAATTACCTTGTATATTATAAGGCAAATTTTATAACAGTTGTTCTTTTACAACATTATTTAATTTGCTGCCCTGTAAAAATATAAATATTTATTTTAATAAATCATTTCTTTCAAATTTAATCCTAATTTTTGTTAGAAGCCATGATAGAAAATAACATTACATAGGTACATTTTTGATTGCCGTTTTATGCTGTTTAATTAAACAGTTTAAAAAATATATTTTTGACTCTATTTATTTTCCAAAATAATGTTGTCGCAATTTTCAGCCCTCCTGTATATTATGGCGATTTTTAATGACGCTTTTATAATTTTAGGAAAAGCAAATATTTTTGTACATAATAATTTTTTTGGAAATATTGAAAATAAAGAAGTTGGCAGGAATATTTAAGTTCATTCGTAAGCATACTGTAGAGAAGAATATACATATATATGTGTGGAAAAATGCACATAAAAAAAATGGGATGCAATATGTATTTTTTAATTTTTTAAATTTAACAAAAAACAAATTAAAAATAATTTATAAAACCTAACACAAATAATTTTCAAAACTTCATAAAAATCATTTTTTAAATTTAACCAAATAATTTTAGTGTCTTTACAGTGGCATAGGGTTCCTTGAAGAAGTCAGGTATTTCAAGTACTTAGGGGGCCACAAAAAAATCAAAGAGCAAAAATAAAAAAAAAAATGATCTCCACTATCCGAACAACATTGTTTTTGCTGTATAATATTTTTGAAGACCAAAAAAAGGGCCTAACTTTTTTCTTACACACGTGTTTAAGGGCCCCGTATCATTGATATGGCTGATACGGCGGTACCTACGCTTTTGTGCCTTAAGTTTAATATTTTGCCTTTTTTGAAAACTGATAGGTTAAACAAGGATCGATAAAAAATAACGTTGATCGAATGTGTTGGTGTTTCGCGATTGCAACGTTATTCGGCCTATTTTGGTAATAATATAATTTTATCACTTAGTCGGTCAGGCCTACTATGCACCGGCCAGGTCAACTATGCACGGTCAGGGTAACTTGGCAGTTTTATTTACTCCAGGTTTTTTTGGTCGATATTATTGGCCGCCCTCGTGCGGAACACGTTTTTGCCCCCGCTAGGATTGGCCCTGCATATTTACCCTTTGACGATAGTGATATTCAGATAACTAAAATATCTGTTTCTGTATCTGTTTATGTGTCAGCTAAGTAATTTTCTTATTTGCAGTAATTTTATTAAAATTTGTTACTAACAAAAAGTAATGGAATTAAAATATTTTTAAATACTTTTAGCTGCTGTATGACACTACGGCCAAAGGATGAACAGGTTCGCATTCGTATGTAATTGTCAGGTGTTCAAAAAATTGACGTTTTTAAATCAAAAATGTTTATATTTGCTCATCCAAAAGAAAAGTGTCTCAACTCAAAAAAACTTTTTCACAAGAAACAAAAAATATTTTCTAATAGTATATTACATTACAAGTGTGGAAAATGACTAATTTCACACGAGTGGGAATATTGTAGCACGAGGCGTTAGCCGAGTGCGACAAACCCACGAGTGTAAGAAAGTCATTTTCACACGAGTACTGTACACTATTTTTCCTACGACCACAAATTATTCACCAAAAAAAAAAAAATAAAGTTTGTCTGTTCAGAAAAAATAAAAAACAATTGAGAACTTTGCAACACTAGGGTGATATTTACTTTGCAACACTAGTGTGATATGTACTTTTCCTCACTGCTCTATTATACTGTTTTGACAATATTTTTACATCGAAAATCACCTACCTAGAAGCATTATATAGCTTTTCTCATTTTGGAATTTAAAAAGGCCCCACTTAATAAAAATTGTATGGTTTTGTTAGGTAATAACGGTAATTGTGTTAATACGGTTTTCTGCTATTATAAGGGTTTTTTTAAAATGATCGATATTTACATATTGTAGACACTCTTCTAAATAAAATGTAAGTGGTGCATATCCAAAATATTCCGTTTTTTAAAAAATATCAGTAAACAAACTTACGGGACCGGGGAGTGAAAAGGGGTGCTGGGTGGGGTAAAATTGGTAAAACGAGTTAATGAAACTGAACATCACATGTAAAATTAAGTAAAAATTACAGTTTTTCCTCATATTTTTAAGAAAAAATATAAAAAATATGAAAATTGTAAATGCATAACCTAAAGTCCTAAAAGTAAGAAAAAAACGACTACCAAACGTCAGTTACCATGCAAAATATGGAAAGCATTTATGGAAAGCATTTGGCAACGTCGGAGGTTCTATTTATGAATGGATAAAAGAAAGTGGATTCATAAAGTGTGTATTAGCCTTAGGTTTAATTAGGGATTAAAAAAGATTTAACTAGTTGTTTGAGTACACGAAGAAGAGAGAAAGGAATTTGATCTATAGGCTTTTTTCTCTGGCGCTTTAAGTCGAACGGTCAAGCGGCAAGGCTGCCTCTATAAGGTGCGTGCTCAAAGGTAGAAGGGAGATTTTTAATTTGATGTACTTACCTGACAACACTGTGCCACTGAGCGATCTGTCAGTGAAAGTTGTTTTTGTGGTAATGTCTATTTTTGTTTATGTTTTTATTTTTTCGGAAATTTTATTATTACTCTTTTCAATATTGGAAGAAAGCTTATACTGTGCAGTAACTTAACGTCAATAAGATGATTTTCGCTAATTTGGGTTCTACTATTTAAGGTAAGTAAAAAGCTTTTTTACTGTCACCACAATAAATATGTCACTTGCAAAACCAATAGCAGTTTTAGAATGACATCATACTTTGCAACACTAGTGCTGTAAAGTACTTTGCAACACTAGTGTGATATAACGCATTTTCTATGCATGAAACCAGTGTGCTATTTGCTATTTTCACAAGTGGTCGTAGGAAAATCATAATTTTCTGTCACTTTTCTTTTAAAACATTGTTTTTTTAATTACACTTTCTTTTTTAGAAAAATCGAAAAATACCTGTGCCACTAAAAAAAAACGGTTAAATAATATAAATAAATAAAAAATCAGATAATCACATGAAAAGTAAGGCATTCCATTTAAAAACAATATTAAAATAAACCATAGTAGCTTTATTGGTATCAGAGTTGGGTCGAATCATGGTCGAATACTGAAATCCTGTATTGGAATACGAATCCCAAATACCGTATTCAAAAAGTACTCAAATAGTGAGGATTCGAACACCAAGAAAAAACGTATTCGAATACCAGAAAACAAGTTTACTTTACTAATATTTAATACTTTTATTTTAATGAGCAAAAAAATGGCTTTACCCAAGAAATAACCATATTGAATACTTTAAATTCGGGTATTCAAGTCCTGATATTCACATTCTGGTATTAGAGTACTTGAAATTTTGGTATTCAAATACTCAAAACCTGCATTGGAATACTATCAATTAAAAACGGTATTCACAATACAGAATTCGGAATACTAACCAAAAAGTATTTACTCGAATACCGAATATCAAACACACCGATGTACTCAAATACTATTCGAGTACCAGCCCAATGTATTCTGAATAGGATTTAGAATATACCGAGTATTCGAATACTACCCAACTCTGATTGGTATTAAAGTGTTTTTTTAAGAGACGGGTCGTTAAAAACTCCGGACGTTTATTTTTGGGAGCATTGGGAGAATATTCCTTGGTGCCTATTTTATTGCACCTGTAGCATTCTTCAATTAAGTCAAAAATTATGTTGTTTATGTCAGCAATGTAAACACTAGTTTACATTGCTGATTAATGATTGTTGTTATGCGTTCCTAACAAGTAGGTAATAAAATATGTTTACTTGTAGGTGTAGGTAGTAACTTATACCGGTTCAGCTAAATAACTCAACACATAGGCAACGTGAGGGCAAGGAAAGACAGAGAAACAGTCTAACGTGAATACCCGCATTTAAACATTTCTGATTGGATTAGACACATACATCCTTTGTTGTTGCTTTGCTGGCCGATATGCCAATACCTATTTGCCCAACCAGTATTTGGTATTTTTTGTGGCATTTTCAGTTCAAATATAGAAGGGTTGTTTTTCTTTTAAACCTATATAATGATAAAGTATTCATTTAAGTCAGAAAAAATATATATTACTAACTCTCTTTACTACCACTGTCATGAATTTGAACCAAAGCCGCCTATGTTAAAAAGTAAATAATTGCATGATTTCATGCTGTTTGTAAAAATAAGTTTCAACAATCTTATATTTTTAGAAAACTCTCAGTGTGACAAATAATATGACAAAAAAATGTACAGCGTGATCCATTTAAAAAGTGCAACTTTGACTAATATCTCAAAGAAAGTAAATCCGAGGAAAAATTTAAGTACGCCACTGTTTTCTGCGTAAAAAGTTCTATAAGGCACGTTTTTACCTTTTCGATCAGATACCTGAGATAAGAGCGGTAACCGAAAATACAACATTTTTAAAAATCACCCTGTAGCATGGAAACTAAGGATGCTATGACAAATCTGTTTGCGGCATATTTCGTTTGACAAAAAAGTATCACGGTGTCGCGAAAACCGCATCTTTGTAACTTCACTCATAAGCGAGAGATCCCGTAAAACACACGAAAATAGGACACCCTGTATAATTAAATAATTACAACTGATTACAGCAACAGGTGTAAAACCCAATAACAAAAGATCTGCGAATCAGTTTTTGATGGCCTGGTATAGAAAAATCAAACTTGCTAAGAATAGTTATTAATAGGATTTTGCCTTTAGTCCAGTAAAGCATTACTACTGCACAAAAATATCTTTAAGAGAGCTTAAGGAAAATACCACATTAAGTACATCTAACTTCATTAGTTTTGAAAACATGGCCATCCGAATCAGGTATTTAGGGAATTTTTAAAGTACCGCCATTTTGTATTAGGTAAAGTTATTGACTTTATATTCTAGAGAACAATAAAGTACTTGTCAGGAGCTTAAATATAGTATTTTTCATATCCCAAAGTTTTATTATTTTTTATTATTTCGTTTAAGAAATAAATGGAGGGGGACATTAAAGTAATGCACTGTATATAGGTTATTTTGCTTCTGTCGGAACCTTTGATATTTTGGGATCAAAAGCATTCCGACTGCACGTGCAGACTATCGCGAACTTCTAGTGTTATGGGGTATTTAAAGAAGTAGTATGTTTCTGTGTTTAGAATAAATATTTCCAGCGATAAAAACAACGAAAGAATGCTCTAAGTGTGTTTACACTAAACAAATTCAATAGAGTGGGGTTAGAATAAGCATTCGCTCGTCTGACGTAAACGCACCCTAAGAATAAGCGTTTGAATATTGTAAAATTAAAATATATTTATTAGATATGTAGGATGAATACAAATATTTTTTACCTCGCCTGGAGAAGTAGTAAAAAATAAAGGAAAATTCATTTTATTTTCCGTAGCTACTTCACTTAAAATTAACCATTTAAGCCTTATCATATCACGCTAAACTAAAATTTAATTAAAAAAATAATAATTTTTAGATGTAGAAGTGTCAAAAAATGTGAGGTGTCATTGTATTTAGAATGTTTTATACTATAAAAATAAGGTAAAATATACCGGTGGTGATAATTAAAATTTGAATGTAGCAGTTATTTCCCGTAGAACTGGAAGTAATAGAAAACAAGTAAATAGATCAACCAATCAATATTTATGTCAAATATCAATACACTTACTAGTCGTAAAAGATAAAAAAATATAAGACCTTTGACAAAAACCCGGTATATTTTCTTATACCCCCAAGATATAAAACTTAGTCAGAATAAATTTAACTTAATGACTTTAAAGAACTTTAATTTTTCTTGTTTCTAATGTTGTTACTAAATTGCATAAATACTTCCTACTTTCGCCCAACGCCCGGTTGTGAAAGATTTATCGCTTTTTTATAGGTACTGAGATGGCTTCTGCTCTGAGGAATGGTCCAGAATAATTCCTCCACTTCCTATTCCCAACAGAGAAACTCGTGGTGCCGCACGTATGCATCCCTATACGGTCTAACTGAACATGCTCCGAAATTTTTACTTGTTCGTTTTTTAATGCCTATAGTTTATAAAATGTGAAATCTGCTACCCGCGGAGATTTTTCCTTCTCCTCCAAATCTCCTGTCCTAAGCAAGGTAAAGTCCCTTTTACCTTGCTTAGGACATTACGGTACACGTTGATATTTGGGCTTTTAGCCTTTGTGGATTGGCCAGAGATAATGTTTCACATGAATGTTGTAGCAAACATGTTTTTGAAAAATATCCCATCACATACACCGAAACTATGTTTATTTAATTTTGAATAAATATTGGTAAGCATTAAATTTCAGCAAAATAAAAAACCTGTGATAGGATTTTTTCCAAAACAATATTATTAAAAATAATGCATTATGTATTTCTGCATAAAACAAATTTAATTTACCTATATTAGAAAACCTATATTTAATGCGTTAAGATCAAATTGATCAAATGTTGTGACTTTTTAATCGTTTTAAGCCGACATGCGGTTTACTAAATAAATACTTCTTTTCGCCACCAGAAAACCCTAAACCACGACTTCGCACTGATATACAATTGTTCACTGAACAATACCACACAGAAATTTAAATTTTACTTACATTTATCTATGCCATACTATAGAAAATAGCGTTACTTAGGAAACACTTTTCAAATGCCCCTGTATAATTCGTAACGCAAACCAGCACTACGGGGTACGCGCAGCACGGGGAAAGCGTTACCATCGACATGGGAGATGGCAGAGACTTATTATTATACGTATACTTTGACTAGGGTGTATGTTCAGATTGGAATGGTAGGGAATAAAAAAATCTTTTGAATTAGGGAGGTATAGGAAAGGTAACTCACTAAGTTTCCACCAACTGTTTTAGGGGATCCTTAGCGCTAGGTGGGAAATATGTATATACACTTAACATCGAGTTATTCTCTACCTAGCGCTAAGGATCTCCTAAGAAAGTTGGTTAAAATGGGCATAGAACTTGTGGTAACAATAAAACTAGTTGCTTCAGATCACATTTTAAAAACTGTTTATTGTTCTTGTAAAGAAGAATGCATATTTTGTTCTGGCTGCGTATGCACGTTGAAGTGAAGATTTATGTGCTAATTTAAACATAAATGTAAAAAAGCAGAAATGACAATAAAACTATTAACAACTAACAATATTTAAGTAAGTACTTAATAGTAAGTTTAAAATGTATATTTGTTGTATTATATGTAAAGTTTTATTATTTTTATATTAATGCAAAAACGCAGTCAGATTTATGACGAATACATAGATTTTTGAGATTATACCAAAATTAATGTTTTCTTTTTCAGAAAATATCATCTTTTCAAAGTTTGTTGTTGCGGTAGTATATGTGTTTTTATGCTCTTAAATTTATTACTTCTTATGTTTTTCGATATCTGTTATATTTTCGATGATACAGGGTGATTTATCAAAAAAGTACAGATTTTCAAGATGGTGGACCAAATTTGAGGTCTATTAGTTCCGCGGATTTTGTGGGATTTTTAGTATGTTGCATAGGATCCAAAACACTAGCACATTCCACTTGTTCCAGTTTTAAGATAATTTGTTCCGTGTATCCTGCTAGTTGTACTGGGGTTTTAAAGTTTTCGGATAGAAATAAATACTATTGCGTTTTCATTAAATAACCATTTAGTAGGGGAGCCCAAAAGGGGATTTAGGGATTTCCTACAGCGCGGCGGACTATTATACCGGGAGATACTGTGTACGCCATATACAGGGCCGATCGTAAAAACAAAAATATATCCATCAGAAATTTTCAAGCGCATCAGATTAAGATAGGGTGAGTTGATAACATGCTAAACAGTGTATATTCCACTAATCTGACAATTTGAGGGTGTTGTAAAAAAATAGTAAATAAAGTAAAAAAGTTATTTTAACATTCCCGAACGTGGCTATTTTTTTAACTAATTTTAAATAAAATAATTTAAGGATAACAGTGTCCAGTAACTCAACCCGACAAACTTTAAGAAGTGATTATATAATGAAAAATAAAAAGAACTTCATATGAACATATTTCCTAAACTACGGGGTGTTAAAAATTTTAAAAATATATCGTTTTTTTAATATACCTTTTATACCAAATAAAGTATTAAAAAAAATTGAAAGACATCTCCTATGCATCAGGATACATTTTTGGCATAAAAGAAAAAAATAAATTTTTACCAGTGTCGTCCATAAGGGGTTTAGGGTAAATTTGTTTTAAGAGAAAAATAGTACGCAACTGCAATGCGCAATGGTTTTCATATTTTTATGCAGAAACCGTTCATTGAACAAAAAAAGTCAGGAGATTAAATTTGTTCTAAACTAAACGGGGATTTAAAAATATATATATATTTTTAGAAAATTGTAGTGGCGTACCATTTTCTTCTTAAAAAATATTTACCCTAAACCCCTTATGAACGACACTGGTAAAAATTAATTTTTTTCTTATATGTCAAAAAATGTCTTCTAATGATTAAAAGATGCTTTCAATTTTTATTTTTAATATTTCAATAAGTTTAAAAGTTATAATAAAAAAACGATATATTTTTAAATTTTTTAACACCTTGTAGTTTAAAAAGTAAGACGTTTGGGACATATGTTCATATAAAGTTTTTTCTTATTTTTCATTGTAGAAACACCCCTTAAAGTTTGTCGGTTGAGTTACTGGACACACTGTATAATCCGATACGATCTATACGATTTTCACAAGTCGAAAAAATAACAGTATTTTTTTGATATATTAAAAGATCCATAGCCCCTTCCCCCACCGATGAAAAGGTATACATTATGTAACATTTGTTTTTCCTATCATCTAAGCTTTGCAACACAATAGGTCTCTATAACGCTCGAATAAATCCACATTTAGCATTGTGGGCTCCCCTACTAATGTAAACCGTGTTCTGAATTACTAGAGTTACAGAGAAAACCATTAAAAACTAGGTTGAAACTAGAGCAACAATGCTGTGTGCTGATTATTAGAATTTTTAATTTAAGATTTTACCTAAAAATATATATAAAATATCAAACATAATAAATACTAAAGTTATTAGGTAATGTCAAAAACTATTAAATGAATAAAAAAATAGTTTTGTTTAACTGACGCGCTCTATTTTTTTTAATTTAAAATATTAGTCATATTAAAAGAAAAACAACCATATACAGGGCGTAACAAAATCGCAAGAGGAAAGTAAGAAATACACATACTTAAATAAGGACAATGTTAAGTATTTTAATTCCTAATCAGTTGTTACAGTGTTCTGGAACTATATCCGAAATAAAAACAAAATTTTGCAAAAATTTTGTATTTGTTTTAAGGATATTAAAAACGATATTTTAAAATAAATGTCACATATTTAAGTAATATAAAAAGTTGCAGAACTGGAGTGTGATAATATGTTGTTGGAATGATTAAAAACATTCAAAATTAAGAGTTTGCGATTAGTATACCACGTCGTGCAAGTTCAAAATTACCATGGGCAGCTTTCACCAATGCGTAAAATGAAGGGATGCGAGATTGACGCGTCAGTCTAGCGTCATAGGTTTCGATGTAGGCGTTCTCTGTTTAATCTCTACCTACTACTTTTTTAAGATAGAAATTAATTATTCGAGCTGGCTAAACGTGTATTTAAAAAAACAATAATTTAAATAAATTTTATAAGAACTTCTTGTAAGTAATTTTAACTTATAACAGGTTATATTAAAAAATGGTTGACGGAAATTACCTTATATTGAAAGTAGCCAGGGCCAGTATCTTTTACTTTTTTTTACTTTATGTCAGCAATCACAATGATTTTTTTGCTCAGGTAATGTTCACTTAAAAAAAAGAAGGTCATCAGAGCAATAAAACGAATGGCAAGTATGGAGGTCTTTGAAGGTGTATTAACTGATTTCGGCAACAATACAGGGTGTTACAGAATAAGATGCTGATCCTTAAGGGTGTTAATCTTTATGCGATTTTAAAAATAAAAGTTTAAATAAAGCTATGTCCCAAACCCCCTAAGTTTTAAGATACAGGGTGTTAAACATTTTTAAAAAATATTGTTTTTTATAATAACTTTTATACCGATTCAGATATTTTAAATACATTTTGGGTACGCCTGCTCTGCACTATAAGACATTTTTTGTCGTACAAGAAAAAATGGTTACCAATGTCGTCCATAAGGGGTTTAAAGTAAATGTTTTTAAGAAAAAATAGTACGCTACTCGATTTTTTTAAATAAAAATATTTTTAAAAATTTCCATTTACTTTGGAGGAAATTTGATTTTTTGACTCTTTTTACTTTGATGTACGGTTTTCGCGTAAATAAATAAAAACCATTTCTTGGTAATTTTTTTCTGTAGGAGATAAAATAATCTGCTTGGCATTAAATTTTTGTTTACTTGTTTACGCCAGGGATAAAGGCAGGATATTTTCTAAAAATAAATAATCCCCATCATACAGGGTGTCTCTAAAAGTTCTGTACAAACTGTTACCATAGACTCCTTTAGCCAAAAAATAACGATCTAACGCAATTTTGCTAAGTCGAATAGTTAATCATATGCAAGATACAGGGTGTCCAAGTAAAAAAAAATAAATGGAAAATTTGACATCCTGTATTTGTAACAGCAAGCTTTCTGATAAGGTAAACTGCATTAGAACGTTGTATTTTGACTAAAAGAATTTGTGGTAGCCTTTTGTATAGACCTCTTGGACACTACCAGGTGGCCTAGATAAATCGTGAAGAAATGGGAACGGGAAACTTTTATATGGAATAAAATGTTAAATCTGAAATATCTCGAAAACGATTGCTCGTAGTGTTATTTATCAGGTATACCTTTTTTGTTTAGAAGATACAGGAAAATAAAATATACCGAGGGAGAAGTTATTATACCTTGAACCTAAGCAAACGACTGCAAGGGGCTTCCTCTGCATTTTACGATTAAAATATTAGTAAATTTCGATTTCTCATTTTAAAAGACCTATTAATACTAAATTTTGTAAATAAAAATCTTATAATAAGTAAAATACCGGGTGGCCGCCGAGGTATCTAAAAAACTTTGGATATAAATTAAACAATGAAAATTAGGAAAAAATTATATTAACATATGTCCCAAATGTCTTAGTTTTTAAACAACAGGGTATTGGAAATTATTTAAAAAATATATTGTTTTTTATATTTACTTTTATACCAATTTAAATATGTTCACAAAATTTAAGGGACGCCTCCCATGCACCAAGAGTAATTTTTTGGCATGCAAAAAAAATTATTTTTACCAGTGTCGTTTATACGGGGTTTATGGTAAATATTTTTTGGAAAAAAATGGTACGCTACTGCATTTTTTTAATAAAATTATTTTTTAAAATTTCCATTTCGTTTGACACAAATTTGTTTTTTGTTATTGATGCACGGTTTCGCGTAAATAAATAAAAACCATTTCTTTGCATAGTCAAATGGTATGGTATTTTTTACTATAGAATTTGATATTTTTGATACAAAATAAAACATATTTAACTTATACCTCTCATAGATGACAATGGTAAAAATTATTTTTTTCTTGTATGCCAAAGATGTTTTTGGTGCATAGAAGGCTTCCCCAATTTTTTTAAAAGATTTCCAAATTTGTAAAAGGTATATAAAAAATCCAAATTTTTAATTGTTTAATTTATATCCGAAGTTCCTCGGATACCTCGGCGGTCACCCTGAATTTAAAACTTAAGAAAATAAAATAAAAACTTTGACACCCTGTATCCTGCAAACAATCATCTTTTCGACTAAGGTAAATTGCGTTAGATCGTTGTATTTTGGTCCAAGAAATTTGTGGTAGTATTTTGTACAAACCTTTTAGATTAATAAGACCAAATAAAATAATATTGTACGCACATCGCAATAACTAATCTTTATTATTATTAGGGCAAATACAACGCACACAGAGTTACCGGAACGGTGATATAAATAACAGGAGTACTGGAGTGAGCCAAAATAACGTCAGTACTTCAAATAAAAGAAAAGTTTTATTGAGCTTCGAGATATTGATCTTCAAATTTCGAGTAAAAGAACTAATTTGAATTATAACTTTTAAAGTGTTGCCATAAAACCAATGACAATTAGGCAAGTTATGCCTAAATAATACCAAGTTATGGCTTCTTTTTCAAATTTTTATTATTCTGAATTAATATTTCTTTAAAGCAGTTCCAACCACCTGACTTTTAAACGAATTTAATCAAATCGAAGCAAACTTGTAAAATTGAACTAAATTGATTTTTTTAGCTAACCGCTAGCTTCAAATTTGCTGCAAAGATATTTATTAGGGCCATAAAATTATACAAATATGCTTATTATTAAGGCAAATATACCATAAATAGTAAAATACCTTGTAAATTTTTTGTTTTAAATTTTAATGAAAGTGTAGAACAGATAACTTAAAATTAAAAAACAATAAATAAAAACTTAAGTAGAAGGCCCTATTTTGGTATTTGGGCATAACTTTTAATTATAAATAACTTTTCTATTTATTATTTCTTTGTAAAATAAAGGTACTTTTAACCAGTCTTTAATCTTTTTACCCGCCCTGTATACCATAAAACTTTTAATAAAACCAACTACTGCTTATAGAGTTTAAGACCGTGCACCAACTTTTATGAAGAATAAAATTTTCTGACTAATTGCGAATAAAAAGTTTTCCATTTGTTGCACACTTAATGGGTCACACTGTATAGGGTGAGACGATTTTTTTATTTCATCTATGCATTTTTGACAAAGGTGACAAATTTGACATTTTGCTTTGACCCTCTGATTCCTTTATATTTTTTTCTACGAAAAGGGTTTGGCCTCAGCAGGATTCGAACCCACCTCACGTCCGTGTGCGCTCAACAAACTTAACGCCTTTACACGCTAAGCCATCACCGGACTTAGGATAGAGATACTGATATAAAAAAAACAAATGGAATGTTAAGAAAAAATGGGGCTTTAAAATCCAATACACTGGTAAATATTTTTTGTCATGTTAACTTATTCCACAAGGAGTTCGAAAAGTTGGGTCAAAATACAACATTTAGCTCTTCTCTGTATAACACCTAATCCTATAAAAATGTTTGCAATCCCCATATTAAATATTAATTTTGATGAAAGAAGCTACAACTGAATCATTATATTATATTTGCAAACAATAGACAAGGTATAATTAAATGATTCGGTAAATATTTCCTCTTACTATAATACTGATTTAAAATTTAAAGATCGTATTTACTTTTTACCGATTCAAGTACCTATTTTTACAAAGCTAATAGCTACATAAAGTTTATAAACCTTAACTGTGGAAAAAAGTACGTTATAGCTTAATATGTGCCAAGTAATGGCAAAGGTGAAAAATAAGATTATACAACTTAAGAGGCCGTTCACCAATAACTTTTTTGGTTTTTATTGTTTAATTTAGAGAAAACATTAGTAGTAAAGAAGCCACGTGGTCATCAGTTCTGTCCCACTTTCAAATTATTCACGGTTACGTCACAAGAAAATGTAAACTTTTTAAGAATGCTAAACCAATTATTTGCTTGTACTGGGTGGTGCCTTTCCGTTGACCTCGCAGGGTATAGCGATAACTAAAAGAGATAGAACAAATCTGATTGCACGATCTCGATTTCGATTTTTAAAACAAATTTAATGATGAAAGTAAATCATGGCTAACTTAATTCGTTTTGGGGATACAAAGTGTTTTTAAATTTTGTCAATTTGGCAAGGAACTTGTAATTCGCTTGATATTAGGAATAGAAAAACTTTTATTTTAAACTTATAACACAAAGTTGTTTTTTTGTAATGGAACAATCTGTATATTTTATCACCAATAGTATCTCTATCTCGTTTCTTTAAAAGCCGTCAAAAATACTACATTTAATATATTTAATTTGTCATAGTTTCGGATATATATAGCCATCGTCAGCAGTTCGAAAATAGGATGGCCTTTTTAAATAAAACACCCTGTATATTGTATTACCAAAAAAAAAACATTTTAAATACACTTAAGAATTTACATTCAAAATAATTTTCTCTAACAGCTTCAAAAATATGAGCTTCCAAATATTAGTGCCTATATCTACTATTTTTTTAGGTTTAGATGGTCATACTTTCAATTATAAAAGATAAACATATCAAATGTGGTATTTTTTATAGCTTTCAATAAGACCTTTCAACTTATGATAAAATATATAGGATGTCATATTAAAAAAAACCAGCTTGGTGCTTTACTTTAAAATAATCAATGAAAAAAATGTAGGTACAGTAGGGAGAGATGGCGGTTTTACCATCCTCCGTCCCCGGGGAGCTTATTATCTCAAGATCTCTGACGTCATTCGAAATTTAGGAATCTTGCGCAACGCGTTGTTTAGGGCGTGGTCCCTACTATCTGTCAAACCATAAATGTCATCTGTCAAATGTCAAATGTCATCTGTCACCTGTCATATGTCAAAAATCACGTGACTAGGAAAATGGCCGCCATGCGTAGGATACTTGCGCTATGGTCATAAATTGATTTGCGCAAACGCGAAAATTCCAAGTCATACCGTTCGGGCGCTATCGGCTAAAATCGTTATTTAACCTTGATGATGAGTCATTGGCGCGCGGTTTAAATTTTTTAAATATAGTATTACGTCATACCTATCGAATAGCGAAAACCGCATGACGCCATCTTTAGCCATAAGGGCGCTACAGCTGTTTAAAATATGGCGAGAGACACCAACCAGCGATTAGGACGGTAACCCCATAGCAAAATTAACCATAGCGGCCTTATTATTAAACTTAGAATAATGAAACTTGAACAAAGAATAGTTGCTAACGGCAAATAATTTCAAGGTCAAACTTGTCACATGATAAGCCAAAAATTCTACGGTCCCCCGGCACCCTGCGCCCCCCGCTTAAGCCGTCGGTTTAAGCGGAGGGTGTAACAAAACGCGTGCGTTAAAAAAAATAGTGCGGTTCGCTCGCGGCTTAAGCGCGAGGCCTGGGGTTTAAGCAGCAGGCTTAAGCGCAGACGCATAATCTCATATAATTTAAGCCATAAGAATTAAATAATAAATAATAAAACACCCTGTATATAATTCACGCGCTCCAACTAACCAATCACATCAGAGTTGCCGGAAGCCTCGGTAATTACATGGTACTATTTTGCACGGTTAGCGTAGGAATTCATTCCCATACCAAGCGCTTAATCGTCCCTGCTTAAGCGCATGCGCATAACCGTTCACATAGGCGCTACAATTTTAAACCACCAAAAGGGCTTTATACTGAATATTAATACCATCAAAAATAGCACTTAATAAGGAATTTAGTACGCCTATGGTGACTGACTCATTTTCACGCTTATCAATACTGGGTATTTTTATATCGCCACCTGCAACGCTTAGATAAGAAAGTAGAACGTTGTGCTAAATCACTGTTTTACATATCAGTCAACTGACGCCTCTACGGAAGTGTAGTGTGTTTGAAGACAATTTTTTTGTGATTTTTTGCTAATTTTTGTGAATTAATACAATAAAACATGTAAGTACATTATATTTTAAATATTAACAATACTACACGTTATTTTTTACGCTCTAAAATCGCTATTATAGGGTATTAGGTGAAAAATACTTGAAAATATTGTCTATAAAAGAAAATTCCGGAAAAATTACCGTTTTGGCTATTTGCACAAATATTTCACGTACCATACTAAAGAATTATTAAGTGAAAAACCTGTTTATTGTTTATAAAATAGAATAATTTTGAAAATAAATATATGTTAGAGTCTTTAGAATTCTGAGTATAAGAATGCTGAAATAATTAAAAAAACATCATAAATAATCCGATATAAAAAATGTAAAAATAATATAATTAGAATAATTTTGAAAATAAATATATGTTAGGGTCTTTAGAATACACCCATATTATTTAATAAATAATAGTTAAAAACATGTTTTTTACATGAAGCAGCCAGATGTTTTTCTTATCGAACAAGTGTTGCGTAAAAAGGCAATAAAATGTATGTTAAATGGCTTGGTCTTGATAAGAGTCACAACAGCTGGGTTGATATCTCCAAGGATGTGGTTTAGACAGGAAACGCCTTATCAGTTATTTTAATGAGCAACAGGATGTTTGCGGTTAACAGCAGGATGCAGGTGCAGTTAACAACAGGAAATGACTTAACCATTAAACAGGATGTTTGCGAATAACAAGTCTCAACCTGTTAATACGCGTTTCTGATTGGTCGAGCTTGTTTCTAAGTAAGCCTTAAAAGGCTTCCAGCTTTGTTAATCTAGTTAGTTGTGAAATAAAATTTGTCAAGATGTGTGGTGATTCTTACAAACTTCAAGTCACCTACGGAGAATCCTTGATTCCTGATGAAGCGATACGTTCTTATATCTCTGATGCTGGTTGGGTAGACCGATTTTATAGTATAGAACAGGATCCTGGTTATGAGATGGAAGATGAATTACAAAGCGATCGTTCTCAATTTGCTCCTATAATTTACCTATATCTTATTGGAAGACCATGTTTGTTTGAGCGATGGGTGAAAAAGATTTTGAAGAAAAACTTTTTGACAAGAGATCGAAGAGCAGGGAATTTTCCGCTTCCTGTAACACCACCAGTTGGAGAACAGAATCCTGAATTTTTTCGTAAACTTGAAATTGCGTTAAGTGCCTACTTAGCATTAAAAATTAAAGATGTGAAACGTAGAAGTAAACCTCTCAAGATTGGAGTTCATCCCGAGTTTAAGAAACTAAAGAATTATCTATCTTTTAGAGGTATAGAGTATGAAGATCTTCCTCCATTTATGTTGTTAAAAGTTCCTCCTCTTCGCGAAAGAAAAAACAATCAATCATTAGAAAATACTTCAGTTTAAGTACAGCTACGTTCGTGTTAGGCTCCTGTTACGTTCCTGTTAGGTTCTTACAATGCCGTTCTGTAATCAGTGTAATCAAGAATTTTCATTAAATAGTAGACACAATCATACTCGAAGACATAAAGAAAACTGTTATCAAGACATTAGCGAAGATGTTAAACTAGTGGCAACAGCTTTTAAGAACCGCATGAAGGTGTATCATCTATTTAACCCTACCCAAAACACCGATGTTAAGCTGTTTTTAGTCGCTCTAACTGATAAAATTAAAAAATTACTAAGTAATTGTTTGGAGGAGCGTCCACGAATCAAAGTGAATATGTCGCTTTATGGTAGCTATGTATTACCTTTGAGTGGAGATGTGGAAATTAAATCCTTCAATTCTCGTTATACTATCGTTGACCAATATACCTCTTTGGATTCTATTATCAGCGATTTTCAAGCCATCCTAATTGCAAAAGCTTCCGAATTCTCCGAAAGAGGGAGTGGCTGGGCACTATCCAAGCTTTTGTTTCTAGAACTTAACATTAACGCCTTGAGGAGTGGGGGAAATTAGTTTAATAGTCAGAAACTCGCTCTCTCTGACTTTAGTTGAACTACAGCAATGACTAGTGATTGTTCGTCAAACATGTCTACCGAATCTACGTACTGGAAATATGTGGACGAAATGGTGTCAAAAAGCAGACAAGAAATTAAGTCAGAAGCTAGGTTTTTGGGTGAATCATGCATAAAAGTTCGTCATTTTAACATTACAACTGGACTCAGTGTTTCCAGAGGTCTAATTCCGAGTGTAAAATTAACTAATACACTCTTTAACCTGCCAGAAGATCAGATTAGCATCTCCCTAAGTTATGATGATTGGTGTGAATTCCTAACTACTGCTGTTAAAATGGTTGCTCGTGACGAAAGCGATGTAGTAGAAAATTTTTTATCCGAAAACTTTACCATTTGGACGGCATCCTTGCTGAAAGAACGAACCATTGGACTTAAAAGCAAAGAAACTAGTGTTGCTGTGTGTTTTAGCACTTTAGATATTAATGCATTTATGGCTGTAAAAGATCTTATTGATTATAGAATAACATTGTTACATAACCTAGATTTTAGATCGTTTTATGATGATGTTTTATCAGATGTTGCATCATATGTTGACTATAATGATATGAATATTCTTAATGAAATTTATACTCTTTGTAAGCTAAATTTAGATGAACGTGAATATTATTTAATTGAATTTATATACTTGTATCCTAATAAAGTCTGCGAAGACTTTCAAAAAATTGCTTCCTTAATAAATGAATAAATAAAGATTTTTCTTGTTTTATTTCTCACTTTAGTTAGAACCCTCAAGCTAGAAACATGTGTCTCGACGATGGCTGTTATCCGCTACAAAACATGTATTCTAAAAATACTCGTTTCGATTACGAGCATCGATTACTATCCTTTGAAAATTGGTCTACATCAGTTAATCCAAAAGATTTGGCTTCCGCTGGGTTTTATTATACAGGGCAGTCTGACGTAGTAAAATGTGTAATTTGTCACGTAGAATTATATAATTGGAAAGAAGGTGATGATCCGCTTGCAGACCACTATAGAGAAAATTCATCCTGTAAGCTAGCTCGGATTTTATGGATTTGTCGAAATTTTGAGCAGGAGCGAAAGGTTGTTGTAGTTAAGTCTAATAATTCAAATTATAAACAGACCTTATTTAATTTTTTCATAGTTGGCATGATTTGTTTATATCTCATGAGTCACTATGAAGATATTATAACCTTCCTGCAACAGCAGTTTAGCTCATTCAAGTTTCAGTCATGGCTCTGTTAAGTTCGTCATACGTCGTATTAGTAGCTTTAGTGCAAAATGTTTTTACATTTATGCGCCTTATAATGCACCAGCTGCTTCGATAATGTTAGAAACCAAGGATTTTCCTTCAAATAATTCATGGCTTTCACTACAATATGAGATAATAGACAGGAACCACGTAGGCGTTTTCAAGACACTTGTACCAGCATCAGCCCAAAAATATCTCCGATACAAGGTTAAATTCCATTATAGAGATCATACTTTTGGTGAAACGGAATGGAAAACATTGATAAGTGAACCATGTGACAACGTAACCACTACAGAGGATCCAGCAGTTGCCAAGCACCCAAATGAAAATTATTATAACAGTTTAATTATTTTTATTGCTGTAGCTTGTAGTGTATTATTAGCTAAACTTGTGTATAAAATTGCTAAAAGTCAATGTACAATGTGGTTTAAATAAATTTAATTTATTATATACAATGTGTTTTATTATTTAATATTATATAAATTATATGAGATTATGCGTCTGCGCTTAAGCCTACCGCTTAAGCCCCAGGCCCCTCGTTTAAGCCGCGAGCCGTTCGGTGAACCGCCACCCGTTCGGCGAACCGCCCCGAGAGCCGTTCGGCGAACAGCCACCCGTTCGACGAACCGCCCCGAGAGCCGTTCGGTAAACCGCCACAAGTTCAGCGAACCGCCCCGAGAACCGTTCGGCGAACCGTCACCCGTTCGACGAACCGCCAATCGTTCGACGAACCGCCCCGAGAGCCGTTCGGTGAACCGCCACCCGTTCGGCCAACCGCCCCGAGAGCCGTTCGGTGAACCGCCACCCGTTCGGCGAACCGCCCCGAGAGCCGTTCGGCTAACCGCTACTCGTTCGGCGAACCGCTCTGAGAGCCGTTCGGTGAGCTGTTCGGCGAGCCGCCACCCGTTCGGCGAACCGCCCTGAGAGCCGTGCGGCGAGTCGCGTCATTTTTTTAACGCACGCGTTTTGTTAGCACCCTCCGCTTAAACCGACGGTTTAAGCGGGGGCGCAGGGTGCCGGGGGACCGTAGAATTTTTGGCTTATCATGTGACAAGTTTGACCTTGAAATTATTTGCCGTTAGCAACTATTCTTTGTTCAAGTTTCATTATTCTAAGTTTAATAATAAGGCCGCTATGGTTAATTTTGCTATGGGGTTACCGTCCTAATCGCTGGTTGGTGTCTCTCGCCATATTTTAAACAGCTGTAGCGCCCTTATGGCTAAAGATGGCGTCATGCGGTTTTCGCTATTCGATAGGTATGACGTAATACTATATTTAAAAAATTTAAACCGCGGGCCAATGACTCATCATCAAGGTTAAATAACGATTTTAGCCGATAGCGCCCGAACGGTATGACTTGGAATTTTCGCGTTTGCGCAAATCAATTTATGACCATAGCGCAAGTATCCTACGCATGGCGGCCATTTTCCTAGTCACGTGATTTTTGACATATGACAGGTGACAGATGACATTTGACATTTATGGTTTGACAGATAGTAGGGACCACGCCCTAAACAACGCGTTGCGCAAGATTCCTAAATTTCGAATGACGTCAGAGATCTTGAGATAATAAGCTCCCCGGGGACGGAGGATGGTAAAACCGCCATCTCTCCCTACTAGGTACGTCACTGAACTCGCATCTTTCCTAAAAAAACTTTTAAATTCCAAATTGTTTTTCGGCTCGGGGTCATTTTCATCTGATATCTCTGGCTGATAAAAGAGTCATTTTCGATGTGCTATTTTTATTTAACATCTTTAATAGCATAATACAAAGCCCAGAATTTGTTTAGCAAATTTACATTAACATCCTCAGAAGTCTGTGAGACCAAATAAATTGTTGTATTTGTCACTTAGGCGCACATATTCTGCTCAAAATTCTCCTTTCTGTCGCATAGTAAGACAGTGCAATAGCTTTTTTAAAAAATCGACCTTTTTTTAATTTTATTATTACTAACATAAGAATATTAAAAAAAAGTTTAATAACACTGGCTTCACTTGACTTTCCTCGTGCCTCTTGTGGGTGCTGTTTTTTTTTGGCTTGATTTATTTAGAATTTTTATGAAGTTTATTTATTGTGGCATGACTGTATTATTCATTTTTATTTTTTTAGATATCTTTAATTTGTAAGTTAGTATTTAGTTTTAATTTTGTTAAAACTTTCCATACTTTTTATTTTAGGATTATTTATATTTTATATCATATTTTACTTTTATTTTGTGGACACTCCAGTTGGTATTCACCTTGTTTGTGTCAAAAAAAAAAATACCATTTCATATAATATCATAAAAATTTCATTGATATAATAAAATCATTTAAAAATTCAAAATTCTTAAAACCATATTTAGGTGTATCTATTATAGAGTTCTAGGGGCTCATGAACAACGCGTTTAATAATTTTCTCAAATAATTGCGATTTTATGAAAAACGGTACAAGTTGTGGTTTTTAATAAAATAAACCCTTTTCGTAGAAAAAATATAAAGGAATCAGAGGGTCAAAGCAAAATGTCAAATTTGTCACCTTTGTCAAAAATGCATAGATGAAATAAAAAAAAATTGTCTCACCCTATACAGTGTGACCCATTAAAATTTCGCATTTGTGCAACAAATGGAAAACTTTTTATTTGCAATTAGTCAGAAAATTTTATTCTTCATGGTTCACGGTCTTAAACTCTATAAGCATTAGTTGGTTTTATTAAAAGTTTCATGGTATACAGGGTGGGTCAAAAAGATTAAAGACTGGTTAAAAGTACCTTTATTTTACAAAGAAATAATAAATAGAGAAGTTATTTATAATTAAAAGTTATGCCTAAATACCAAGTCATGGGCTTCTACTCAAGTTTGTATTTATTGTTTTTTTTAATTTTAAGTTATCTGTTCTACATTAAAAAAAATAGAAATTTAGTTCAGTTTTACAAGTTCGCTTTGATTTGATTAAATTTGTTTAAAAGTCAGGACCATCCATGTACCTAACATCGATGTTTTCATACCATCGATGAACATCGGTCATCCCTAATTACCACGTATGTTTCGACGCTGAATCCGATCCCGAGCTCAGAAATGGCCATACACGTCTGGAATAGGCCCTAAGCGCCGAAAATGACCTCTATAGGCCCTGAAATACGGTTTCTGGTATAGGACGGGGTCGAGGGTGCATAAGTGCTCGACAGGTCTACGGCTAACTAAAATTTCCCGTTAGAAACCGGGGAAATGACCAAAACAATTTTTCGACGAGAATGTCGACGTTTTTAATGGAGTTTTCGTGAATATCTCAATAATTATAAATTTTATTAAAAAAATAGAAAGCAAAATTGTAGCTTTTAAAAAGACAAACAAAATTCTTTTATTACAATAACGACCAATACGAACCCAGATACGGCCTGTTAATATGCACAATTTGATAGATTCAATGGCAAATAACGAAAAAATTCTGCATTAACAAAAAACTTATAGAATCTTTTTTATAGTACATAATAAGACCAAAACAAAAGAAATTTCTCACATGAAAATTAAGTGAGTTTATAATATCTGATTGCTAATTACTATTTTTCTCAAATCATTCGTAATTTTTTTATTAACTACTTTTTGTCAAAAAAATAATATTTTTTTGCTTGAATTACT
Organism: Listronotus bonariensis; assembly: GCA_014170235.1. Classification (NCBI taxonomy): domain Eukaryota; kingdom Metazoa; phylum Arthropoda; class Insecta; order Coleoptera; family Curculionidae; genus Listronotus; species Listronotus bonariensis. The sequence goes on from JACEGR010000544.1 coordinate 92,657, forward strand.
AATCTTTAAAGGGAAAAATAATATTGTTTGGCTAATTACTAATTTTCGAAAAAAAAGGTAATAAAAATCAATTTTTTTCGATCACTACTGTACTGAACTGTCCTTCAGTGATATTTTTTTTATGAAAACCCCTTTATATTATTTTACCTTTAAAAAGATCTTTTAAAAGCCATTAAAAAATACCAATTTTATATACTTATCGCACTTAGTTTTCGAAATATGGTCATGCAAATCTAAAAACATAATTTTTAATTTGCCATTAGAAACGTAATAAACTGACATCCTCCTAATTTGTTTATTTTTTAACGTATTAAAGAAAAAAACACTATTTTGTTAGGATGAGTCTGTAACATATGTATCTTTCATGAAATTTATTTTTTTTTCGCTTAAGATATACAGGGTACAACAAAAAGTATTATTTTTTTAAAAGGAACACCCTGTATATTTAATGATCATTTACACAATACTTTAAAGAGCGTTACAAAAATATCATATTTTATGGGTCTATCTTTAATGGTTTTGGAACTATGGCCCTAAGTATAATTATTAGTTTTAGGCATTTATTGCCATAATATAACCTACCAACATAATAAAAATTTACACTTACTCTTTAGATTTTTATGACCATATTTCCAAAACTAATGAAGATAGATATATCAAATGTTGTATTTGTGTGTATTTTATTTAAAAAATCATACTCTTTTTCTCACCCTATTTAAAGTGTACATCTAAAATATTTTCGAAATCACCAATAAAGTTGTCAAAGAGGTTTTTTCCAACGTTTGTCAATATTAATTAACATTTATTTTTTATGGTTTTAAAAAATATAATAGGTTCTATTTTGTACCTGGATGTTTTTGTATTTAATTTGTAAAGTATCTTAAACGCGAGAATATTAAAATAGTGAGCGCCTGTTCACTTATTGCCTCGACCTCATTAAAAACTTAAATGCATTTTAATAACATCAATTATCTGTTAACTACAAAAACTATATTCTAAGACAACCTAGATTTAGTAATTTTATCAAAGATTGTGTAACAGGTTGTTAAATTAACTTAATAAATTTGTTTTTACTATAAGAATTTATTTCTCTTAAATATCGAGTATAAAACTAGTATCAAAGAAGATACTGATAGCTAGTTATTTTGTGCTAGTATATATTCGAAACCAAATAAATTCAATAATTGTTTATAATGAAAACCTAAAATTGTAATTGTTTATATATCACAATTTAAATCTGGTAGAGGAAAGTGACTAAATATGGAATAGTATCCCTTATATGGAATACCGATTATTCTTTCAAACGGAAACATACACACGCAATTAGAAGAGTTTGTCCCTTTTTATGCCCATTCGCGAGTAAAAGTAATGACATGCCAGTAGAGCAGGCCCTTTCGTCGCTGTAGCAACGTTTTGTTTTATCGCTTTCTCATAACTTTTTAAGCTGTTTAAAAAATTTGTGATTTATTTTTTTGTGACGTTATTCACCAGACAATTATCCTTAAAAAGCTTTATCGAAAATAGTGTCGTTTCATCAAATTAACTTTCAGCATTACTGCTGCATATAAACCACCCCCAATATCTAAAATATTGTTTATTAAGGACTTAATAGTAAGGCATTCCTGGACCATTTTTCCAAGTCATTACTAACAAGCTAATTTTTCGTGAGTAGTTTTATTTTGATGAAACTCAAAAACCCAACTTTTTTCGTTGGTGGTAGCTTACAGGAGTAGCAGGAATTTAATATGTTGATTTGACAGATATCAAAAATATATTTAAAACAGAGATTTTCTTTCTTAATTTTTAAGATAATTATCTAAATAAACCAAAAAATATTTGCCCTACAAAATGTAAGGTTTTATCAAAGGGTCCCCTACCACCAACATGTATGGTTAAGAATGTCGTGAAAAATAACAACTAACCAAGCTGATTTTTTTCTGTTAATTAAATAATATTTATATTATTTAACACCCACATTGTCCTACAAATTGCGAGGTACGTCATCCTGATTTTTCGATATTTATCAAATCAACATATTTAATCTCTGCTACCCCTGTATGCTACCACCCACGAAAATTGTTTTAAGGATAAAAGTTGGTCGTCTCGTTAATATGAAGCTACTTACAAAAAATTATCTTGTTAGTAATGACTTGGAAAAATTATTTATTTTGATTTGACACTAAAAGAAAATATAGACTTTTATAGGGGACATTAACATTAACATAACAAACAACGGAAGAAATAATACTGTTATTGAATATATATCACTTAAGGGACGTCACGGATTTATAGCTTATATAAGGCCACCTAGTCGAATAACTACTGAAAGGGCATCCTGCCTTGACCACATATTTGTAAGAAAAAAATTAAGATAAATGTAATTATTTTTCAGTCCTTTAGACTTGACTTTGACACTACTGATCACCTCCCTATTTTGCTTAACATAATACTAAATAAGGGTAACAATTTCGATAAAACTGACACCAAAAAAATGCTTATAACTTCATTGATTATAAACTTATTAAACAAATGCTTTTATCACAGGACTGATCTAATGTTCTAGCAAGTAATAATTCTAAAGAGGCATTAAACATATTTATGACCCAGTTTTAGGATATATTCAAGGAATCTACAAAAATAATTTACTTAAAAAACTGAAAGCACAAAAAAATAAGAGCCTGGATAACCGATATAAAACACAGTTAATAAAATCCTAAAAATACATATATTATAGTAACCAAATAGAGAATAATAAAAATAATCTTATAAAAATATACGAAATAATAAAGGTTGCCACAATAAGTTTAAGAATGACCCTTCTTTATAATAAAAACAATTCCTTTAAAGATAACCTACAAATGGTTAATTATTGAAATAAAAAAATAAAAAAAAGTGGGGAAAATATTGAATCTTGTGTAAAGCATGTATTTAAGGCCCGTTTGTGCAAATGATCTCATAAAACAATTTTCAGCTTTGAAAAATAATACTTTTTCGGGAAAGAATGACGTCTCTGTAAAGCCAATAAAGTATGTTTATCTAGAAATATTTAAACCCTTAAGACACATAATAAATATAATGTTTAACATAGGTAAAGTGTCCACGCAGTTTAAGTAGTCAATAACCACTCCTATTTACAAAGCAGTTTTAAAAAGAGTATTTATAATTATTGCCTAATAAGCTTAATAAAACAATGTTGCCAAAATATTTGAAGAATGCTTGAAGGATAGACTTATATAGTTTTATAAAAGTTGTAATATCCTCTCGGAAGGTCAGTATCGTTTTTCTGAGGGCTTGAGCACTGCGGATGCACAATACAGCTTGACTTCAGAGATTACAGATGCCTTGAATAATAGCAAAAATATCTTACTATCTTCCTTGATCTCTCGAAGGCTTTCGACACTGTGCCCCATGGGCAACTGCTCGATGTGTTGGCAGGGTATGATGTCCGGGGTGTAGTATTAGAAGTTTTTGAGAGTTGTTTGATGAATAGATATCAGTTTGTTAGAATAAATGACACTATAAGTAGACCAACAAAAATCAAAATGGGAGTACCACAAGGGACCATACTTGGTCCAATATCATTTATAACTTACATAAACTTATTGAATTCTTTAAATAATAACGGAAAAATATTATTATATGCAGATGATACAGCTCTTGTTTTTGCAGATACAACTTAAGATAATGTTAAAATTAAAGCTTGGGCTTTTAAGAGGTAAAAAGTGGTTAGACACATTTAAACTTTCCCTTAATATAATGACGACAAACTATATTGCATTTTCTATAACACCCACATTTAATAAACTCATAATAGGCAGTGACCTAAATTCTGAAATTTGCTTGGTAAAAACAACAAAATACCTGGGAATTATAGTGGATCAGCACCTCAAATGGACTGAACACATTCAATATCTAACGACAAAAATACGTAAACTTATACACAAATTCTATATTCTGCGAGAATTTCTTAATAGAAAACTTATTATTCAGGTATACAAAGCTCTGGTAGAATCCTTAATTAGATACGGTATAATAATTTGAGGTGGAGCCTACCTGAGAAATATACAACCATTAAGCACTATACATATATACATCTTAAAAGTTGCATAAAAAAAATAGAATTTATTCCACAAATCCAGTCTATAGGGCAGATCTTGGCAATTTAAAACTTACTTATACAGGTTGTTTCACAACTTATCCGACAAACTTTCAGGGCTATTTCTACATTAAAAAATATGAAAAAAACTTCATTTGAACAGTCCTAAACGTCTTAGTTTTCGAACTACAGGGTGTAATTTTTTTTTTTTAATTATTGCTTTTTATAATAACTTTTATACCAATTTAGATATTTTTAAAAAATTTGGGGGATTCCTTCTATATACCAAAAGACATTTTTTGGCATACAAGAAAAATTAATCATTACCAGTATCGTCCATGAGGGGTTTAAGGTTAATATTTTTTATAAAAAAATGGTACGCCACTGCATTTTTCTAAAATAAAAATATCTTTTTAACTTCCCATTATATTGGGAACAAATTTGACCTCCTGACTTTTTTATTTGATGTACGATTTTCGGGTAAATAAATAAAACCAACTCTCGGCATGGACATTTCGTATCAATAAGATCAAATATTTCAGTAAAAAAATTACCTTTTTTATTTTTAAATTCTACTTAAAAAACATGAAAATACTTCATATAAAAATTTGTTCCAAACGTCTTACAGAGTTTTAAAAATAAAAAAAAATAACATCCTGTTTTCGTTAGTTCGAAAACTAAGACGTTTAGGACAAATTTTTACATAAAGTCTTTTTATGTTTTTTAAGGAGAATTTAAAAAAATGTTATTTTTTTTACTAAAGAATTTGATCGTATCGATACGAAATGACCATGCCAAGAATTGGTTTTTATTTATTTACGCGAAAACCGTACATCAAATAAAAAAAGTCAAAAGGTCAAATTTGTTTCAAATCTAATAAGAATAAAAAATATTTTTTTAGAAAATGCAGAAGCGTACCATTTTTTTATTAAAACATATTAAGTTTAATCCCTCATGGACGACAATGGTAATAATTTTTTTTTATTGTATTCCAAAAATGTGTTTTGTTGCATAGAAGACGTTCCCGAATTTTTTAAATATATCTTAATTGGTACAGAAGTTATTATAAAAATCAATATTTTTTTAAATTTTTTAACACCCTGTAGTTCGAAAACTAAGACGTTTATGACATTGGATATAATATTTTTTTTATAATTTTTAATATAGAATTAGCCCTGAAAGTTTGTTGGATAAATTGTAAAACACCCTGTATACACTCGGTATGTGCTTTTATAAACTCGAGAGAAATAATACAGAATCTCATTACACAAACGCAATTTAACGAGACAAAATACAAATAAAAATTTAACATTGATAGTGAGTAACGGAACCATAAACCTAAAATTCATAGATTACTTACAAATTTTATAATCTTTTACCAAAACAGTTAACAGAAATAAAAACAAAAACGATTTACGGTCATATTCACCAAGCTTTCGCTAACTCTATCAAACTGATAGCAGCTTATGCCAATGCTTTTTGGCATTGGCATAAGCTGCTATCAATCTGATAATGTTAGTGAGAGCTTGGTGAATACGACCGTTAATAAGTTAAGTAAGAAATATATCTATTAAAATCTTGACACTTTTTGCAGATTGTAGTAGGATCCTAGAGTCTCCGTTGTTTTTTCCTATGTTGTGATGGGGTCACTGGTATATTATTTTATTTGTTTTTCTTTTTTGTCGCATTGAAATACCCTTTTGATAACAATAGATGATAAGTAGTATATGTATAATATTGGCAATATAAGCTAACTATTACTCATAAGTACATTACTCAAACAATAAGTTAGAATATTTTATAGTGTAGAATAATAAGCAAATGTAAGACTTGTAAAATTTTGGTAATTTAAATATTAATATTTCTGTTCCATATGAAAATAAACATACTTAACGATGGTTTCATTCAAAATCTGTAGTCGAAATCTCGTAGCACAAGAAGTTGCTATTAGAAAATGTTTTCAGCTTATTAATTTTAAATAATTAACAAAATTAAAAACAAAACACATTAAACTGCTGCTCAATTCAACTGCAACTGGAATTTTTTTAGTAAATTTCAAATCGTTATTACTCTTAAATAAAATGCAATAGCAAAATGCGGCCTTTACTGTTTTGTAAGATAACTTTTTTGAAAAAAATGGCCATTTCACTTTATGCAAATTTTCTCTTGTTTTTATTCTACAGGGTGTAATAGAAAAGTCCGTTTTTTCACAAAAACTTTGTCAAAAGCGACATTCTACAAAAAATGTTTTTTTTTTATTTTCAATTATATAGTGTTATTCAGTAGACCATTTTGAAAAAACAAGTTTGTCAGATTTTTGATATCTGCTCCATTTTCATGTTATATTTTTTTAACAAATTGATTTTTTTTCAAATTGTACTCCCTGTATTTAACAGTTTATCACAGCCATTTATTTTTTTCAGATAATTTACAATGTACATAGGTACCCTCTTAAAACTGTCTTAGAATTTTATTTCTAAAAAAATATTACCACGTCAGTAGCGTCGCAAATGTAATTAAATTGTATTTTGGTAAAATATTAATTCCCAAAGTTTCTGTAAGCACCACATATTCTGTATTAAAGATTTAAATTGTTTCTTTACAATTTTTAGAAACTATGGACATTTATCTCGGGACGGTTTTTTACTTTTTTCAAAAAAGTCATCAGTGGCGTAGATATAATATTTCTGCTGAATGCTGTTTTTTACTTACCAGAGGATTATTTCATGGAAGTAATAATTTGTAATTCGGGTTATTTTAGGGCATTTATCGATTACCTTAGAACAAACGTTAACATTTTTTTAAATCTAAGTAATTTTAGAAAAAAATATACAGGGTGTTTCAAAAATTAAAGCTTCCACATTTGTATTTTTTTAATGAAAAGCAGGGTGTGAATCCCTAGATGATTTTACGAAGAAAGTTCAAATAAATTTATTTTCTGGCTGTCCTAACTTTTGAGACACAGAGTGTGAAACTTAAAAAAATATATACCTTTTTTTATAATAACTGTGATACAAATTTTAATAAAATTTGGTACACAGCCACTACATATTGGGGGCATATTTTAAAGTAAACTGTTTTTTTCTTTCTTTCAGTGGCGTTCGAGCGGGATTTAAATTAAATATTTTTAAAGAAAATCATAGTACGCCACTGCTTTTTTGAAACAAGAATTATTTTTATAATTTTCATTTACTTTTAAGCAACTTTGATATCATGTTATTCTTTTGTCCGACGAATAGTTTTTACTTAATAAAATATGAAGCGTTTCTCGGCATGTTCATATATTGTCAAAATTGATAAAAATGCCTTATTGGTATTTTGGTAAAAATGGCAAGGTTTATTTAAAAAAACGCAAGTACCTGTATTTTAAATCTCTAATTTAATCTCTCCAAATCTCTCTTATCCAACTTTTACAATTCTGTTATAAGAACTTCCTGCCAACATCTTTGGTATATTCGTGAACCACTTAAAAGAGTGTTGTAGATCCCGCTCACTAGTTGCATAGAGGTTAAGGTCATTTTTTTAAGTTTCACACCCTGTATCTCAAAAGTTAGGACAGTCAGATCATAAGTTTATTTGAACTTTTTTCGTAAAATCATCTAAGGATTCACACCCTGCTTTCCATTAAAAAAAAATACAAATGTGGAAGCTTTAATTTTTAAAACATCCTGTATATTTTTTCTGAAATTACTAAGATTTAAAAAAATGTTAACGTTTGTTCTAAGCTAATCGATAAATGCTTTAAAATAACACGAATTACAAATTATTACTTCCATGCAATAATCCTCTGGTAAGTAAAAAGAGCATTCAGAAAAAAAATTATATCTACTCCACTGATGACGTTTTCTAAAAATGTAAAAAACCGTCCCAAGATAAATGTCCGTAGTTTCTAAAAATTGTAAAGAAACAATTAAAATCTTAAATACAGAATATGTGGTGCTCACAGAAACTTTGGGAATTGATATTTTATCAAAATACAATTTAATTTCATTTGCGACGCTACTGATGTGTTAAAAATTTTTTGGAAATAAAAATCTAATACAGTTTTAAAAGGGTACTTATGTACATTTGAAATTTTCTGAAAAATTAATTGCTGTGATAAACTGTTAAATACAGGGAGTACAATATGAAAAAAAAATCAATTTGTTGAAAAAGAATTATAACATGAAAAATGGAGCAGATATGGTCTACTAAATAACACTATATAATTAAAAATCAAAAACTATTTTTTTGTAGAATGTCGCTCTTGACAAAGTTTTTGTAAAAACGGACTTTTCTATTACACCCTGTAGAATAAAAACAAGAAAGGTTTACACAAAGTGAAATGGCCATTTTTTCCAAAAAAGTTATCCTACAAAACGGTAAAGGCCGCATTTTGCTATTGCATTTTATTTAAGAGTAATAACGATTTGAAATTTACCAAAAAAAATTCCAGTTGCAGTTGAATTGAGCAGCAGTTTACTTTAGAGCTCCTAATTAAACCTTGCCCATATTTGTATCTCTCCTACGGTTTTCGAAATCCCGCTAGGTGATTGGGAAACTTAGTACAATTTTAAAATATTTAAGGATTTAAGTATAGTTGCAATGGAGAAGTAACAGCACTTATTTGACCTAATTTAATATTTTATAAACATTTATATTTATTATAAAAATATAACTACCTAATTAAAGGTACAACAAAACACATTTTTCCATATATGTATGTATTTTTAAGAGTTCCTAAATTATTTAAAATTTTTATGATAAACCTTAGAACTCTTAATTAAATCTTGCCCATATTTGTATCTCCCTACGGTTTTTGAAACCCCAATAAGTGATTGGCAAAATCAGTACAATTTTAAAATATTTAAATACTTAAGCATAGTTGCAATTTAGAAGAAACTTATTTAACCTAATTAAATAGTTTATAGACAGTTTAATATTTTCGTTTACCATGATTTTTTAAGCTCTAAATTAAAATTAAAATAAATTTTATGTCGGTAACGTTTTGTTTTAAAAATGTAATTACCCCATTAAACTTACAACAAAAACACATTTTTCCATATACGTATGTATTTTTTAAAGTTCTTTAATTATTTAAAATTTTATGATAAACCTTAGAACTCCTAATTAAACCTTGCCTCCTATATTATTTGTATTTGTTACCGTTTCCAAAATCCTAGTAGGTAATTGGAAAACCAGTACAATTTTTAAAATTTTTATGTATTTAAGTATAGTTGCAATGGAGAAGTAGCAGCACTTATTTAACCTAATTTAATATTTTATAAACAATTTATTATTTTCGTATGCCGAGATTTTCTAGAGCTCTGAATTTAAATTAAAATAAATTTAAATTCAGTAACGTTTCGTTTTACACATTTTTCCATAGAAATATGTATTTTTAAAAGTTTCTAAATTATTTAAAATTTTATGATAAACCTTAGAACTTCTAATTAAACCTTGCCCAAATATTATTTGTATTTTTGTTACGGTTTCCAAAATCCTAATAGGTAATTGGAAAACCCAGTACATTTTTTTAAATTTTTAAGTATTTAAGCATAGTTGCAATGGAGAAGTGGCAGCACTTATTTAACCTAATTAAATATTTTATAAACAATTTATTATTTTCGTATGCCGGGATTTTTTAGGGCTCTGAATTTAAATTAAAATAAATTTAAAGTCAGTAACGTTTCGTGTTTGAAATGTACCTACCCCATCAAACCTACAACAAAACACACATTTTTCCATATATGTAATTATTTTTAAAAGTTTCTAAATTATTTAAAATTTTATGATAACCCTTAGAACTCCTAATTAAACCTTGCCCATATTTGTATCTTCCCTACGGTTTTTGAAATCCCAATAGGTGATTGGAAAACCCAGTACAATTTTAAAATATTTAAGTATTTAAGCATAGCTGTGCAATGGAGAAGTAACAGCACCTATTTAACCTAAATTGAAGTTATGTTCCATAGTTCGGCGGATTCATTTAATGGATAATAATTACTGCGTGTATTCACCCTCAAAATTAAATTAAAAGTACCAACAAACTAGAAAAAAATAAAACAACTAAAAAGATAACTAAAAATCGACAAGTCTGCCACTGTTGTCAAGATAAATTGAATAAAAATAATAAAAACAAAAATTATCTATTATTATTGTTTTAAATTTTTTTTTGTTTTGATATTCTCAAATCTCTTTGTCAATTTTTAGTAATTTTTTTACTTGTTTAATTTTTTTTTTGTTTGTTGTTACTTTTAATTTAATTTTTAGCGTGTACCCAAATAATTACCATCCACTATTTAACCTAATTAAATAGAAACTGGAAAAAGTCGTCCATTTTTCTCAAAGAGACCTCTTGTAAAGTAAACAGAAAAGGTACAACTCAAAGTCGTGGTCTCAGTCAAAGGAATTAAAAACATATATTTAAAAACGTGACACGTGTTTCGCTCTTATTACGAGCATCATCAGACCTATAAAACAGAAAGAACCTAACTTAATTAATTATATAAATAAAATAAAACTTAACATACCATTAAAATACTAAAAACAAAGAATTTTACACAACACTACATATTAAAATAATAACAAAGAATGAGGTTAGATCAGCACACAAATTTAAAATATAAAATAAATAAAAATAAAAATAAAAAATATTTTGGTCCAACCCAGGATCGAACCCCAACCTTTCGACTGTAAGTCCAACATTATACCACTGAACCACGGAACTATAGTAGTTACCCTTCTTCCTGTAAGTTATTAAAAATTAATATCGGTTCAAAATTAAACACGTCATTAACGCAAGTTAAAACAGGACTCTTTTTAGCTCTGGTTATCTCCATTTTTTCTAGAAGATCTAGTTTTCTACTTTTTGAACACTCGTGTAAGATATTAACATTTTCTGTAGTTGAAAAAGTATGCCCAGATTCCAATAAATGATTAGCAAAAGCCGACTTAGTGTTGGAGATGTCCGAATCTTTGTATTTATTGAAAAGGCTAATGTGTTCCTGTACCCTGGTAGAAATTTTTCTTCCTGACTGTCCAACGTAAATGGCAGAACAGTCTCCACAGTTAAGAGAGTAAACGCCTGATTTGGAAAGTTTATCGGTCTCGTCTGTTGTTTTTACCAGATATTTTTTAAGAGTATTCACTGTCTTAAATGCCACTGATATATCTAACCGTTGAAAAACTTTGCTAATTGTAGTGAAATATTACCGAAAAAAGTGATAATTTAAAATTATTTTTATTAGTTCTATCGGGATAAATTGTGTGAAAAGAGAATTTGAATTTATTTGAAAATCTGTAAAAAATTTATTAATTGAATTTGAAGGAAATCACTTTTTCGGTAATATTTCACTACAATTAGCAAAGTTTTTCAACGGTTAGATATATCAGTGGCATTTAAGACAGTGAATACTCTTAAAAAATATCTGGTAAAAACAACAGACGAGACCGATAAACTTTCCAAATCAGGCGTTTACTCTCTTAACTGTGGAGACTGTTCTGCCATTTACGTTGGACAGTCAGGAAGAAAAATTTCTACCAGGGTACAGGAACACATTAGCCTTTTCAATAAATACAAAGATTCGGACATCTCCAACACTAAGTCGGCTTTTGCTAATCATTTATTGGAATCTGGGCATACTTTTTCAACTACAGAAAATGTTAATATCTTACACGAGTGTTCAAAAAGTAGAAAACTAGATCTTCTAGAAAAAATGGAGATAACCAGAGCTAAAAAGAGTCCTGTTTTAACTTGCGTTAATGACGTGTTTAATTTTGAACCGATATTAATTTTTAATAACTTACAGGAAGAAGGGTAACTACTATAGTTCCGTGGTTCAGTGGTATAATGTTGGACTTACAGTCGAAAGGTTGGGGGTTCGATCCTGGGTTGGACCAAAATATTTTTTATTTTTATTTTTATTTATTTTATATTTTAAATTTGTGTGCTGATCTAACCTCATTCTTTGTTATTATTTTAATATGTAGTGTTGTGTAAAATTCTTTGTTTTTAGTATTTTAATGGTATGTTAAGTTTTATTTTATTTATATAATTATAGTATATTACGTTACAAGTGTGGAAAATGACTAATTTCACACGAGTGGGAATATTGTAGCACGAGGCGTTAGCCGAGTGCGACAAACCCACGAGTGTAAGAAAGTCATTTTCACACGAGTACTGTACACTATTTTTCCTACGACCACAAATTATTCACCAAAAAAAAATTAAAGTTTGTCTGTTCAGAAAAAATAAAAAACAATTGAGAACTTTGCAACACTAGGGTGATATTTACTTTGCAACACTAGTGTGATATGTACATATACTTTTCCTCACTCTACACACAAAAAATAAAATTCTTGCAAATAGAATATGGATTTTCTTGAAAATCTATTTTTAACTTAAAACAAATTTTCTTGAAGGAAAACAATATTCTTGCTCCAAGAAATTACATTATTTTCATATTAAATAATATTATTCTTACCATGTATTCTTCAAGCAAGTATATATTTTTAAAATAAGACACAATTTGTCTGAAATTAAGAATATTATGATAAGAGATATTTAAGAAAACCTATTCTTACAGGAAAATTTAAATTTCTTTAGCCAAGACAAAGTAATATTTTTATTCTCTACTTAAAACATAATTTTACTTTGGACTAAAATTCTTGTTGATTTAATATTATTTTTGTTAAAGACAATGTCTTTTTTAAAAGAAAACTAAAAAATATAAGTATTTTACAGTCAAAACAATTTATATTTATTTCTTTTACTTAAGAAAATATAGGTTTTGTATTATTAAACCAAAATATTATATTCTTGGTCACCATAATTAGGTACCAAAGGTATTTCATTTATTCATTTTTGCAAAAACGTTGCCCAGGGAGGTGCGTATCGGCGAACCAGGACACAAAAACGCTTTCTTCCACACTGCAAGATTATAAGAAGTTAAAAAAATTGTCCAGAAAGGTTGACTAGATAGCCAAAAAGTAAGATGGCTGCAGACCGAGGAGGATTTTGAGAAAAACGTCGGCATCACCATGGCCTAAGTGCTAACGAACACCACATAAATGGTAATAAACTTGACAGAAAGGAGGTGTAGACTCCGAAAAACCAACGAAATTGGATTAGTGCGATCCTGCTTGTAGAAATGGAGAAAAACGCGTCGTCCCTCAGGCGCGTTATACTACCGGATTTGGATTTAAATAGTAAGTCAGACGATTTTTTTAAAGCTTTTGTTCAAAAAAATATATTTTAATAAACTGTAAAACATATTTTTTTTAATTATTTTTAGTTAGTTAACCTCAATTTTTACTGAAAATCATAATCAATAGGATTTTTTTTTGTTATACACTTTTAAGTACTTTCTGCTAGTCTCAAAAAGGTTTTAGGTAGTCTCAAAAATTTTATTTTTTAAAGTCTTGATTTTGCAGTTATAAACCACCATGTAAATCCTACAAAAATTTTTGTAATAGCTTTTAGCATTTCGGATAAAGCAAAAAAATTTATGAAGAATAACTTTTTTCGAAATATTAAAAATATATTTTTTTTACAGGTATATAGTCAAGTTCATCCGTGGTTACACATTGTAGTTTTATGGGGTAGTTGGATCACCGTGCTGAAAATATCCACACTAAAGCTACTATCGTGCCGGGACTATCGGGAACTTCCGTGAAATCTTCACAAAGAAAGTACTGGAGAATATACTAGAAATGCCGGATGCAGAGCACCAAAACCTCTTGTTTTTATTAACATCAGAGCTGTACCAGGGAGATTTCCATTAATAGGATCCTAGACGCCTCAGCAGAGTTGGCTCTAAGAGACGTCCAGAAGGTCTAACATAATATCATAAAATTATTATACTATTAAAAACTTTGTTTTGTACTCTAACAATAATAATTGTGAATAATAAAATTTTTATAACAATCTTTTGTTTTAAATGAAAACTAAGTAGTTTTATTTGAAGAAAGTATTTAATTATGTTATTCTTTAACCAAGACAACCCTAAAGTAATATATTCTTGGCCAAAGAAATGTATTCTTAACTTAAGTTTTAATTTGTTTTTGCCGAAGAAAACATATGTTTTAAATTGATCGCTTGACAAGAATATATTTTCTCCAATGAAATTAGTGCTTTTCTTCGCTAGATAATCGCGTCGACAAAAAATATCTACAAAGAAATCATTAATATTCTTAACTTAAAAAAATATGTTTACTTAACTGAATCTACCTTTATGCTTGTACTAAAATAATGTTTTTAAGAATATCATTTACTGATAAGAAGAATATATTCTTTTCGTTATATACAACTCACAACGTGTCTTGAGTCAAAGCAAATTGTTTTAAGTTAAGATATCTTTTTTTTGTGTGTATTATACTGTTTTGACAATATTTTTACATCGAAAATCACCTACCTAAAAGCATTATATAACTTTTCTCATTTTGGAATTTAGAAAGGCCCTCACTTAATAAAAATTGTATGGTTTTGTTAGGTAATAACGGTAATTGTTTAATACGGTTTTCTGCTATTATAATGGTTTTTTAAAAATTATCGATGTTTACAAATTGTAGACACTCTTCTAAATAAAATGTAAGTAGTGCATATCCAAAATATTCCGTTTTTTAAAAATATCAGTAAACAAACTTACGGGACCGGGGAGTGAAAAGGGGTGCTGGGTGGGGTAAAATTGGTAAAACGTGTTAATGAAACTGAACATCACAAGTAAAATTAAGTAAAAATTACAGTTTTTCCTCATATTTTTAAGAAAAATATAAAAAATATGAAAATTATAAATGCATAACCTAAAGTCCTAAAAGTAAGAAAAAAACGACTACCAAACGTCAGTTACCATGCAAAATATGGAAAGCATTTGGCAACGTCGGAAGGGTCTGATTCTATTTATGAATGGATAAAAAAAGTGGATTCATAAAGTGTGTATTAGCCTTAGGTTTAATTAGGGATTAAAAAAAAGATTTAACTAGTTGTTTGAGTACACCAAGAAAGAGAAAAAGGAATTTGATCTATAGGCTTTTTTTCTCTGGCGCTTTAAGTCGAACGGTCAAGCGGCAAGGCTGCCTCTATAAGGTGCGTGCTCAAAGGTAGAAGGGAGATTTTTAATTTGATCTATTTACCTGACAACACTGTGCCACTGAGCGAGCTGTCAGTGAAAGTTGTTTTTGTGGTAATGTCTATTTTTGTTTATGTTTTTATTTTTTCGGAAATTTTATTATTACTCTTTTCAATATTGGAAGAAAGCTTATACTGTGCAGTAACTTAACGTCAATAAGATGATTTTCGCTAATTTGGGTTCTACTGTTTAAGGTAAGTAAAAAGCTTTTTTACTGTCACTACAATAAATATGTCACTTGCAAAACCAATAGCAGTTTTTAGAATGATATCATAATATATATCACACGAGTGTTGTAAAGTACTTTGCAACACTAGTGCTGTAAAGTACTTTGCAACACTAGTGTGATATAACGCATTTTCTATGCATGAAACCAGTGTGCTATTTGCTATTTTCACAAGTGGTCGTAGGAAAATTAAGTTAGGTTCTTTCTGTTTTATAGGTCTGATGATGCTCGTAATAAGAGCGAAACACGTGTCACGTTTTTAAATGTATGTTTTTAATTCCTTTGACTGAGACCACGACTTTGAGTTGTACCTTTTCTGTTTACTAATTAAATAGTTTATAAACAGCTTAATAACCTAGTACAATTTTAAAATATTTAAGTATTTGAGCATGGTTGCAATGAAGTAGTAGCAGCACTTATTTAACCTAATTAAATAGTTTATAAACAATTTAACATTTTCTAATCAAATCGTTCGGGCTAAGTATAAGGAAATTTATTATACAAAGATATTAAGGCTTATCTCTAAGGGATATGGCATTTTTTATTTTTTAAATGAGGTTTTAATAAATTATAGGTAAACTAGAAGTTAGTAATCCTAAATGATTGTATTTTACTGCCAGTTTAAAAAAAACAAGTTGTAAAAACGTCTATATAAACAGTGCCAGTAGCCAGATCGAAAGGGACGCAAATTTACGATATGAAGAAAGTAAAACTAAAATACAACATATGTATGTATCAGTAAACATCGTATTTAAGTCAGAAAATAAACAATGTAAAATTTAAAGTTTTAAGCTCATCGGCTATTGTATTTGAAACAACAGTTTAACCTGCGGTGCTATGGAAACCTATAAAATGGTAAAATATCTCTAAATATAATTCGGTGATTTAGTGGATTAATAATTTTAAAACATTATACTTAGTAAGACTAATTAGTTATTTTAAATATAATAAAGTTAAAAATGTCTTATTATAGTTTTGTATTGTACGATAAAAAGAAAATTTAGCTTTTGTATAATAAAATATTTTAAAATAAATAATTTTTTTCTGGAATAAAAGAAATTTTATAAAGTCCGAAACCTCATTTTAAAGATTGTAGGTTTTAAGTTTACCAATTATTAATATTTATGTGAATTGTTTTTGTGTAATTTGAAACAATGTTGTACCTACTTTGCGCATGTAATCTTATGACAGAAAATATAACTTTGCGCACTTGTTGGAAAAATAACTATTTTTTACTCGCGTGTATAAAGTAGTTAGTTTGCAGACCACTTTGCACCAGAACATTGTGCAAGCAAAAAGGTATTACTTGGCGCAGTCAGGAAAATAACTCTAACGATAGAACATTTTTTCCTATTAGAAACATCTTTAACCAACTGAACTTATTATTTCTTACTTTGATGTAATATTTTTTTATTCTGTTTTACATGATGTATTTATTCTAAAAATAACACTTACCTCACAGGTTACTCCTGCCACTGCTTTAGCTTGTGTTTGCCTCATTTTAATCCACTTATATTATTGACAGTTTTTTAAGTTTTTGTAGTCGTTGACGGTTATAAAAGCATCCCTCGCTTTTGGTACAGATCACACTTTCATCGTACAAAGTTAATCATAGAAATATGTTATTATATTGAACTATTTAAGGACGTTGACATGTTTATTAAACACTAATTCCAGATTCATTTCGTAGGTCTTATCTCTAGAATAATTAAAATTAACTAAAATATCGACGCTTTAGACAATGTGACTTAGAGAAAATGCTTCGATTGGGACAAGAGTAATTTAGTAAGTTTAGTTACTACTTATCCCTAAATAGCAACGTAACGTAAAATTATGTATACATAAAAGACAACATGGCGTCGTATATGACCCCATAAAGAATTATTGGTATTTTAAAGTTCAAACAGCAAAAACTTATGAAATTTCTTTTTCTGGTTGTTTTGTAATCTGACTATTTTTTTATAGAAAAGGAAAATCTATTTTTGCGCATCTCTTCTAGATTCTCATGATCATTATTCAAAGCATTACTCAGGTACAGTAAAGCATAAAGTCTTCCAATTTTATTTTATTGCTCCTTTTTGTATATCTTTGTACTTTTAAAAAGTGTGTCAAATTTTTGCTTATATTTTGGTTTGTATGAGTAACAATTATATGCAGCATGTTGTCGTCAAAATATAATTTCCAAGCGTTCTAGTCAGTTTTTGCAGTATGTGCTGTCACTTCAGGTTCAGAAAAATGAAGAATCAATTATTTTCTTGGTTTAGAGTGCCATCTGTAACCACTGAGCCCAAAAAACTTTGTTGTAGATGTGCTAAAGGTACTTTATCGTCATTATTAATTATCAGTTGGTTCAGACACTATTTCGTCTGCCTCCACTTCTTTCTCTTTCTTGATTTTCAGATTTACTTCCATCATTACTTAATTCATAATTATTATAGTCATTAATCTTATTACTTTTCTTTCAACTTAAATATTCTTTTAATAAAGACATCTGGTAACAAACAAATAACGTATGCAGCAGACGTTATTTGTTGTAATAATAGTAACAGCCAAGCTACAAAGGTCGTGGTAGGTGTGGCAGCAAGATTAAAAGACATCTTCTGCCAGAAATATGTCTAAAATATTATTTGGTGAGGTCACGGGCGACCCCATGTTGTCATTTAAGGGCAAATAATACTTTTGCTATTTTAAAATATAAATTACCGCAGCTACATATTAATTTGGGAAGAATTAAGAAAAGTAATAATTAGATACAATATCTACATTTAGTATATTGTGATTGTTAATTCTTAATTAAAGATGTATTTTTTTATTTTTAAATTTCACCTCGTAGTTGCCTAAAAAAAGTTTTTAAAAAATGTGGTAAAGGCTCTGAATCCAAATTAAAATAATACTTAAAGTCGGTAAAGTATTGTTTTTTAGATATAGGGAGGTTTGGAAAGCCCTGTTCCCCTAAGCAAATTTGAATATAGTAAAGTGTCAGTAACGTATAAGTCTCTATTAAAACTGGCGTTGATTGCTTAAATCTATTGTTTATATAAAGAAATGCCCGATAGGTTGGATAACGGCCTACCCTAGAGTGGACAAGACTGCACAACAATTTAAGATATTTTCTGTTATAAAATAAACATTTTTAAATAGGTCAAACTACATTACTTGTTGTTCCATATTTAATATAACTCCTAGATATCTAGATTCTTCTAAATAACAAAATTAGGGGTATAAGACTAAAAGGTAAAACCCAACATAAAAAAATATTATTTATTTATTTTGTATAAAAATATTATAGATAAATTACATTGCTGTTATTACTAACAAAATTTAAAATATTTACACAGCTAAATGGCAATTAAATGGTTTGGTGCCACCTTGACCAGAGCAATTTTCTCTGGGCGGTTTTAACCCTATAACTATTTTTTCCTGAAAATTGCAATTTTCTTTAAGAACCTTACAAAACCTAATTTTTTAATAATGCATAATACAATATCATTAATTACCTTTCTTTTGATATATTAGTGATGTAAATTAATATATATCGTAGTAACATTTAAATAATGAATACAGGCGTTGAGCCAGTTAGTCAAAAATAAAGAATAATTGTTTGAAATGATACTGGAATAAATTTGGTAGTTTAATTAACTTATTAAGTTAAAAAGATAATCACCGTGCTAAAATTATGGTTTTACCAATCTAAAGTCTGAATTTATTTGAAAGAAATAAGGGTATCATACAAACTTTAATGCAGCATAAAGACGTGATTATTGTTTGTTATTATATTTTGTAAAATTTAGTAGCTTGAACCGAATGACGTCACAAAGATGGCCGCTGGGCAGATATAGGTCCAAGATGAGGACTAGGCGTTTTTAATATTATTATTTTAAAATCTGATATTGATATGGACAAATTTAAATTCAAATACAAATCCTAAATTTAATTAAAAATAAAAATACATTGTTATTATATTATACAGACTGTCCAAAAATGGGGTTTACAAGAGGACAAATGGATACAAAAATATTTTCGGGAAAAAATATTCCTGAAAAAAATTTATGCTTGTAACAAAATTATGATTTAAGAAGAAAAAATGTTGGTTTTGTTAACAGGGTACGAAAAAACTTAAAAAGCCTGATTTTTCTTAAGGAGTAAACTAACTTTATTTTTAATTTTTAATCAAATTATCATTTAAAAAATTATTTAGAATAGCATTTTAAATTAATTTATTAATTTTACAGAGGTATTTAAAAGTTTAATAAAACTGATTGTGGTGTTATCGCACACATTAATTATTTTCAATTTTTATTATAAAATATCCTTTAAAACTCTTAATAACCTGCTTTTCGTCAAATTCATACACAACACGATTTTTCAACAGTAAACGAATGCGATCAAGGCGTTATCGCTAAATTATAAAGTTTGATAAAATCTGGTTTTATTTTTTTTAACGATTAAAAACTTTATCCTATCCTAGTTCTATGCTTAATCAAAATTTGTACAATACTTTTACTTCTCTCTTCTAAAACTAGACTTTAGAAGGATTAATTAGGATTTTTGCTCGGCGGCCATCTTTGTGTTGTGATAGCATAACGTCACTAAGCTACATAATTTTACAAAGTATCATTCCAAGCATTAATCCTGGTGATATACTTAATAAAAACGTGTGGGATACTTTTACTTCCTACACATAAAACTATAGAGACTTTTTTGTACGACGTACGTTAATTACGATTTTCGCCCGGCGCCGGCGGCCATCTTTGTGACGTCCTAACGTCACTAAGCTACCGAATTTTAAAAAGTGTCATACCAAATATTTACTACTACCTTTATGACGAATCTAAATTTGTGGGTTTCACTGACTTCACAAACAAAAAACTGCAGATGCCCTCTGGCTCAACGCCTAATATACTTATTCATAGAAAAAAAAATATCAAATTGCATCCAAAATGTTTTTCGACGACTTGAGGATTAAAAGTAGTTTCGCAGAGCGCAAATCAGCTACATTAGCATTTTAACTTTAATGTTTGTATTGAGTAAAAGATATTGGAACGATTAGAGGTTGCGTTTATTATGACGGTGGACAGAGTTAGGTACCCGCTGGGCGGGATTCCCGGAACTCCCCTAGCCCATCAAACTTAAAAAGCAAACTAACTTTATTTTTACTCTATTTTCACAATTATTAATTTAAAGCTAAAGTATATAATATTTGATTCACGACTTTTAAAAACGTGGTATTTTCTGTCTTTTAGTTTTTTTTTAGTTCAAATTACAGAGTTCAAAGGAAAATTTGCGAATTTAAAAAAAGGTGTAAAATAATCAAACAGTTTTTTTAAAGCTGTAAATCGAGTATTAAAATATAAAGTGTTAATGCATGTTTATTTTTAGAAGTATTTATTAAAAGGACAAGATCATTAGACTAAAGGTTGCCTCGTAAATCCTAGCCAATCAGTGCGTAGCAGTCTATTACGTCACATATGTACCGCAGCCGCTAGTTCCTTGGCGCCAACGTAGCAAACAAGGACGTCTAGACGGATAATATTATGAGGGCGAAAGAGCGCGATATACAGTATTTACAAATCAGCCAGAACTACCCTGTTAAATAATTCATTATTAAGTAAATTTGTGTTTAATTACATTCTACTTTAGGTATAAATAGGTTAGGATAAAAACTGGAATTGACATCATTTAAAAGGTTTATTTTTTTCTGACAACAAATATTTGGCTTATAATTAGTTGACTTTAGTAAACAATGCATAGAATTTTACTATTGAGCCATGCAATCATAAAAACAAATCATAAACCTTGTAGATGACGTATACCACATCTAATGGTTGCATTTTAGGTTTTGGTCCATACAGAACTTTTATAAAGAGCTTTATTTTATTAAATAAATAATAACAAAGTTTCCCTTATGACGTAAATTTACCTAGACATACTGTATAAATAAGTAATAATAAAAAATTGTAAAACTTTATTAAAAATATAAAATAATAAAACATAGGTTATTTTAATTTTACAATCAAAAATTAAACACAAATAAAAGAAAAATATTTTTATTTCGTAATTTTACTGGAAGGAAAAAAACCAATGATTTCTCCTTCTTTTTTGCCTTTTTGTGGTTGCTTTTGCAAGTATATAGCAAATCATATCACCCATACCAAAAAGTAAAAAAATACTGTAATGATCTAGTATAATAAAAAAACGTTTCTTGGTTTACCTTTTAGAGGCAGCGAATTTTGTAAGCCAGAAATAATTATTTGGTTTGGCCCAAATGCTTTACAAAAGTCCAATAAAATAAAATTAACAATGAAATTACCAAAAGTCGCATAAATACATAAATTACAAATCAAAACACGAAATACACTATTCATTGAAAGTGTCGGGCGATATATCAATAACCGCGATTTTTCACCGGTGAATGAAAAATCACTGGCACTAGCAGTGATTTACTTTTTGCAAATACGGTGATCAGTGATTTAAGCGAATACTGCAATCGGCATCGACATGACACGCATTGGATGATCGCTGATCGCGCCGATTGAAATATGGTATACCTATAAATAATTATTTAAAATAAAAAATAATATGTGAAGGAAAACAGTGATTTAAGCTGATATGATATTTATATTGTTTAGACCTGGCGGGTGGCGCGCACCGCCAAGTCAAAAAGATTATAAGATAAAAATTTTATAATAGTGTTCGATTAATAAAAAATGTTTATTTTTATTTTTGAATGTAGGTAATGAATAATTTTACATAATAATATGACAATTTACCACATTAAGCTTGTTGTTGTCACACCTTATATAATAATGATTATTGGAGTTACGAGCCCAAAATTTAGATTTCGTACTATTGCTGTTAATATAATTTGCAGTATATTTTTTATTTTTATAAAATCATACATTCAAGTCACTGCAGTGATTGAAATTACTGTTTAAAATCACTGTGATTTAAAAAAACACTGTCGCCGTTCACCGGTTCCCGAAAAATCACCATATTTCCCAACACTACTATTCAAAACTAACGAGCAAAATACATATGTGACGTCATGCTGACGTATGGTCCGCCATGTTGCAAGGCTTTCGAGGCAACCTTATCTAGTCCAATGATCTTGTTAAAAGGAGACGAAATATAGTCAAAATAAGGTTACTTTGATTTTAAAGAATAATAATGTACAATTAGACAGGGCTAAAAAATCTATTTTTTCCTAATTTATCAAAAAAACTGTTTAGGGTCACTAAAAAAAATCGTAAAAATTTGAGCCCTTAATATTAATATTTAGAGGTCTATCTCTTTTAATTTAGATTTTTATATGTACTTTTATTTTTGCGTCAAAGCTTTCTAATTATCGAGAAGGATTTATGTGTATACAAGTCTTTATAAAATTGAATTGCCTACAAGAAACATCTAATTAAAAAATTTTGCCAGGCTATGGCCGTGTTTTTACGGGACACTTTTAGAAGTTGATATGGGCCACAAAAAGTGGCCCCATATCAACTTTAAAAAGTGGCCCGTGGAATCACGGCCTAACTGTTATCAAAAATGAAGCTTAAAACATTGATAAATATTTTAGATTTTTTTTTATCTTGGGACAAACCACGAAGACTAAAACCCTAAATACTAACGTACCGTGGGTGTCTTAAGCGAGGTAAGAGGGAGTTTGTTGACACGGGACTTGAATACTTGAAGATTTGAGGGGGAAGGAAAGACCTCTGCGGGCAGCAGGTTCCACATTCTAGAAACTCTTGGGATAAAAGAACGAACAAAGTGGGAAGTTCGGGGCCTGTCCAGTTGGACCGTATAGGGATGCATACGCCCGGAACCACGAGTTTCTCTGTTGGGAACCGTAAGTGGAGGAACCATACTGGACAATTCCTCAGAGCAGAATCCATGGAAGTACCTATAAAAAAGCGATAGATCCCCCACAGCTCGACGATGGGCAAGAGAGGGAAGCCTTTCTGAAAGTGAAGGATCATTAATGAGACGAATAGCAATTCTTTGAATAGAATCAAGAATGCTTAGGGTTGTGGGGAAAGCCATGCCCCAGATATGAGAACAATACTCCAAGGGAGGTCGGATTTGGGACACATATGAAGTGTATAAATTAGAAGGGAAAAATACTTTTTGGCTCGAAAGAGAAATCCAAGCTTTTTGAAGCTGCCGTGGCTATAGATATAATGTGTTTATGCCAGTTAAGGATACTTTCAAATGTGACGCCCACAAGATTGAAGGTGTCTTTGCTCTCTAAAACTTGGCCGCTCATAAGTAGAGGATGAGTATTTGGTAACTCTTTTCGCGACAAGGAACATGATTGTGTTTTGGATGCATTAAAGTGGACGAGATTTTTGCGCCCCAATCCAATATTAAATTAAGATCCTGCAAAAGATATATCTGCATCGCTCTGCGTTTGTTTTTCAAGTCAGGTTAAGTGATGGGTTTAGGAACCGGAAAACTGGAGTAAAGGGTACTATCGTCGACGAAACTATGAATGGAATTAGTTGTGGACGAGAGAAGGTCGTTGATGTGAAGAAGAAACAATGTTGGTGCCAGAACTGAGCCCTGAGGGACTCCAGCATTTACTTGGTGAAAGCTTAAAGAATGGCCGTCCACAATAACTGATATACGTCGATCAGATAGATAACTAGAGAGCCAAGTACAGAGTTTAGTTGAAAGACCATAGGAGGGAAGTTTATTAAGAAGTGCGGCATGCCAGACCTGGTCAAAAGCTTTAGATATATCAAGAGCAACGATCTGGGACTCACCTAGAAACTCAAGAGACTTATTCCAACAGTGTGATACGAAGGAAAGAAGATCTGCTGTAGATCTTTAGTGGCGAAATCCATACTGCCTGTCATGCAAAATTTTGTGTTTTTCTAAGTACTTAAGAATATGTGAATTAATTAGTTTTTCTATTACTTTACAAAGAACTGAGAGAATTGAAATTGGTCTATAGTGATGAAAGGGATTTAGTTCCTTTCTTGGGAATAGGTTGAACACGTGCAGCTTTGCAGCTCTCCGGAAAGATACCTGTGTCGTAAGAAATTTGAAAGAGCCGAGTTAAGATTAGTGCAAGTTCTAGAGCACATTTTTTAAAAACTATTGCTGGTATGCCATCCAGCCCAGACGATTTCTTGGTGTTAAGGGAAGAAAGGATACGGTTAATGTGTTTTACCTTAAAAATATTATCGGACATTTTATGAGGAACCGGAGTAACCGGTGGAATTGGATGATTTAAGGGAGGGTCAAGGGTTGAATTGGCAGCAAATTGTTTAGCAAATAGTTCTGCCTTTCCTTTAGCAGTAGAAATAATTTTATCTTCCAAAGTTAGTGGTGGGAAAGAACTGGTACAAAAATTCCTACTTATGTTGTTCGCAAAGGACCAAAAAGATTTGCTGCCATTTGAGCAAGAAAGAACTTTGTTTTTAATGCGATTGTCGAAGGACTCTTTGGCTTCAAAAATTGTTTGATTGTAGTAGTTTCTTGCTTCAATGCTGGTTTTCTGGACTAGGATTCTGTAGAAACTTCTTGTGAGCCTGAACTTTTAAAATTCTAGCTTTATGACAAAATTTGGAAAGCCAAGGTTTGTTATTGGATTGTTTGGGGTTCTTGATGGTGTTTGGAATATAGGTTTCAATGCCCAATTGAATTGATTCAGTTAGTTGATTGCAAATTTTAGAAGGATCACGAGAAGAAAAGCAGATGGAATCCCAGGGGTAGGTGGCAAAGAAGTCCCTTAGGCCATCCCAGTCGGCTGAGTTGTAGTGCCATACGGTGCGTGGTGGCATGCATTCATTTACCTAGGGATGTGCAGGGTAAGATATAGTAACTAAGCCATGATCTGAGCGACCCAGGGGAGCTGTAAGAGATGTTTGATAGAGTTCGGGGTTGGTGGTAAGATTTACCTTTTAATTTTGAAAATTTGTAACTAACGAAAAAATTTATATACAATGCATTTCTTTAATGGCCCCCCTTTTTATTTTTTGAATGGATCAATTTAATAAAGTAAAAATTTGGGATATGAAATTGATGTATATATACAATATTTAAGTGTGAAATTGACAGATGAAAATTTTAAGATGGCGGCTGGACGTTACCTTGAGACAAAGATTAAATGAAAAAGGGGGTCTTGTGGTACAATATTTTAAAGCTCCTTCCGAGTACTTTACAACCCTAGTATATAAAGTCAATTACTTCACCTAATACTAACTACTGGCGGTACTTTAAAAATTACGAGTATCTTGGATACCTCGGCGGCCATCCTGTATAACATAAATTACCACTACCATATACACACATACATATATGTATGTTTGTAAATGATTAACTTTGTTTTCTAAAAAGCTGAAAATTAAAATAACCCAAATTTACAATAACATTTGATAGTTTTCCTTATTGCAAGATAATGCAAATTCTTTCCATTTCAACATTTTACTTAAGAAATTGCTCTTACAAACTTGTTCGGTATTTTAAGAGCTAACTAGGAGATTCTTAGTCAGAATTAAAAAAAACATTGCAAACACACTTTTGCAACTATTCGAATCTCTGCCACAACATACAGTGCATTTCTTTAATGTCCCATCTTTTATTTTTAGAACGGATTAATTTTGAAAGGTAAAATTTTAGGATATGAAATTGATGCATAAATATTATATTTTTGAATAAAATTGACAGATTAAAATTTTAAGATGGGGGCTGGGCGCCATTTTACGAAAAAAAATTAAACAAAGAGTGGAGGCTTCTGGCACATCATTTTAAAGCTCCTGAAGAGTAATTTATAACCTTAGAATATAAAATCAATAACTTCACCTACTACAATATGACTGTACTCTAAAAATTACCTAAATACCTGATTTGGATGGCCATATTTCCAAAACTAATAAAGTAAGATTTACTAAATGTGGTATTTTCTTAAAGCTCTTTTAAATATCATTTAAATAGTAATATAATATACAGGATGATTTGTTCCAATGAGTGAAAATACAACGACGAAAACAATAATTAAACAAAAACGTTAAGGGACCTTTTTGTAAAGTATTAAATTCCCTTATTATTTATGTTATTTTTTTCTACATATGTATTTTTTTGTTAGTAACAAAATTCGAAAAATATAAAAGGTAAATCTAAAAATATATCAATGTTTAAAGCTTGATTATTCAAAAACGGTTTGTCTGAAAAAAAAATTAATTAAACGTTTTTGTAGGCAATTTTATAAAGGTATGCGTATGCGCATACATTTTTTCACCTCGATAGTTAGCAGCGATGACGTAAAAATAAAAGTACAAATAAAAAATCTTAATTAAAGGAGGTAGACCTTTAAATATTAATATAAAGAGCTCAAATATACAGTACATTTGCTTTTTGTCACCCTAAACAATATTTTCGACATTTTTTCTATTGTCTAATGTACATATCTTAAAACCAAGCATTATTAAATATTACCGAAATTGACAAAAATTTAAAGCAATTTTTAAAAATAGGTTTTTTAATATTAAGACTCTTATATTATATTAAAAACAATTAATAAAAGCGTGTTAAAAAGAAAGTATTCAGTGGTCTTTTTAAGCAAATGTAAATTGTCAAAGGATTATTCGCGTGCCAAAGAAGTCCAGCTTTATTCCTGTCTTGCTCCAAATATTTTTTACCAAAACATCAAAAAAACCAGAAGATTAAGCAGGCACTATTAAAAGGAAAAATTTATTAATAAATCTTTGTGAATATTAGGCTTGGACTTTTAAACAATTTTTATATAGGTGTTTTTATAGCTTATTTTAATTTCTGGAAAAAATAAATATTATTTGGCTTTTTTCAAAGAAAAGATATTTTTAATAAATATTTAAGAAAAGTTAACTTTTTATATAATATAGAGCTATTATACTCTTGCAATATTACATATAATTATTTATACATTCTTTATTATAAAATAGTTATTTTCATTTAAGTTATATAAAAAAATAAAAGTTAAATTTTTTGGAAAAAGTTCTGCATGGTCCAAAAAAAAACAAATTGCATATTTAAAAGTAGTTTTAAGTATTAAACATCTATTTTTTATAACAATTTTCGATATTAGCTAAATAATAAGTACCTACCTATTACTATTACTCTTAAGCAAAAATTAAATTGATAAACAAACCTCGTAGATGACTGACACAATTTAATATCTGATGATTGTATTTTGGGTTTTGGACCATGCAGCACTTTTTATAAAAAATCTTTTTTTTGTAAAATTAATAATAAAATAGTTTCCCATATGACGCCAACCTACGTATACACACTGTATATAAAAAGGGTAATTGTCTACAAAGTGAGAGCAACTCCGATTTTGAGGAAATTTGGTATACGAGGGTTTTTGGGGCGCTAATCACAAATCTAAAAAAAATCCGAAAACGTTCTCAAGATATTCGTCATCAAGTTAAAATATAAATTATTTTTAGTTTCACTATATTCCGCCTTCTTTTCTCACAAAATGCTTGATATAACACTAAATTGGTACACAATATTTTATGAACATTCTTAAAACTCTTTTTTAAGTTATTTTACACGTTTTTTCATTAAATTCCAAATATTTTACTCCTAAAACGCTGCAACCATGCATACACCTATGTTTATGAATGATTGCAGACATGGCGACTTGATTTAAAGTAAACCTTTTATATTGATAAAGTAATAAAAAACATGTTTTAACAAGGTTTTGTTGTGCAAAATGAAGGGGAAATATAGTAAAAATAAGGATAGTTTAAATTTCAACTTTGGTGACGAATATCTCGATATTGAAACGTTTTCGAAAAATAATTTAAATTTGTGATCAGCGCGCCAAAGAAGTTTTAATAAATATCTTTTTTCCGGGTAAAAGCCAAATAATAAATAGAAATAGTGCGTTAGTATATTACTAATGTCGGCATTAATCGAAATCATGTAGCAAATCATTATGTCGTGTTTAAACTATCAGTTTTAAAAACTGTGTAGGGTACGTGTGCTTTGATTTGTGCGTTAGTATTAATTGAATGATTACAGTTACAGTTAAAAGATAATATAGCTTTTATACGTTAAGTATACAATAATCCCAGTCAAGAAACTTATTTATTTAAAAAAATTGGTAAACAACATATACTCGTAGCGTTATTTTAGGTTAGATATTAGCAAATAAACAATATAAAACAAATCTTTTACATTTAACATGTGCTGTAATAAATAAATTTAATAGTATTAAAACGTTTATTAACAAGATAAATAATTTAGGTTCACCATTCTTAACAAATTTAAATAAATATATTATTAAAATATTTAATTTATTTAAATTATTATAATATCAGATTATTATTATTAGAAAAATTTGGCAAGGATTAAGATCCTTAATTAGGATACCGATAACTTACATTTTCTCTTAATCATATAAGATATGATATATGTTTGTTACTCACAAGTAATAAAAAGTTATATTTAAAAAATTTGTTTATACTCTAAACTGATATAGAGCAAATCGTTCCGTTATTCTTACATGTTTAAACTTATAATAAGAGGTTTAAAACTTTCACATATATAGTTTAGAGCACATAAAACTTGTCGGTTTAAATCTCGCACTTAACATGCAGACAACCGAATCTTGACTAAATAAAATCATAAGGTATTTACTTCTCAATGATGTGAGCTCAAAAACATATAGTAATAATATGATAAAGACAGAATTAACCAATTACTAAAATACGCGCAAATGTCGTCCTGCGAAACGTAGGACCAAATTGGTGCTACATTATTCATCATCAAAGAGACTGAATTTAAGCATGCTAAGGCGAGGGCAAACTACACTTCAGAACAAAAAAAAACAAACAAAATGTTGTTTAAATTCAATCTCAAATAACTTTTTGGTGTTTAGTCCGATTTTAATTATATTTTAGTTCAGTTATATTTTTTCATCAAGATTATTATTTTATATAGTGATTGCAAAAAGTTTTATACGATTAGGTGTTTTACAGGGTAGAGCCAAATATTGCATTTTGACAAAAAAAAACACCCTATGGAATAATTTAACGTCACAATTTTTTATCAGTGTATTGGATTTTAAAGCCCCATCTTTTCTTGACATTGACTTTTTAATTTATATCAGTATTCTATTCTAAAAGAACATACAATTTTTTAAAGAAAGCAATGCACGTTAATTATAATGGTCATAATACATACTATTTTGCGAACATATTGGGGAAACTTAAGATTTGGATGGTAATATTTTTGAAACTAATATAGATAACTATGACAAATATAGTTTTTTTTTAAAGGTCTTACAAAGATCTTTTTACTGGTAATATAATATATGGGGTGTTTTTTCAAAATTATACATTTTTTGTACCCTGTATATCTTAAGAGATAACAAAAATCTGTTTAGTGATTTAAAAACTACGAAATCAACATAACAAGTAAGTATTTTTATTTGTTTTTAATTTTAAGGAAGTTTTAAAATTATCACTTGATACCCACCACACAAATTTCATTGTCTTTTAAAAAATTTGTATTTCCTTTTAAAATAGAAATAGAAAAAAATGTGATGTTTAATTATTCCAGAGGATGTTCGAAAATTTGCAACATTTTGCTCTTTCCTGTATAACAACTAGTCCTAGAAAACTGTTTGTAATGCTCATGTTAAATAATAATCCTAATGGAAGAAGCTACAATTAGACTAAAAGATAATTAAAATCGGTCAAAAACCCAAAAAGTTATTTCTGATTGAATTTCAACAAAATTTTGTTGGTTTTTTCGTTCGTTCAGGGGTGTATTTACATACAGTACATTTCTTTAATGCCCCCCTTTATTTTTTAAACGGATCAATTTAACAAAGTAAAACTTTGGGATATCAAATTGATGCATAAATACTATATTTTAAAGTAAAATTGACAGATAAAAATTATAAGATTGCGGCTGGGCACCATCTTGAAAAAAAAGGTAAATGGAAAGAGGAATCTTGTGGCACATTATTTTAATGCTCCCGATGAATACTTCATAATCCTAGAATACAAAGGTAATAACTTTACCTAATACAAAATGGCGGTACTTTAAAAATTACGTAAATACCTGATTTGGATGGCCATATTTCCGAAACTAATAAAGTTATAGATGTACTAAATGTGGTATTTTCTTAAAGGTCTTTAATATATTTTATGTATGGTAATACTTGTAATAATATATATGGCCAACCAAATCAGGTATTTAAGTAATTCTTAGAGTACAGCCATTTTGTATTAGGTGAAGTTATTGATTTTATATTCTAGGGTTATAAATTACTCGTCTGGAGCTTTAAAATGATGTGCCACAAGACTCCTCTCTTTATTTAATTTTTTTTCGTAAAATGGTGCCCAGCCGCCATCTTGAAATTTTAATCTGTCAATTTTATTCAAAAATTTACAACTTGTGACACGTACTTTCATAACACTTTAGCTTCTTCAGATGTATAAATTAAACTTAAAGGGGAATTGTTGAGAATCAAATAGTGTTTTATTTAAATAAAATTATTAATTTTTTAATTAAAACGTAAAGTCCGATACTTAAACTAGTAGTTTGTTTATGAGCTACGACACTAACTTTAATTTTTTTAATGAAAACCATAGTTGGCCATTATATTTTTTAGACGCATTTTATATTCTTTTTAACAATCTATAGCAAAATATTCTTTAAATAAAAAAATAATGTAGTTGTAGTCATAACAATTTTTGGATTTTGTTTTTTATGTCATTTGGTCCTAAACAACTAAATTACTGGTTTAATTGTTTTTTTTTATCTAGTTATATAAATCGTTTAAAATCTAATACCTAACAAAAAGCATTTTTATAAGTTTTTAATAATTAAAGACACTAATTTTTAGAAATTAAAGAATATCCAAATTTTCATCATAGTTTTTTCCTTTTAACGAAATATTCATAAAATTTTAAATGTGTTTAACTTTAAAAACAATAGTAAACTGATTAAAATAAATAACAAAAACTAAAAATAAACAAGCTCGACTCAATTCAACTACTTAATTTACTACAAAAACAATTAAAATAGTGCTTTAAATTAAACAAAGTAAAAAAAGGGGAACATTACTTTCTAAAGCTAATCGAAAATTCTACTATTATTGCTTATACCGATGCATTTTTGTAAAACCTTTGTTGCCTTATGGACTCAACTCTTATACGTTATAATCATAAACAATTATTATGAGTTAGCCTCACGAGCATATAAGAGTTAAAATATTTATTGAAAAGGCTGTCAAAAATGGTAGTTTACTTGTTTCGCGGAAACCAGAAAAACACATAAATTTAAAAATTATTAACAACATTTTTAAATTAAAGTATATTTTACTATGCATCGTTTAAAAACTTAAAAAATACATTTTTAATAATTTCATAGCCAACTTAGTTTCAATTTTAAAAAAATGCAAGTGTGTGTCGTAGCTCAAAAATGGACTACTACTATAAATGTCGAATAAAACTTTTCTATTAAATTACACAAGTTTTCTGCTAACACTTCTTCTTTTCTATTTCAAATATTGGAAAGAGAAAACATTTAAAAAAAAATGTTTTTTTTTTAAATATCTAGTAGGTCATGATTTTTTTGTACAAAACAAAAAGTAATTTAAACTTAACTTTATAAAAAAACTAGAATTTTCTTGGAGGTTGAACTTGTCCTGATTCCTTTCTTTCAAGTTATAATTTAAAACTGGACTGGACTTGGACTTTGCAATTTCGGTCATTCGGGAACGTTGTCCTTGAACAGTAAAACAAGGGAGTGTTTGATCGTTTTTTATAAAATCATGTACATTTAAAATATAAAGTATTTTTCCATAAAGGGAAAAAAATTTGACATGTTATCTCTGTTAACAGGAACTCAGGGCCGGCCCAAGGCGTTTATTAAAGCATTCTTTATCATTCCGTTAAATAAAGTTTTTAGCCCACTTAAAAATAAACTGTTTGACTTAAAATTGGCCCCATACTCACCCATTTAAATTATAAGTATAACATTTATTTACATCATGAAAAATATTATACTTAAAAAGTACTGGTTATATTAAGATAATCTCAATTTCTGAGGTTAGGGCGCCACTTTTTCTCAGGCCGGCCCTGCAGTGTGATTTTTATAAAATTACTTTTTGCCTGTGGGAAGAAAAGTCGGTACTTTTTTCCCGGACAATATTACAGGAAATTTAAGTTAGATATTATATTTTAGAATATATTATTACACAAAACTTACATTTTCTTTATATCCAAAGTACAATTAGACATGTTTCTACTTAATACCATTTAAAATAACTACTAAACAAACACTTTTAGTTTAAATTTTTTAATTTAAGTGTGATTTTTTATAAAATTACTTTTTGCCTGTGGGAAAAAAAGTCAGTACTTTTTTCCCGGACAATATTACAGGAAATTTAAGTTAGATATTATATTTTAGAATATATTATTACACAAAACTCACATTTCCTTTATATCCAAAATACAATTAGACATGTTTCTACTTAATACCATTTAAAATAATTACTAAACAAACACTTTTAGTTTAAATTTATTAATTTAAATCCCTCAAGTCAAAACAATTACATTGACAGATATTTAATAACTTTTTATAGGTTTCCATAGTAATGCAGGGACTAATTGTTGTTTCAAATGCAACAGCCGACCAGTTTAAAATTTTAAATTTTAAATAATTTTCTGACTTTAATATATTTAAATAATAGGTTTTTTATATCATTAAGTCGTCGTTTTTCCCGTCACAGAAAGAAAATAGTGTATTATATCCGTAAAAATAATACATTTTAGCTCTCGGTTTATTGTCTCCCTTCTCTTCGCGTCGGAAGACAATACAACCTCAAGCTTTTTTTTGTTTAATAAATAACTATTTTTATTCACTGACAGTGAAGAATTTTTAGAACATTTTTTTGTTAGAGTGATGAATGTCTAATTTTATTAATATTCTTATAACACTTTTAACACTAATATGTTTAAAACACCATTCAAAAGTATTTATACTTGTGACTGTATCTTTATTACCTGACTTTATTATCTATTCGAAAAGACTAATGACAGGTTTAAAAGTAATTAGGTAAAATAAAGATTCTAAAGTTACCTACTCCTATGAACGACTACAAAATTCAGTTAAAATACATGGAACTCCCCATTAAATTACTTTATACAAGGTCCGGCAATAGGATTGAACTGTTTTGAAAATTTTGCCATGGAAATATTTTTATTTGACAAACGTCAAATAGTGATAAAACTGAAGTTTACTGCAGGGCCGTATTAACTGTATGAGGCGCCCTAGGCTACAATTCCCGGAGCGCCTATTTTGCACAAAAAAATATTTGAAGAGCAAAAAAATGTCCCTACCTCCGTAGCGCCTATTTTCAGTGCCAGGCGCCTTAACATTTGTTGACAAAAAAATAATTCCCTCCTTTTTGCGCCTATTTCATTTATTTTAAAGCACCTTATTCACAAAGAAATTTATTGTAATCCCCACCCGACCTAAACTTTTTTCAAAACTACCCTGTCTAGCGCCTATTACTCCCCTGCCTGACGCCTATTTTTTCATCAGCCTAATGGATAATACGGCACTGGTTTACTGTTGGAGATTTTGTGTTACAATCAAATTGGCCAAACAATCAACGGATCTTTTACTTTCTCAACCTTAAGAAAGAATTCCTGAAGAGATACACTCGATAAACATAAATGTTGAATTACTGACGCGTGTTATGCGCCATTTCTACTCCAATTTGCACCAGTGCATTGAAGAAGGCGGTGGTCATCTTAAGAATGTGATTTTTGCAAAGTAAAAGTGATTCAATTAGAAATATATCTTTAGTTTTAGTAACAATAAGTCAAAATATATTTTTGGTACCTTCACAGGGGCCCATTAAAAACGTTCAATCCTATTGTCGGACCTTGTACATTTCTGTAACGGACTATAATCATATCTGTAGGTGCAGAGATTTCTGTAAAAAAACCTACAATATTTTAATAACTTTTCCTAATAATTTTTTTATACCAGATTATTTTGATTAAAAAAGTGATTAATAACCTTATTAAAATAATAAAATACATTTAGATTATTATTTTGTGCAATTAAAACACGGGGTTTTACTAACACCATTTAAATTTCCCCTGAATTATTATTGTGATTATATTTAAGTAAAAAACAAACTTACCATGAAATTTTGCTTGGTATTGGGATAATTGCGACAAAACAGTTAAAATAATTAAAATAATATTTGTGGACGTATTTTTAAATAATACGAAGCAACATTTCAGGAGGGAATATGCTTCGTACCGTACAATAGGGCTACCGAGTATTCGATGTAGTAACAATTGCTACCGATCAGCATTGGCCCCCAAAAAATTAAGTTTGTCTTTCAATATGCATGAAATCAAAAAATATATATATTTTTATATCAAACTTAATTGTATTTACGTTTTAGTAAAAATAATTTATAATAAGATATTCAATGGAACATCATTTATATCTACAGTGCGTCCCAGGAATCCCGAGATGCAAGAGGACAAATTTTTGAATTTTAGGACGGCACTTTGAAAAAACTTTATTACTAATACTATATACTATTATACTAAAATTATTAGATACAAAATTTTACTTTGATTGGTATTATACAGAGCGCGTTATAACTAAAAATTTTGAAAAAATTTAATAAGTCAAGTGTAAAGTACTTTATTTATTAAAATATAGCAAAATTGTATACAAAAATATTGTAGAGAATTTAATTTTCCGTTAAAATTTGAAGTTAGAGCATTAGTGTAACAAAATGTTTTTTGGCCATTTTTTACCACTTATGCATAAACCCGGCACAAGGAAGCAAATTTATAGACAACATTCTTAAACAAACCTTTAATTTTTTTAAATGTAACTTTCTTTTGCTCAGTATTTAGGTTTTAATGTGCAAATTGGCAAAAACATGTTTTTTTACCTTAATACTCTAACTTTAAATTTCAACATAAAATTAAATTCTGTATAACATTTTCTTATACAATTTTGCTATATTTTAAAAATAAAAGTACTTAACTTTAGGACATTTTTTATATTTTTAACTCGCCCTGTATAATACCAATCGGAATAAGATCCTGTATTTCTCAGTTTTGAACAATGCAACAAAATTTTTGGTCCATTTGTCCTCTTGTAAAACCTATCCTGGGACACATCGTATACAGGATTTTAAAAAGTTTTTCCCCCTCCCCTGTTCTATCTTCTGAAACTACTTGTTAGTATAAACATTTTTGTGGTCACGTGGACACTAACTTTAATGTCTTTTCTTCTAACTTCATAAAAAATGCACAACTAAGATACATTTATAAACTTTAAATAATATTAAAACCTTTTTTATTTACCTAATTCTAAACATAATATTATGAAAAAGAAATAATGCTTTTTATTTCTTTTATTTTGAAGTAGCAACAAAAAAATTATACAATATTATTTTTTAAGTAGTTGTCAACAAAAGTAGTAGTAGATTTAAGCACTATTATTGACTTTGATTTAAGTTATGTGATGATCTGTGACTAAGGGTACATCGTAAAAATCGAATCCAATTCGGTCAGATCGCATTGAACCTAATACTGTGCTCTTCGTCCTAGAATTTATCAGATGCAGATAATCCAGTTCTAAATTCTTTTATATTTGACAAAGAATAGTATATACAATGACAAAGAAAGCAAACAAATAAAAATAAACTTCACACCTGCTTGTATAGTATTTTTTATTAATTTCATTTAATTTTAGAATATTAGACAAAATAATAACGCAAACCACCAAAAAACACTATCACAATATTTTATTATTTAATTTCTTACTATTTCGTTTCTATACTTATCAGCTGTTTTACCTAAGGGGCCGTTCAAATATTACGTAAGCACTACAGGAGGGCGGAGGGGTCTTAGTTTTGCCTCTTTTTGATGACATGGGGGTGGGGGTCTAGATGGTGATTACGTGAGCAGCAGCTTTTTACTGTACACATATGGCAACCCACCCACACAATGGGGCGCATTCAGGAGTACTCAGCCGCTGGGTCAGCGTAATATTAAAATTGTCAAATTAGACCAATGGGGTGACTTTACTTTAATAGTTTTGACACTCCGCTTACCCAGCGCCAATGCTTCAAAACAATACACATATTCGGTGATTTCCACAAATAATGAATATATTTTATTTATTTATTTTTACTTTTTTGGGGTTTACCGACAAATTATGATAATAATAAACACAAAAAATATATTTTTTATTTACAAATCACTAGAGCCGATACTAGAGTGCCCTTTGTCCGACCTTAGTAGAAGAATTTGGCTTACAGCCGCCATTTTGGATAATAAAAATTACAAAAAAACTTATAATATTTTAATATTTGCGTAAACTACGTACCCATTTTTCAGAATATAATGACTTTTTCATAAAAAATAAATAAATATAAAAATCAATGAACAATTAAACATTTACAAGTTCTCCCTTGGTGATTTCTTTATAATTAAACTGCCCCATATTATTTTAGTTTAATTAATCGTTGTAACTGCAACTATCTCTTCATTAAAAACTTCTTAATAATATTTTCATGCTCATGTATCTATCTAACATGTTTTGAATATGTGGAATTGAATAGTAGATAATTCCCCTACTGTTGCCATTTCCCAATTTAGAAAACTGGGAAAACTGGCAACAGCGCCATTCAATTCGACTTACCCAGAAACCAACAAATACCAAATTTTTTAAATGCAGATGCAGCTTTATAGCGGTTTTAGAGATATTTGAGAACTTCTGTACTTTTTTTCCGAAAATTTAGTGTTGTCATATCTTAGGTACACCAGTGCTGAAGCCTTTAAAGGGGTAAAAAGTAAAAAAAAGATATAGGAGAATAAAACCCAATAAAGAAGGTAGAGAATATAATAAAAATAAATGAAAAATAATACAGGTGATTTAAGGTCGGGAAAGGGGGAAAGGGGGATTAAGCGTAAAATACGGTTATTCTTGATTTCGGGCAAAACTACAAGTCCTATGGAAAAACTTTAATGGCAAAATTTTAGGCAATTAAAAAATCTACAACTTTTGTACATTTACGCTTTCTCTACATAACCTTAAAATTTATGTGAAACATGAAATACCCTAGTTTTTTGTTTTTTAATTTTATTTTTACAAAAAATAAGTTATTTTCACAAAATTTGATAAAAACGTAGCTTTGCATGTCTCCATTATATTATAATTTATCTTATTTAAAATGTTTATTTTTTTACAATATTTTGACGTAATATCGAAAAAATACCTATCAATCGAAAACTGACAGGTATTGAGTCAAAATATCGGCATTTTTAAAAAGTCGGTAATCTTTTCTTTCCTTGGAATCTCTACTTTTGATGGTGTAACAAAAAATATACATTACAATTGAAAATGTTCTCAGAAAATGCAAGGAAACTCGGATCCTATGTTTTTTTAAATCATTATTAGACTAGGGTCGATAATTTTAAAACCAAAAAAATAGAGTAGAATGTAACCTATTTAAAATGTAGAACAAATATCAAAAATTAAGAGAAAAATAAATGACGGGCGATCTGAGGGGCTGAGTTTTTAAGGAGAAAAACTGTTTTTCTCGATCTTAGGAAAACTAGTCCAAGTCCAATGGAAATGCATTTTCGTAGAAAATTTACCGTGGTAATGTTTATTTTTTCCGATTCGAAAGTAAAGATTTTAACGAACAAAAAGGCCACCGACTTTTTAAATATGTCAATATTTTAACACGTGAATTCTCGATTGAAAATATGGGACTTTTTCAATATTGAGTCAAAATAAAGTGTAAAATAATTATTTTTAATCCAAAAAAAAAATACAATTTATTTTATTGTATTTTTTGGATTAACAAATTTTTGTATTATAGAAATAAAAACCAAAAACTTGAGTATATGAATTAAACACATAAATTTTGAGGTTATATACATAAAGTGTAAATACAAAACTGGTAGATTTTTTTAATACCTAAAACTTTTTATTTCACTTTTTTCGTAGAAATTGTAGTTTTTCCGAAAATCAAGAAAAACCATTTTTTACCTTTAAAAATTCCCCTTCCCCTTCCCTAACCAGAACTAACCTCAGATAGCCCGTAATTTATTTTTTCTTTAACACGTTAAGTACCGTATGTATCTGATAGCTAACTGTATATATAATATAGCCACGTGTATAAACATCGGATACACAGGTATCTTTCCACTTTAAGTGCGGATGATAAGTCGTACATATCTTCATGGGAGCTTTTTCGCAGTGGCCTGGCATACCCGAAACGGTATTTGGCCTGTGGATTCATTTTTGATAGACATTTAAGTCTGATTTTAAGTAAAGTTTGAAACATCCAATGATAGAGTATATTTATTCTTTATTAAAAGAAAAAAACTTTAAATTACAACAAAAATGAACATTTATAGAAACAAAAATGGACAAGTTCTTACTTAGAAAAATATTTTTTAGGCAAACAATAGTGTTTTTCACAAGTAATACACCGAAATTTGGTTTGTGTTGCTTAAGCTGTAGCCGCTTTCCTTCCAGCATGTTTAACAATTTTTACGTAACAGGTAACATATCTGCCTCGTTTTCTATTTGGGCATTGACTCTCTTCAAGACGATGCTGAGTTTTTTCAGTACGAGAAGCTCTTTGAATTTTGTTATAGATATATTATCATTTGTAACCTCTTGGTGTAATATGTAAGCATTTACTATTCTCTTTTAATTTTGTATTTAAGAACTACAACACCTGTATCGCTTTCAGCTGCAACCAGTTCATTTTTTGTAGTTTTTGGATACAACCTCTTTGGGATTGAGCTTTCTATTTGCACGCAACGTTTTTACTAAATGAGTCTAAAAGTGTATGTGCTAGCGAGACACTGGTGTAGTACACATAACACCCAACTTAGGTGTTATGTGGATCAAGCCGACTGGTCTTCAACTTTGCCAGTTCCACAATAAACGCGAAAATTATAAGTGTACCCTTTACTAACACATAATTTGTAAAGCTTCATTCCAGATTTATGGCGCTTGTTTTTTATATATTGTCCGAAAGACAACCGTCCTCTAAAAGGAACAAGAGTCTCATTGATACAAAATTGATCTTGAGGGATAACTTGGAAACTAACTATAAACCTTTTAATTAGAGTGCTTATTTTATGGAGCCTATTTCGCAGTAATGTATCCGCGTTGGACACATATGGCAAATATAATTAAAAATATATATTATGGCGGCATGTATCCAACATAGATATACAAAAAAATCAAGGTCACAAAAGATGCTAAAGTTTATTTTTGAATGTTTTTGAACATGTTAATGGTAAGTAACATTTTTTTATCATATTTAAGCAAAAAACATTGGCCAGCAGGACTTACTTTTTTGTCACTATGGCGGCACTTAACGTGTTAATTTTTGTTATCATTTCTACCTTTTACAATGGGTTTTATTCTACTATAATTTTGTTTGGTTTTAAAAATGATTGACCCTGGAACTTGTAAATTTAATAAATTTACCCAAAAATTATTTTCGATAAAAAGAAAAAAAAATTAGCACAAATTGAAAATTCTGGCAACGCTGTTTACATCACTGTTAAATTCTACCTGGCCAACACCATTCAAATACCAAATTTTGTAAGTTGAGCTTAAGCGATTATAAATAATACAGTCATATATACGTATATTTTTAAAAGTTGCAGTACCTTTTACTAACCCAATATATCAAAACTACTTAAAACTATTTTATTGCGGGTAGTACTATTTTCTTACCTTTATTTTATCTGACGACTTTGACAATTGACAACAAGTTGTAATTTTTTATATTTATTGTATTTAAAGTTTGTAACATTTTTTTAAATAATGCCTCCTAAACCAAAACTAACTCCCGAAGAAAAAAGGAACTTCGTGTTTTTAAAAAGCCGAAAAAAGAGAAAACAACTTGAACGCAAAAAACAACTTAAAAGAGACCGTTTGGAACGTGAACAAAAATATGGTGCGGTTACTCTTCAAAGGCAAGAAGCAAATTGGAGAAAAATGTTAATTAGTATTACATTACCAGAAATGAAAAAAGATTTGGAATTTGCATGGCATAATTTCGAAAGAGTAGTTGACTGTAAAGATTTTACTATTTCTCTTATGATGGATGAACTGGACCGCGCAAATCAACAATACTTTTTAAATTTAAAGTCCCATTCTGAACATATTGATAAACTTATTCAAATGTTTGAAAATAGAATGTATGAATTACACAATGATTATTTAAAACAAGTAAGTATTTTTCATCTCTACGATAAAGTTTTATTGTAATTTTGTACTTATAGCTCAGGTGGTATAGCAGTATAAATGGCAAAAAAATTCTTTCACAAATAATGGTAAACTTTTGTTAAATGCATCATTACTATATGTTCTTTCAATAAAAGTAATGGTATTTTAAATAGTGATTTCCCGTTTTCTTATCCTTATATTTTTAATTTCTAGGTGTAACCAAAGACAATTATAGGTGTAACTAAATATATTTAGTATTGTGTGCAGTTTTATGATGCAGCGTCTGAATTCTCTCCATCGGTTGAAAGTAGTAACATATATTCATTCAAAAATTGGGTTGTCATCATCGGTACTCTGTACAGGTTATCCGCCGCACTGTGGAAAACTTTGTGGATAAGTTTTGACGAAAAGTTTACTTACATTTAACCTTTTCCACAGTGAGGCGTATAACCTGCGCAGAGAACATATGATGACGACCCAATTCTCGAGTGAATAAACGTTAAATAGCCAAAACTGAGCTACCATTTTAATAATATTTCTTTAGTACTTCCAACCGATCGAGAGGAATCAGACGCTGCATCATAAAACTTTACACTATACTAAATATTGTAATACCTAAAATTTAAAAAATGGATTAGAAACCAAAAATCTCTATTTGAAATACTATCACTCTTGCAAAGCTGATTACTGCTTTTTCGATAGCGGATGAGTATTTTGCTCAGCGTAAAAATGACCGCTGTCGTTTTTCAAACAGTGGATTTTAATAGTTTGACATTTTTTGATATTTGAAATAAAAGCTTGGTTATATTTGCGATAAATATTTATTTTGCTAATACTTTTAAATATTTTCTTTGTAATAACGTTTAAATCCAAACAATTATTATGGATAAAAACAAATTTGGTCCGGATACCCATTTTTTGATCGTAAATAACGGAGGAAATCTTATTATAGAAAATAACAGAGTGTTGGTACAACGTATAAAAGGTAAGGATTATTTATTATTTAAATGTACTACATATTTCGTAAATTTTTATTGAAATTACCATAGTTTATTTATTAATTAAAATTAATACATAATTCCTTTGTTTTTATGCCTCTGTGTCCCCAAGTAGAGCAAATTTTTTGTCTTCAAACTGCGATAAAAACTAACTTAAATAATCAAGATGTTTTAAAGTGCTATTGATAATAATAATGTACTAGGTAGGTGAATATACCAGTTTAATTGTCTATAGTGATATTTGGCATCAATTACCTAGTAGATGCTTACAAAGTTTGTCAAACAGTTATTGTTACTTACTGTAAATGTACAAATACTTAATATACCTATAAACCAAATTTATGTTATGTTTGAATGTTCACATTTGATCAGCTGTCAACTTTTAAGTTAGTAATGCATTCAGAAAAATAAAAACGCTGACTGACAGCGGTCTCAGCATGCTAAGTTGGCTAACTTAGCCGATAGGACCTTCTGAATGTACCCAATGCATCCCATTAAGAAAAAATTAAATTAAAAAAATTCCACAATAAAAAAACCTACAACTTATGTAAATATTATTTTTACTCTAAACTCAAAAATTAAAAAAAAAGTACCGAAAACTGTTTCGATTTTTAATTTTTATCTTCTACAAAACTAGTTCGATTAAGCTAAAATTGAAAGAAAATAAACATACTATTTTACATATACTGTTCTGAAACACCTCGTATTAAAACACGTACCTTCGTTTTTTTCTTTGTTTGTTTTCCAATAGTAAAAAGCCGGGAAAATGTCTACGACTAATGCAAGTGCTGGTACCACAGCGACGGTTACAAATACCGGGGCAGGTTTGAGCTTAAACGTAGCCACTCCTGAAAAATTCAATTTTGCGGTACCGGAAAGCTGGCCGAATTGGAAAAAACGATTGGAACGATACATGGGTGTGTCGAGGTTGAACTTTAAAAGTGATGCCAAGAAAATAGATATTTTGCTGTACATAATGGGGGAAGGAAGTGAGCATATAATAACACAGTGGCCGCAA
This sequence comes from Listronotus bonariensis, assembly GCA_014170235.1. Classification (NCBI taxonomy): domain Eukaryota; kingdom Metazoa; phylum Arthropoda; class Insecta; order Coleoptera; family Curculionidae; genus Listronotus; species Listronotus bonariensis. The sequence goes on from JACEGR010000544.1 coordinate 135,360, forward strand.
GCGCCTACTACATATGCAGGAGCCCTGCAGGCTTTCGATCAACATTGTATTCCCTGGAGAAATGTAATCTTTGAAAGGTACAAATTTAATTCAAGAATACAGCAACAGGGTGAGTCAATGGATAGTTTTGTGACTTCTCTACATTCTCTCTCAGAAAATTCTGATTTTGGGGCCCTACGAGAGAAATGAATCAGGGATAAAATAGTTATTGGTATAAGATAGACGCACTAGTCAAAAGCTGTCACATCAGCCAGACAATCAGAAATGTTGTCTCAATAAGAAGCGATATTATATGGTGGTGCTTCAGTCGCAGTGCATGCAGTTAGACAAGACAATAAAGGAAAATGCCATACTTTTAAAAGAGGGGAAACTACTCGGGAAACTACAGTAAAACAAAGAAATGCTAGTTGCTATTTTTGTGGCAAGGAAAAACTAAGGGAAAAATGTCCAGCAAAACATGCGAGGTGTACCAGGTGCGGTAAAGTAGGACATTGGCACAAGGTGTGTAAAAGTAACAAAGGTGTAAAGGTGGTGGAAAAAGAACATAAGGTAAACTCTACTTATAGTCCAGAAGCTAAGGAAAATAATCATTTTGTGGGTCATGTGATAAGTTTAACTATTTATGACAAGGGGGACGATCCGTGGTATGTAAATTTAAATTTAGATGGTTTTAAAAATAATGTTAGATTTTTAGTCGATTGTGGAGCTGATATTAATTGCTTACCTTTTAAGATGTTGTCATCTGAGTTAAAAATTAAAATTAAACCCAATTTAGAATTAATATCAGGCCCAGATGGTAAAAAATTAGATTTAGTAGGTACACTAGATTCTAAAGTTTCTTATAATGGTCAAACTTATGAAGTTCCTATTTTTGTACTAAAAAGTCATAAGTATTTTCTAAATCAGATGCAAACTCAGGGTTTTATCAAATCAAACTTAAGGAAAGTTGCCAAAATCTCACTACATTTATAACGCCTTTTGGAAAGTTCAAATTTACAAGGTTTTCATTTGGAATTTCGATAGGTCCCGAATATTTCCGCATGAAATTTGCTAAATTACTTTTAAACATTAAGGGGTTAGTCATGCACATTGATGACATTTTGGTACATGCTAGTACGGTAAGTGAACATGATAGGATCTTACGGGAAGTACTAAGTAGGTTAGAAAAAGAGGCTATTTCTTTAAATAAGTCGAAATGTCAGTTTGGGGTAGACGAAATAAAATTTTTAGGCCATACAGTGTCGAGTAAGGGAATTTTAGTAGACCAGGACAGGGTTAAGGCAATATCGGAATTTCCTAGACCCTCAGGTAAACGCGAGTTTATGCAATGGTTAGGTATGGTTAACTTTGCTGCACGGTTTATACCGAATAAATCTACAATTTCAGCACCTTTAACAAATTTATTACAAGATAAAGTTTTGTTTACTTGGGATACAGTTCATCAGCAAGCATTTGATAAAATTATTAGTTTATTACAGGAATCTCTGTGTTTATCCTATTATGATTGTACTAAAAAATTATTGTTAGTGCAGATGCATCTTCATTTGGCATAGGGGCTACATTAATGCAAGAAAATGATAAACAAGAAAGAGAAATTGTAGCTTATGCGTCACGGACTTTGTCTGCAGCTGAGTGCAGATACGCACAAATTGAAAAAGAAAGTTTAAGTCTAACTAAAAATTTAAGGAATATCTAGTGGGTCTAGAAACATTTGTTTTAGAAACAGATCATAAACCTTTGCTTCAAGTGCTTAGTACAAAAAATTTAGACGATCTAACTCCTCGGTTGCAACGAGTTAGAATTCGTCTAATGCGGTATAACTACAAAGTGGTGTATACGCCGGGAAAAACTTAGTGGTTGCAGATGCGTTAAGGTAGAAATCAAATGCTAAAATACTCAAGGCTATGGTTTACCAATTGATACTCAACATAAAATATTTAACAATAATAAAACTGATTATATTTACTGGGATGATCCAAATGAGCTTGTGGATAGATTAAGATTGTTAATGGCTAGCAAGAACGTGGGTAATAATAACCACCAAAATGAGATTATGAGTATTATTGAAGAGTTAAAGGAAGCCGATATTATTGAATAAAAAGAGTTGATTTAGTAACATAACCTCATTTTCAAGATGACTCTCGACAAATTCAGACGTAATTTAACTCATATATATCATTTAGCAAAAAAGCTTAAAACAAAAGATGGTGTAAAGGATAAGCCCGAAAACAACTTGTATGGCTACATGAATATTATGTTGGTTTGCGAAAAGGGTCAAAACACCTTTATATATATGACACAAAATTTGATTACTACAGGTTTCCCATTACAAGTGGAATTACTGAATATGTTAATATCGATACATCTGTTACAACGTATACAAACGCAACAGCATATGAAAAACCAATCGAGTTGTTACACCAGAAGTTAAATTTAAATGAATATATTTTATTTTTAGGAGATAAAATACGACCACGTACCAAAATACATGCTGAGTTTATAATTAAATATCCTATTTTATAAGGCATTATTCTAAGAATTAGTTAGCAATATGGCAACAATGTATTGGGTAATTTAAAAATAAATGCTATACTGCAATCACTGCTATTTATCTTATAAGGCATTATTCTAAGAATTATTTAGAAATATGGCAACCATGTATGTATTTTTTATTTAAAAATAAATGCTTTACTGCAAACACTGCTTTTTATTTAGTTACCACTGGCGTTACGTAAGATTACTAAATTTTCGAATGACAGATGGACCCGACACGCGTTCTTACCATGTTCTTACGCCCGACGAGCAGCGCGTTGGGCCGGGAGACTTGCGCGTACACACACGTGCGTCGTTCGATAAGTGACGTTCGTCTCTGTTACGTCTTAAAGAATGCGTTGCATAAGATTCCAAATTTTTAAATGACAAGTTTGACCTTGAAATCATTGACGAAACGTCGTCGACTATCCTTTTGCCAAGTTTCATTCTTCTAAGTCTACTAATAAGGCCGCTATGATCGATTTTGCTATGAGGTTACCGTTCTAATCGCTAATTGATATCTCTCAACTATTTTTAAACAGCTGTAACGCCTTTATGGCTAAAGATGGCGTCATGCGGTTTTTACTATTCGATAGGTATGACGTAATATTATATTTAAAAAATTTAAACCGCTCTCCCATGATGAGTCATCAGGGTTAAATTACGATTTTTGTCGATAGCGCCCGAACGGTACAACCTGGGATTTTTGCGTTTGCGCAGATCAATTTATGACCATAGCGCAAGAATCCTACGCATGGCGGCCATTTCCTAAGTCACGTAATTTTTGACATATGACAGGTGACATTTGGCAGATAACATTTATGGTTTGACAGATAGTAGGGATCACGCCCTAAATAACGCGTTGCGCAAGATTCCTAAATAATTGCTGACGTCAGAGATTTTGAGATAATAAGCTCCACCGGTGGACGGTGGGCGTTGAAACCCCTTCTTTCCCTACTTACACCCATGTCTTTTATTGTACATTTCTCGTTGATAATTTTTTCTACTTTTCTCAGCATTAATAGCTGAAGTAGGGTTTACTATCTTATGTAATTTACTAGGAAGAATGGGTAAATGTGATTTAAGCTTCCTAGCCATCAACAATTCAGTTGGACTAAATCCATTCGGTAATGGTGTTGTTCTATACGCCAACAACGCCATTGAGAGATCGTCATTCTTTTTTATCAATTTTTTTGCGATTTTAACCGCGGCCTCTACCCCTCTATTAGACTGAGCAAAGTATGGGCTAGATGTATTATGTTTAAAATTCAATTCATTGGCGAATTGTTGAAATTCTGATCTGACTTGAGGATCATTATCGGTTCTTACTACATCAGGTATCCCGAATCGTGCAAAAACCACTTTTATTTTTGAGATAGTAATCTTTCGAGTCATCTCTTTTAAAGCAATAACCTCAAAAAGTCTAGAAAAGTAGTCAGTTATAATAAGATACCAAGTATTATTACATTTAAAAAGATCCATTGCTTCTTTTTGCCATGCCCTGGTAGCCAATTCATCCTTACAAAAGGTCTCTTTTAAATTTGTACGTTTCTCAATACAATTTGGACAATTTCGGACCAAATTTTCTAATTGCGTTGATAAACCGAACCACCAGACTGACATTTTCGCACGTTCTCTACATTTAGTAATTCCCTGATGTCCTAAGTGTAAATAATCTAGAACTTGTTTTTGTAAAATTGGCGGTATAATGATTCGCGTACCTTTTAGCAAAAAATGCTCATTAACCGATATTTCGTCGCGATACTGAAAATAAGGTAATAATTCCGGTACTATTTGGTATTTTTCCGGCCATTCCGAGGTAGAATATTCCATTAATTTTTTACAAATCGGATCATTTCTTTGTTCAGTAGCTATTTTTTGTAAAAATTCGTCTTTAATTGGTAAACCTTTCACTATTAACGAAACATGAGCCTCGACTTTCCATTCTAACTCTATAGTAGTAGAATCATTTTGTAACGGATTTCTACTTAACGCATCTGCTACCACTAAGTTTTTTCCCGGCGTATACACCACTTCGTAGTTATACCGCATTAAACGAATTCTAAATCGTTGCAACCGAGGAGTTAGATCGTCTAAATTTTTTGTACTAAGCACTTGAAGCAAAGGTTTATGATCTGTTTCTAAAACAAATGTTTCTAGACCCACTAGATATTCCTGAAATTTTTACAACCCCAAGTTAGACTTAAACTTTCTTTTTCAATTTGTGCGTATCTGCACTCAGCTGCAGACAAAGTCCGTGACGCATAAGCTACAATCTCCCTTTCTTGTTTATCATTTTCTTGCATTAATGTAGCCCCTATGCCAAATGAAGATGCATCTGCACTAACAATAATTTTTTTAGTACAATCATAATAGGATAAACACGGAGCTTCCTGTAATAAACTAATAATTTTATCAAATGCTTGCTGATGAACTGTATCCCAAGTAAACAAAACTTTATCTTGTAATAAATTTGTTAAAGGTGCTAAAATTGTAGATTTATTCGGTATAAACCGTGCAGCAAAGTTAACCATACCTAACCATTGCATTAACTCGCGTTTACCTGAGGGTCTAGGAAATTCCGATATTGCCTTAACCCGGTCCTGGTCTACTAAAATTCCCTTACTCGACACTGTATGGCCTAAAAATTTTATTTCGCTTACCCCAAACTGACATTTCGACTTATTTAAAGAAATACCCTCTTTTTCTAACCTACTTAGTACTTCCCGTAAGATCCTATCATGTTCACTTACCGTACTAGCATGTACCAAAATGTCATCAATGTGCATGACTATCCCCTTAATGTTTAAAAGTAATTTAGCAAATTTCATGCTGAAATATTCGGGACCTATCGAAATTCCAAATGGAAGCCTTGTAAATTTGAACTTTCCAAAAGGCGTTATAAATGTAGTGAGATTTTGGCAACTTTCCTTAAGTTTGATTTGATAAAACCCTGAGTTTGCATCTAATTTAGAAAATACTTTTGACCCACTTAACTGTGCTAACGTTGTTTCCACTTTTGGTATTGGAAAGTGCGACTAAGTACCCCTTTGTTTAACTTTTGTATAATCGCAACATAACCTTAGTCCATCCCCTTTAGGTACTACCACAATTGGTGCAACCCACTCAGTAGGTTCCTCTACTGGTATCACAATCCCTAAATTTTGCAACCGTTTTAGCTCTAGCTCGAGTTTACCTAACAATGGTAATGGTACGACCCTAGGAGCTGATTGTACAAATGGTTGTACCCCGTCCCTAATTTTAATTTCAATTTCGTCTTGAAATTCCCTAAATTCTCAAAAAGTTTGGAAAATTTTGAAAATACCTGTACCTGAGTGTGAGTACCACTTGTAGGATGAGCTTGGCTACCCGAGTGACTAGCATTGCCCATAAATTTTAATATATTAAAATGCTTACAATCTGGCCTACCTAGTATAGGATTAGGTAAGTTTTTCAGTACAAAAATAGAAACGTCATAAGTTTGACCATTATAAGAAACTTTAGAATCTAGTGTACCTACTAAATCTAATTTTCTACCATCTGGGCCTGATATTAATTCTGAATTGGGTTTGATTTTATTTTTTAACTCAGATGATAACATCTTAAAAGGTAAGCAATTAATATCAGCTCCACAATCGACTAAAAATCTAACATTATTTTTAAAACCATTTAAATTTAAATTTACATACCACGGATCGTCCCCTTTGTCATAAATAGCTGAACTTATCACAAGACCCACAAAAAGATTATTTTCCTTAGCTTCTGGACTATTAGTAGAGTTTACCTTATGTTCTTTTTCCACCACCTTTACACCTTTGTTACTTTTACACACCTTGTGCCAATGTCCTACTTTACCACACCTGGTACACCTCGCATTTTTGCTGGACACTTTTCTCTTAGATGTTTTTCCTTGCCACAAAAATAGCAGCTAGCATTTTCTTGTTTTACTGTAGTTTCCCGAGTAGTTTCCCTCTTTTAAAAGTATGGCCTTTTCCTCTATTGTCTTGTCTAACTGCATGCACTGCGAAGCACCACCATATAATATTGCTTTTTGTTGAGACAACATTTCGGATTGTCTGGCTGATGTGACAGCCTGTTTTAAAGTTAAATTTGCTTCTAACTGCAGCTTTTGACTAGTGCGTTTGGCTCTTATACCAATAACTATTCTATCCCTGATTAATTCCTTTCGTAGGGCCCCAAAATCACAATTTTCTGAGAGAGAATGTAGAGAAGTCACAAAACTATCCATTGACTCACCCTGTTGCTGTATTCTTAAATTAAATTTGTACCTTTCAAAGATTACATTTCTCCTGGGAATAAAATGTTGATCGAATGCCTGCAGGGCTCCTGCATATGTAGTAGGCGCTTGCGGCCACTGTGTTATTATAGGCTCACTTTCTTCCCCATTATGTACAGCAAAATATCTATTTTCTCGGCATCACTTTTAAAATTCAACCCCGACACACCCATGTATCGTTCAAATCGTTTTTTCCAATTCGGCCAGCTTTCCGATACCGCAAAATTGAATTTTTCAGGAGTGGCTACGTTTAAGCTCAAACCTGCCCCGGTATTTGTAACCGTCGCTGTGGTACCAGCACTTGCATTAGTCGTAGTCATTTTCCCGGCTTTTTACTATTGGAAAACTTTAAAAAAGTTTTTTTTCCTTGCGCGCCAAAATTACCCGACACGGCGTCACCCTTACGTCAGCTAAACGTTTTGCCTTTTTCACGATGATTTCTGTCTCGGTTCGTTAACACTTCATTTCATTTACCGCTGCCACCATGTTGTATTATGACCGAGGAAATTAAGAAAAACGCACATATTTTCCCGAAAGACTTTTAATCCGACAAGTTAACATTTTCCAAGACCTACATCAACTCTTACAGTCTAGCCAACATTGTTCCTTACATTCTATTGGTAGCTTGCTTACAAATGCAACCCTTAGTTACGACTACTTTTACAGAGATGGCACTACTGATAGAAGGTAAAAAATACCAACTGGAGTGTCATATTACTTGGAATGATATTTTCTATTTAAATAAATTCAATTAAACCTACTAACAATCCTATTTAAAATAAAAAAATTCCAGTCGTTTCCGGCTAAACCGAAAATAACAGAAAACAACTAAATTCATGTAATACCTAATGCCAATTTAGGTAATATACCTATGTACCAGATTTTATTATAATATCTTAAAAAATTAAAGAGCTATAAGCACTAGGGGCTCCAGGTATTTTGAGTACATTTTCTTTGATACTGCTGATTTTACCAAACTAAAGTATGTTAAAGAGCTAATTTTAAACCTCCTAAGATAGGGTATTACTATTTGGACGTTTTGATGTTTATGTTGCTGAGGGTAAGGGATAACACTGGACAATAAAAGTTGACACAAAAATGTGTCTTCCTAGAAAAAAAATTGACGTGTTTCAGGATTTTTTTTAAAAGTGTACAAATAACGGAAATTCAGGGGGTAGCTCGTTTCTATTGGAATATATTGTACGTATTTTTAGACTATTTAATGCGATTTTAGGGTAATATTCGTATTGGTGATGTCCTGGACGAACTAAATGGTGTCCATATCAACTCATCTTCCAAAGGACGTCTAAGCCTTATCATGAAGTTTAATAAGCTTAAACCAGTAAGAGTGAAAATAGTTAAAGCCTATAATAAAGAACTTGGTCAGATATATGGACCGATACAAAATTTGTTGAAGGAACTGAAAATTGATTTGGAAAGTATTAAAAAGCAGTATGAAGAAAATGGAAATGAAACGTCCAATGACAAAAAAGCTAGGTAAATTAGGGATAGGTGTTATATTGATATTATTTTAGGGCTATTATTTGGTTCTTCGGTTAAAATCTTAAGTCATCGTCGTAGAAACCGCAGATTACTGTAGATTTATAATATGTCTCCTAAAAACTAATTATATATTTTTCAGTTTTTATGGATATCAAGTGAAATATTTAGCAAAAGTAGATGTGGGTACTCTTGGAAATGTAAAACAAGTTCAAAAAGCTTTAAAATGTTTGACAGACAATCACTCGCTAGACGTTCAGTCGGTAAAAGGGTTGATAAAATGGTATCTTTGGAAATTGGTGAAATTGGACTTAAGATTAGAAATAAAGAGACATGTGATGTAAGTGATACATCTTTTAAAATAAATTTAAATCCTGTTTACGTGGAAAAGTTAGAATAATTCGGGGTATTAAGGTGTAAAATCAGTAGACACTTGAACATCAAGGTGTTTATTATTTCGAATTGACTTTGCTGACTACAATACTACGTCACAAAAAAATAACTTGCGTCGTTATTTGAAATGTAATATTCTAACTAAACAATTGTATTATTAGTATTACCTAAGGCCTCGGCTACGATAAGAACCGGAAGCGTCGTACGGAAAGTATCATATCTCCGTACTGGTAGCCGATACTGGCTAAAATATTTTGTGGTAAACAGCGTTTTGAAACCAGTTAAGAAACGCTTTGCGAAAAATATTTGTTCGTTTTGAGCGGCAACGGCACAGATTTTTTCACACGTATAATTCAGCGGCTTGATTTTAAAAATACCAATTCTTTTATGCTACCATAAAGTCAAAGGCAGCGCTGTCACCTTTTCGCTCTCCGGTGGCCGCTGACACTTGGTATCATAGCCGTAACCTAAAAGTATAACACATAACACGCGAAAAAGTGATATATTTTACACGAGTTGGAGTGAAACTAAACCACAAATGTGAAAATCATGTTCAACGCAAGTCATGTGGGTACAATGTTTTTCTACGACCAAAATATATTTACCCAAATTATTATTATTTTTTAATTATACATTTTAAAACTAATGTTAAAACGTAAATGTAATTTGTCTATAAGTGATGAAAATTAAAAGAGATAATATTAATACAACAAACATCAATATAATTTAAATAAAAAGATAAGAAAGATAATTATAACGAAATGTAAGAACCTGTACTTGACGGCGACAATGTCAAATAAGAAAATAAAAGTTTCAACACTAGTGTTAAAAAGTAGGTTTCAACTTTAGAGTTAAAAAATAGATTTCAACTCTCGTGTGATAGAATAGTGCATATTGGATCACTTTTATTTGTGGTCGAAGAAAAAATGATATACGATATTAGAATTTGAATTAACTGATAAATACAGATGATATAATTTAAACATATAACCGCATTATGGCTGTTATTATGGAACTTACAACCCCCTTTTACACACAAAATATCATTTGCTTTAAAAGTTGTATATTTCTAGGTAATTTTTTGTTTTAGATTATGTTGGAACATCCGTATATGAAAATTTCCTCTTGTGGTAATTTGCCTGTTCTTCCCAAAACGTTTGCATATTGCGCTGGGTAAATAATAGAAATTTTAATTGAAAACAACATTTAATCTTATTTAGTTATTAAATAATATATTTATCTACTACTTATAAAAATTGCAATACCTAGAAATAATGTATAAAACTTAACCAAATTTTGCTGTTTTATGTAGAATAATAATGTTTGTATCGTGAGTCAAAAATTTCATGTTTCCCAGTAAAAACACTCAGGGCCGTGGCTACCGGGTGGTGCAAGTGGTGCAAGGTAGCAGGGCGCAACACTGCGGGAACGAAAAATTTTGAAATAAAGGGTGGTATTTAGGAAATAAAATTTGAGTAATTTTTTTGCTATTAAAAAGTTTTTATACCTTAATTAACATTTTCTTGTAGGGGTGGCCAATAATTTTGCACCACGGCGCCCAGTCACCTTAGGAACAACCCTAAAAACACGTTTTGTTTTGATCCCAACCCTAAGTGATGACACTAGCGTAAAAAAACATACGGGATGTGAGCAGGGCCTCCAATTAAATAATCCGATGGCTTTCTAAGAATTGTGTCCCACGCAACACGAATTTCATTCTTCAACTCTGTGAAGTAGGTGGTTGGATAGACAATCTACCACGGCTTCTTTCTACCATGTCCAATACGTGTTCTATGGGGGACAGATCGGAATAACGTGGAGGTCAAGGAAGGATGTAAGCATTATGCGGCTCTAGATAATCAATCAGCCATAGAGCATTATTTTGTTAAAATATGGTATTACAAAAACGCTGGACGTAGGGTGTGAAAGCAAGTTCTAATGCTTTCCTCATGTGAAGCACAGCCGTCATGTATTTTTGATAAAAAAACCAGAGGAGACCTACTACCAACGCATATGACTTTCAAGCTTTCTATATCATATCGCCTTCAGAGCAAGCGGCATGTCACGAAAATGCCAAATGCCAAATTTAATTTTTTCCGCAAAGCATTTTGACCCGTTATCGTTCATCGTGCATTCCTAAGCAAAATCATAAGGCGGCACTACCAAATTCCACTTTTTAAATTATCATTATTTGTATTGCTACAAAAATTAAATGCGTATGGTTAAATTTTATACGATGGGCGCATTCAGAAGTACTGAGCTGCTTTACCGCTTAGGTTCAGATATGTCAAAATTGTCAAATTAAACCAATAGGATGGCTAGATTTGACAGTTTTGACACTTCGTTTATTTAGCGGTTAAACGGCTAAGTACTCCTGAATGCGCCCATTATTTCTAGGTGTTGCAATTTTTATGATAAGTAACTATATTTATTTTAGACAAGAAAACTGTGATGTAGCTAAAAATTTTACATGTTATATTTTTGAAACACTTTCTTTTGACGATGCAGATACCATTCTACAAAGTATTGGTAAGTATAGTTGTAAAATATTTAATTATTATTACCCCATTGATTTAGAAAACATTAAAACATTTTTATTACTTTGCATAATAAAATTTTATTTTCTATTTTTTAGGGCAAGGCTTTCACCGAACTCACTATGCTGTTTGAATTTTAAACAAAATCCCAAGCTAAACTGGATTTTTTTAATTAAAAAAATATTTAAAAATATACTTTTTTATCAGATAGTTATTTGGTTTTTTATTAAAGTTGTTTTATTAAAGTGTTTTGTCTATACAGTCATCAGTTACTGTTAAAAGAAGCACAATATTTGTAGCTTTTTCATGTTTGCTTTTATTATTCTGGCTTATTGTTTGCCACTTATAATTTTTTGTTTTTTTTTATAGTTTTTACAATTTTTTACTTACAAAATATACTAATTTTATTTTACAATAATAAATGTATATTGTAAGGTTATTTGAAATATAAGCTTCTAAGTTGTTTTAATGTAATACTTTATATTTGTGTTTTTATTGTATTCTCTTAAATTTTTAAGGTTTTTTTATCTCCTATTTGTTGTACGTATCTAAGCTATTTTTTTAAAAATTTAAATGCACCTGATCGCATTGTCAATAAGAATTTTGTGCTTTTCTGATAATAAAGTTTTTTTATTCTATTTTTCTTTATTTTATTCAATACGATATTTTTATTTGACTTCAATAAAAATCAATAAAACTTGCTTAACTTGTTTTATTTTATAAGGTACACATAAAGAAGTATCACACGTGAGTCATGAGTTTTACATTCTTAAAAAATAAAAGTAAATATAAGATATTTTGGATATTTACAATATTATATTATTACATGTATAATATAATATAGGTATTTTGCTTTAAGGATATATTTACATAAATTTTATTGTAGTAAAGCTCATCATAACGTAGCTTACTAGCATTCATAAATCATCAATTATAATTTAATAAAACTATTAATGAAGATTTTTTAGATCTAAGAATAAGTAAATATGCTGTTAGAATAAAATCTGACTTTACAACTAGATACACCATGACAGAATACACGATAAGTACTGATTGTTGTGTGATCAAATTTTTTTTTGGATGCGTCAATATTGAATCATTAAAGTAAGTTTTAATTTTCTGTATTAAAAAGGTAATAGGTTTAATTACGAGTGTTAGTAAAGTGATCTGATTAAATAAAAAAGCTTATGTATAGGTACTTAAATATACAGTGCTTGTCTAAATCAGGACCCCCTTCTAAATTTTGAATTGTTTGGTAATTTTTCATTAAAATTTAAGGACTTTGGTAAAACTATATAAACCAAATTTTAGACAAGAATTGACAGATATAAATGTCAAACTGACAGCTGGGCGCCATTTTGAGAAGAAAAATCAAATGGAAAGGGGGTCTTGTGGCACAGTATTTTAAAGCTTCTGACAAGTTCTTTATAACCCTAGCATATCAAGTAAACACCTTTATCTCCCAAAAAATGGTGGTACTTTTAAAATTACCTGAATGCCTGATTTGGATGGCTATATCTCTAAAACTAATAAAGGTAGATATACCTATTGTGGTATTTTTTAAAGGTCTTTTATATACCTTTTTAATGGTGATATAATATACAGGGTGCAACATTAAAAAAATCTATACGTTTTGTCCTATCCTGTATAGTATATCACCAATATTATCCTAAAATAAATCATCTATCTAACTTTTTTAAATTCGGAAATACGGCCATCTATACTCAGGTAATTCTCAAAGTACCGCCATTTTGTAACAGTTAAAGGTATTGACCTTATATTCTGGGATTATAAAATATTCGTCAGGAGCTTTAAAATAATGTGCCACAAGACCCCCTTTCCATTTAATTTTTCTTCTCAAAATGGCGCCCAGCTATCAGTTAGACATTTATATCTGTCATTTTCGGTCAAAAATTTGATTTATGTTGTCTCACTAAAGTCCTCAAATTTTTATGAAAAAATACCCAACAATTCAAAAGTTAAAAGGGGTCCTGACAGGGCCGTATTAATTGTTTGAGACGCCCTAGGCTAGAATTCCCGATCGCCTATTTTCCACCAAAAAATTGTTGAAGAGCAAATAAAAGAGTCATTCCCCCTTTTCGCGCCTATTTCATTCCGAAACAACTTATTCACAGAAAAATTAGTCACCAAAAATCCCCACTTGACCTAAACTTTTTTAAAAACTCCCTGTCTAGCGCCTATTACTTCCCTGTCTGGAGCCTATTTTTTCATGGCGCCCTAGACTGTAGCCTAGTCAGCCTAATGGATAATACGGCCCTGGATCCTGAATTTAGACAAGCAATGTAGTAGATAAACTTATGTGCCTATTACATGTATTTCATCCAATTTTAAATTATTTTAGTATTTTTATGTTTATATATTTTTCAGGCTTAATACATTTTTCTTGTCTATCCAAGATAATAAGCATATGTTGTTTTATTGCACAAAATATATTTTTTGACAAAGCTACTATTTCCGTTTTCATCTTTCTTCTTACCGGTTAACTATAATCTAAATGTTATATACATAGATATACAGTCTTTATTAATAAAGTACTATTAATTGTGTACAATCCAGTAAAGCTAAAAGACTACTATTACTGACATTATATTGATCTTCCTAGTTTAAAAAAAAACAAAATAAAATATTACTTACTATTTTGTTTCTATTTTATTTTGTTATTAATTATGGTAATATGATAAACAGGTATCTATTTGGGTGTTTTTTTATTATCGTAGACATGTTAGTGCTCAGTTCTAAAATGTTTTTCTCTTATTTTATTTTAACCTAGAAAAAAACATAAAACTTCTGCCTGCCATGCACTTTTGATAGTGATTTATGAGAAATTGTCATAGTTGCTTTTTTTAACTACTCTTTTTCTATTAAGAATCATTAGCATAAATGGTCAGGTAAATGCATTAAAAATACTTTTAAATAGTCGATTGTGTTGGTTCTTTAAATTTAGGGAGAACACATATTACTAAAGTAGAACCTATGATAAGCAAAACAAACAAAGTGTTCAGCTTAATGAAAATAAAATTATAAAAGTTAAAAAGATGATAGAAACACACAATATTTTTTAATAAATTTGATTCTTCCTGATATTCATAAAAACATAACTACATGTTTGAAATGTATAGAAAATTAAAAAATATATAAAACAAAGAAAAAATATATTTCTGGACATTTCTTTTTGTTCGTTTTCTTATGATCTTTAAAAACTAACAGTTACAAAATTTTTGTATGTCAATTTGTTTTGTTTTATAGCCAGTAATTGTTCAAAACGTCGGGTTTGAGAAACTATTTCCGAAAACCTGTTGCTTTAATTTATGCAGGATTTATCGGTCGTCTTACCCTTTTGAGCCACAAAATATGATAAGCTCCAAATCCAAACGCAGTTTTTGATAAAACACATTTTTAGGAGTTTTTGACAATTTTTACTCGGTGTTTTGGAAATGAAACCGCCGACTAAAGGAAATTACAAAGTATGTTAAAGCATAGTAATTTGAGCTGGGATGTACTATGTCTGACAAAAGACGAAAGCGATGAGCTAGCAGCACCTGATCTCGTTCGGCTGGGATCGACGCGCTGGTTGCAGAGAGGAATGGTGGGAGAGTACATAGCAGATTGGTAGAAGGGATTGACCATACGTATTTCCTATAGTTGGCGGTTTTATTTCCAGACTGGTATACACGTCATGCCAGCTCGCTATGTTCAAATTGACTTTCAGTGTATTAAACACTAGTAGGTATTAATGAGACAAAGAATGCCTGCATGTAAACATTCCGGATAGATGACGTGTCAGACTCGCTTTGTTTTTGTTGCAGACTGTCGCCTTTTCACTCATTGCAAAAATTCTGCATTCGATATTTTGAAGTGGCACGACGTGTATAATAAGTAATATTTTATAACGCTAGATATTATGATTAAAAAATACATTAATTTTTACAATAAAACAGTTACTTATTTACTAAACAGTCCTGTGAGTTGGCGTCGCTGTTAGTATGACATCCGTCTGCTGATGAACTACTACATGGACCCTGACATGTGCTGTTATTACAACTAGTATCACTGCAAAGACTGGCATTCTTCATTTCGCAAATATCTATAAATTCCTCGGCCATTGCTCTATCTAAACCTAAAAAATATCAACAATAATATACATGTTTAGCTAAATGAAAAAGCACACATTCGATGCGTAGAAAAAAGACGGTCTTGCGCCTATGGAACACTATCAGGTACAGATTAGACAGAATGCTTGTATGTAAACACGATGGTGCTTTATTCCCGCTTTGTTGTTGCTTTGCTGACCTATATACCTTAAAATTTGTATATAAAAACGTGTGTATAAAATTTACACAAATTTTGGTTAGATACAGTGTGTCTTCGTAAGTTGGCGTCATATGGAACACTTTCTTACTATTAACTTTAACAAAAAAATATTTTATAAAAAGTTCTGCATGCTCCAAAACCTAATATGCAACCATCAGATATCAAATTGTCTCAATTATCTACTTTTTTGTGTAATGTCAAAAAAATTGAGGTTGACATTAGTGCAATACATTTTATAGGACAATTTTAAATAAACTTTTTAAATTTATTTTTATCAAAACAAGAACAATGTAGTAATGTACAAAATTAAATATTTAGCAGGCTACAGTCTGATAAATATTTGTCAGAGCTTGGTGAATACGGCCGTAAAAGTCTTTAAATGCTTTGCATTGCATATTACCTGTGTAGGTTCTAACAACATCTGCTTCTGTCAATTGCGGTTCTCTACTTCTAGATTTAGATCTGGAACGCCTTGGAGTTGGTTCCCTACTGCGGGACTTTGACTTGGATTTAGACTTTGATTTGGATTTGTAATACTTGTGAATCTTTGGGCGCTAAAATACAAAATATAAAGTACAAAATTCTGATTATGTAATGTAATTATTATAGAAGTCACCATATTTGATCAAGTAACCACATTTGATTGGTCTTTTAAATATTTGTTATATTTTATGGAATTACTTATTATTATTGTACCCGGTGACAAGTTATAAATTTACACCCCCTTAAGATTTTTTAACGCACAAAATAAAAATAATTACATCAGTGTGTTGGGTTAATTCTGTAGTTTCTAAATCAATAATTGGATTTTAAATATCTCCTAAAATATACAGGGTACGACAAAAATTATGATTTTTTAAAATGGAACACCCTGTTTATTAAGTCACTAATAAAAACATATTTTAAGGAGCTTTAAAATAAACATTTGATGTATCTATATTTATTAGTTTTGAAAATATGAACATAAAAATCTCAAGAATAAGTGTAAATTTCTATAATGTTCTATTATGGTCCAATAATTATATTTTAAAGAAAGACCCATAAAATATGGTATTTTCGTAATGCTCTTTAAATGATCTTTTAAATGATATTTCAATATACAGAGTGTTCCATTAAAAAAAAATGTTAACAGAAAAAAAATTGATGAAAGATACAGAATCATCTTAACAAAATGGTGTTTCTATTTTTTTATGAGTTATAAACTTAGTGGGATATAAGTTTATTAAGTTTCTAATAGGAATTAAAAATTATTCTTAAAATTGGCATGGCTATATTTCAAAAACTAATTGAGATAGGAATATGAAATGTGGTGTTTTTTAAAAGTTTTTGAAATATCTTTCTTATGGTAAAATATTATATAGGGTGTTTCATTAAAAAAATACCATTTTTCGTACCCTGTATATCTTAACAGATAATAAAAATCTAATGACTAATTCGGAAACTACAGAATTTACCCAACAAACTGATATTTTTAATTATTTTCTATGATGAAAAAAAAGTTTAGGGGAGGTGTAAATTTATAACTTGACACCCGGTACATAATGTATATATATTCTAAAATAAAATAGATGGTTTATTAACTCTTAGGTGAAATATACAAGGTGTGATTAAAACATACGGTTAATGATTTGAGTATAACACATTTTTTTTTAAGTCGCCTACTTTGCTAGCAATGTACAGGCACCAACGATGTTACCATAATTGAGGTAAGTTCTGGAACGCTTCTTTGGAAAAGCCTCGTTTTCACGGTGATAGTTTTTGCAATAGTTGCTATCATGATAGTGACTGTCACTTGAACCCGATAGTAGCTATCATGATGTCGCGATAGTACTTCCGCACTTTCTCGCTTGCCTAGATAGTTCGGCGTAACTTTCATGATAAAATTTGTTTTTGTTTACGAATTGCACGTGTCACGTGATTTTTACAATAAATCTTACAAATAAATTGTAGAAACTGCAAAGAAAGCTAAAATGAGCCGTAGGCGATTTAACATAATACATTTTTTGGAAGAATATAAAAGGTTTTTATGTTTATGGAAAAAAGTTCTCCCGATTTTAAAAACAGAGAGAAGCGAGACCATGCTGAGAAATTCTGCTGCCTTTATCAGGACTTTCTACATTATTAATACATTGGTTACTACCGTGATAGTTTAGATAGATAGATAATAGGATTATCGAGGTTACCATCATAAGAGCCTTTCATAACAGTACTTTCACTGTAAAAACTAGGCTTAACTGCTCTGTCATGCCCTTCTCAATATCAAGAATGGTGTCGAAATGTCCTTTAATTTTTATTTTTGGAAAGAGTCAGAAATTGCATGGTGCTAAATTCAATGGGCAGGACAGATGTGTCCAGACAATATTATATTTCAACTAAAAACTTGCAAAACCGTAATTATTTAACACACCTTATGGGTTTATAAGTATTTTGTGGAATAAACTTACTCTTCTATTGGGTGGTGGTATGATAGGTGATGGAATGGTCCCCAAAGGCGCTGGGATTAGCGGGTACCCCATAACTTGCTGTTGGATCATAGGGGCCGGAATAGCATACACTGGCATGGGCATTATACTTGAGAGCTGTAACAAAATAAAAAAGTTTTTAAAATTCTATTGCCAATGCTTTATTTTATATTATATCCCCTAAGTTTAAAGTAGCTTTCTCTTACAGGTAATTTAATATCATATATTAAATTAAAATTTTGACAAGCTGTCTTATCAACGGAAATAATAGCTGAGGCTTTAAACTTGACAGTTGTAATCAGGGTCAAGAGACATTTTTAAAGTAAGTTATTATTCGACTCCTCTTTTCATTTAAGGTTTGGGGGTCAATCTTATTTCTGCTAGAGGGTTGCCGTTTAGAGGATAAAAATGAAAAAACAATTCTTTCCAGAATTTTATTTAGTTTTCAAATTGTCACCCTGTATATTGTTGCCTTGTAATTTTTAAAGGGGCTGCATATTGCTTTCCCCAAAGATGAATAAGGAGAACATTACATAACATATATGCAATGTTTTATTGCTAAGCGAAAAGTTATATATTTTTTTAAACTATAATATAACTAATTAAACAGTAATTAAAGACAAATTAGACAGCAATAATTATTTCTTATGCTATTAGTTTTCTTAACATTTTTATTGCTTGTTGTTGGGCGTATTTTAAGCCCTGCGAGTCTATTCGATAATTTCACTTCACAGTGTCAACGTATTATTGGTTCAAAATCCAGTTTGTTAGGCGATCCTATGCATTTTTAAAAATTATTTCTTCTGAGTTAACATCTTCTACAAATTGTTGTATTTCACGAGGTCGAAGAGGGAGTTTCCAAAAGTTTCCTTTGATGAGTAGAGTTCGTTATCTTCTAAAAGCAGGAAGTATTTCTTCTATATTTATTTAAATCCTTGTCCTGCCGATTTGGTGTTCCATCTTGTGAATGTCTCAATGATTGGCTTTGCCATTGTGGTACTTGAAAATAATTTGTCTTCATCTTTCTTCTGAGTTAACATCTTCTACAAATTGTTGTATTTCACGAGGTCGAAGAGGGAGTTTCCAAAAGTTTTCCTTGATGAGTAGAGTTCGTTATCTTCTAAAAGCAGGAAGTATTTCTTCTATATTTATTTATATCCTTGTCCTGCCGATTTGGTGTTCCATCTTGTGAATGTCTCAATGATTGGCTTTGCCATTGTGGTACTTGAAAATAATTTGTCTTCATCTTTCTTCTGAGTTAACATCTTCTACAAATTGTTTGTATTTCACGAGGTCGAAGAGAGAGTTTCCAAAAGTTTCCTTTGATGAGTAGAGTTCGTTATCTTCTAAAAGCAGGAAGTATTTCTTTCATATTTATTTATATCCTTGTCCTGCCGATTTGGTGTTCCATCTTGTGAATTTCTTAATGATGGGCTTTGCCATTGTGGTACTTGAAAATAATTTGTCTTCATCGTCCTTCTGAGTTAACATCTTCTACAAATTGTTGTTTTTCGCGTGGTCGAAGAGGGAGTTTCCAAAAGTTTCCTGGTTAACCCGATCCATGAAACCTCGTTCAAACAAGAAACTGCCAATCTCTACCCATGTTCATAAATTGATCAGATCCTCGGGTTAGATCCTGCTGACCAGAGTTGGGTCGTATTCGAATAGTCAGTATTCTGAATAGTATTCAGAATATATTTTTCCGGTATTCGAATAGTATTCGAATACATTTGTGTGTTTGGTATTCGGTATTCGGCAGAATACTATTTTGCTCAGTATTCGGGATTCTGTATTCGAATACTTTAGAAGTATTCGACGAATATTTTTTGAGTATTCGAATACCGGCGTTCCGAGTATTCGAATACCGAAAAGTGTAAGTAGTATTCGAGTAAGTAGTATTCGAATACTCAAAGTGTCATGATTTGAATAACAAAGGGAAGAATAATAGAAAAATAAAGAGGTAAGGACCTTTCTTTTGCTTTTTAATTTTGTCATAGGTTTTCTTTAGTAGTATTTGAATCTTTTCGTTTCCAGTATTCGAATACCGATTCCGGGTATTCATGTATTCGAATACTTTTTTCCTTCGAAGTATTCAAATATTCGGTATTTGAATACTTTCTTTTTAAGTATTCGTATTCGTATTCCAGTATTCTGCCCAACTCTGCTGCTGACCTAGGTGAAAGCTAGGGTTAGTCGGGTTAAACAGAAGTTTCAAAAGCAGCTGTAATAATTTATGTTATGTTTATTACAAGAGAAAAAAGGATAACAAACAATAATTTGATATTTATTAGTCATTTGCAGCTAAGTATTTTAAAAATCATTAAAAATAACTGCACGACCAAGAATAAAGCAAAAGGGTTAGGTTTTGTTTTGACTCAAAGCCGATGAATAGAGGCTAAATGGAACATACGTGTTCAGAAAATAACAAAAATCCCAGTAAATCTTAAAAATAGCAGATTGGATGTACTTTGAGAGACTAGGTATTTCAAATTGGAGAATAGACCTAATGATACATTAAAGGAAAAACAGATACCTATAATTTTATTAGCTTTTTAAATCCACAAGAAAAAAAAAAAAGATTAATCGCCGATATAAAAGGTGCGGCTATAATATCTCGTCATGCCAACTGAATTACCAAAGAAGGGAAACGTGTAACGCCTAAGGCATAGTTCATACACACCATAAACGTAAGAAAAACAAATGAATTATTACGTTTAGTTTCCACAATATTAAAACTGCAGATTCTTTCAGAAACCATCTGATTTTTACAGGTTTGGTACAATATTTAATTTCACTTGAAATACTTGAAAAAATATTGTAGTTAATAAAACATTTACTAAATGACAACAGAAATAAATAAAATTAAAAGGATAATTATTTTAATACTGTCTAACTATATCTTAACCCCATTTTGATTGCGAATAACATAAGAACAAATAAATATATCAAAATACGGTTTTGGAGAAAGCCTTAGATTTTTCAAAAGTATTTCTTTTATTATATTCTCTCCATTCTACAAAGAAACACAAACACAAAATGGCCAATTTTGCTATATATGGCAACGTTGTTATTTTAAATGGAACACCATATACAGACTACCATCGATTTAGTTTAAAATAAGCAAGTATATATTTTTAAAATAGGCCAATAAATTACATTTGGTTTATGCCCTCATTATTTTTATAAGTAAATAAAGTAGATGCAGCACCAAATTGAATATTTATTTTACTTTGTACTGTTTTTAAGCAGATTTTACTTAAAAAATTTCACTTTAGGGTGTATTTTATATTAAGAAAAAAGTGTTGTAGAAATGTTTTTGGTTTATTAATATTTTTTTTCCTATTTTTTTTAATTTTGTTATATAACAGTGTATCGTGTTTGTTTCTCTATTATATTTGGTTAATTTAAAACATTACCAGAAAACGAACTCGTGCGGAAAGAGCAATTTTCTTTGTAAGAAAATTATAGGTTCCTAGATCTTCGATTCTTAGTTTTCTTATTTTTGGTCTTAGTATAATCACTGTTGTGAGACCGTTCAATAAATAAATTACTGTCTGTTAGTACAATGTTAAACATATTTATCTTTTTTTTACCTGTCTTATATTAGGAATTATAAAATGAAATTAATTTGTGCAAGGAAGGAACCTATTTGTATTGATAATTCTCAATTACACCTTGCACCCCAATACGTGAAATTAAACCTTTATACAGACACTTTATAATTTTTTACTTTGAGTTCTATAAAATCTTTTAAAATATTTATATTCTAGTGCTTATTAGATAGTCTATGATGCAAAAAATTTAATGTTTGTAAACAATACTAATTAAACTGACTACTTCATTGTATTAAAAAACCTTTGGTTATAAAATTTCTGAATGCAGTTATTATTTTAAAAATATATATTTCTAGGTAAATATTTAAAACTAAATAGAATTATTAACCATGGATGGGCTTAGATTAGTATAATAATAATTTTATTAATTATGATTATAATAATAAGAAATAATATTACAATAAAAAATGTTGTTTAGTTAACATTTCTAGAATTTGCAACATATTTACCTACAGGCACAACCTGTGTAGTAAGTGTTTGTTAATTACTTCTTCCTAAGTTAAAAAAAAACTAAATACCAAGGATTTCTTGGCTTTGTATGATAAATGTCAACACATTGATTTGAATAATTACAGGATACATAAAATGAGAGAAAAATCTAATGGAATGTGGTGTGAACAAAATAATAGATTAAGAAGCTTAAAGTATTACTGCTTAAGAAATATACAGTGTATTCCTATTAAAACGAGCCACCCCCTCAATTATGTTAATTGTAACGAAGTCCTGAAATACATCAGTTTTTATTTTTAGGGGCACAAATTTTTGTGTCAAAATTTAGTTATCCCATCCTCCATCTACACTTACGTTTAAAAGTTCAAATGGAAAAAAAGTTAAGTGATACCTATCTTTAAGGGTTCTAAATTCTCTCTTTACCAGACTTTAGTTTTTAAACACGGTTAAGTAGTTTTCGAGAAAATATATTCGAAATATTTAGTATTTCTAACCCCTAAAACTTTTTTAAATTTTAAATTTAAATTTAGTATGTAGGTATATCACCTAAATCTGCATTTAGCTGTTTTCTATTACTTTTGATTTAAACCAAAATAACTTTGCCCTTCTCAGTTTAAATGGGACACTCAGTATATTTCTATTTATTTAAATAAAAAATAGCATTCCAAATACAATGACACTTCTTTTGGTAGTATTTAACAAGTAACCTCTAAATAGTAATAATTTTTAATCGGGAGTTCCATTACTGCAATAAATCTGTAAGCTTTGGGACAAGAAGCTAAATAAAACCTAGTGCTCCATTTAAAATATTAAATTTAGTGTCGTTTGCGGCTAAACCGGAAGTAACAGTAAACAAGTAAACCCATAAAATGGTCAATATGCATATTCCTACTTACATAATTTTATTTTGATAAAAGCAAAAAAGTTTTAGGGCTACAAACATTTTCGCGAAAAATACTAAACCGATTTTTAAAAAGTAAAGTCTGCTCCCCGGAAATGATAAAATAATGAAATATTCCCGTGTTTTAAGATTTCTTCTGTCGTTTGAACAAGATTTGTGTTAAATATTTTTAATGAAAAAAATGGACTCTAATTACACCACTTAATTCTACGTAAAAATGTAACATAAGTTTTTACTTTTGTTGTAAGTCACAAGGCAACTGAAACTCCAAAAATGAACCAAAAAAATTAATTTTGCCCTGTATGTCAAAAACTAAGACGGCCATAAAAATCTTCTAACGTCATTTTTCCTTTTATAAAAAAGAAGCAATATTTGGCGACATCCGCTGATTAAGATACTCGGCAATAGCAACGAAATCTGGACAACCTGTACAGTTTCATAGTATTGTCCTTAAATTATATGCGAACAATTTCTTTAGCGTCGATGTCTCAACCGACTAGTTTTCTTTAGGGAATGCCTACATTAATTTAGATATGTTTAAACAAATGTTGCCTTATGGTACCAAATTAGCTTTCAATAATAAAAACTGCATTCTTTGGTAAACCAATTAAAAGTTAGGTTTGTCTAGTTACCTAATACAATGAATACATTAATTATGTTAATTGTTTATATTCCTTTTAATTTCAACCCTATTTGGTTGCACTTCTTTTCACTTTTGTTGTGCCAATAACCTCTAACGTAACTATTATGCATTAATCAATTTATATCGAGGCGTTGCATACAAAGTAAAGTTATCAGATCGTGACATTAAATTATTGCAGTAGTTTGGAATTTATTGATATTTATTTTGGTTAATTTTTGTTTAAAAGATAATTATATAACAAATTTAAATGCATTTTATATTAGTTTTCTAATTTAGAATTACATAGGTATCACTAGATACCGAATAATAAAATATTCAAATCAGTGGCGTAGCTAGGCGCGGACAAAGAGAGCCCTCCCACAGCCTTGCACTTCAAGAGGCCCCATGAGACCCTTTTAAAAGCAATGCCACCCCTTTTAAAATCCTTGTTTATTTTTAATTTAACTAAAAATTTAAAAAATGTTGGCCACACTTGTCACAAACTGTCAACTTGAGGCGTAATATATGTTCCAAGTAAGGCGTATTTTCTTTCTTTCTTATTGTAGCTAAAATCGCATTTTATGCCCACAAAAACCCCACGCACCTATAATTCGTTTTCATTTGATTTTAATGAACTTATTCATAGCAGCGATGCTAGTTTCCTTAAGAGAACAACAATTCATCAAACATTGTCATAAACAGTTTGTAAGTCAAACAAACTTGTCTCTTCTGTATAATTCAATTTTCAAAATGGCAAATCCAAGCGATAATGAACTACGAAATATAGTGTGCAGTAAGTTTAGACACCGAAATGTATTAAAAAAAGAGTTACATGCCTAATAATTTTATCTTAGCGTAGATTCATTATGTCAACAAGGCTGTAATTATACCGGAACATTAAATCTGTGGGCACCACAACACAAAAATTCTGAAAGCAGCAACGGACACCATGGAGCACAGCCTTTGTAGTCCGGGGCTATCAACAGGGTCGCAGAGAGCCAGAAAAACGCAAAGACAGCTAGGCGCGATCAGTCTAATACGAAACGTTAGTCTCTGGGTGTGGACTTTTAATGCAACCAAAAACTGTCGTAGTTTCCAAGCAGCAAGGGCGCGTGGTCTCCGTCAACACAAAATTAATGGAGACGCGCTCCATGAGCGAGGATCGAGCCAGCCAAAGGCCTGCCCTGTTTCAGTCACCCTGGTAGACTGTTATATGGCACAACAGTGATCACGCTTTTCAACTGGGGGATAGCAAATCGGATGTAGATGCAATGTTTTACTGGATGAATGTAGGTTCAGTTTGTAAGGAAAGTGATGGAAGAATGTTGGTCCCGAGAGCAAGAAATGAACGATAATTCAATGTAAGAAGAGAGTACATGGATGCAAGAGTACCAGCCTTGAAGGTGGAGGACCGCTTGTGTGGGGGTGGTGCGATGTTGAATGGGAGAACAGATTTGGTTATTTTGGTGGGAGAATCGATGCAATGCTGAGCAGGCTCGAGACAGCGTGGTAGGATATTGTTAT
The DNA here is from genome assembly GCA_014170235.1 of Listronotus bonariensis. NCBI lineage: Eukaryota > Metazoa > Arthropoda > Insecta > Coleoptera > Curculionidae > Listronotus > Listronotus bonariensis. The sequence continues at coordinate 160,524 of JACEGR010000544.1, forward strand.
TGCCCTTGGGCACAAAATTTTGGAAACGATTTTGTCTCTTGGTGGATGTTAACGCTCGTCCACATAATCAGTACTGTCCGGGCAGTCTTGTTGGATAACAATATCGAAAGAGACTGATTCGGCCTGCAAAGATCTGCCGGATAAGTAAATGTGTGGATAGAACACGTATGGAGCTGGATTGCAAAGAGAATCTCGGGAGATCGACGGAGAGCATAACTTTGATCAACTCGGATGACATGGCAAATGCGATAAGAGTGAAACGGAACGATACTCCCTGTGACTCTCTTTCTTGCAAAGCTTTAGTGATCAGCACGCCAAGCGTAGAAGTTAGGGAGTGGCGTCACGGGACCCAAACATTACTAATTTCAATGCTTTTTGTTTGTTGGTGCTATAATCACTTCTATCTGTTGTCAGTTTACTGAATGTTATTTTACGCAAAGATTAGTGTACACTTTATCCAATGAGAATGTTTTATTCTTTTAACGTTTGGTGTAAAACATGTGTAAAATGGACAATGGAAACCCTAAACGTTGCATTTTATCTAGGATTCCAGTAAAACGACTTGCAGGTCAACGTCTAGGGTCATCGAAAAACAACATTATTCTAACAAGTAAAACATTTCGCATATCCTGAAATGGCAAACAAAATTAAAACATTTAAATTTTTTGGGAGCACTTTGTTGATCACTCTAGATCATGTGTACAAACACCAAACTCCCAACACAAACCTGAACTTGGCCATTTTTAAAACAGAACACACACATATGGGCCCTTTCATGCGTCTAACAATTTTGTCCCTATATTTAGGCCTTCCACAATTTACCCGGACACTATAATTGGTCAACTTAAGAATCACATCACATTTTGTCTCGCCCGACCCTTCCTTACGAATGCATGAGTATACATTATACATGACACAGTTTCTCTTAACTCATAAAATGCCTGGGGCATAAGTAAAGTTAATAAATATTTAACAAAGTCAACAACCGAAAACAGCGACATTGGTCGGTCGAAAATCAAAAACTAATAACATAGAGGATGATTTTGCCTTTCAAGTTTTAAATCTTATTGTTCTTTGTAGAAACCACACGTTAATCCTTTATTTTTCCTAGAAATAACATACACACAAGTAAGTTACATACTTATTTCCATCTCTACAGATGATGAAAAAGCGGATAATGCTACGCGTCTGGATATTCCCAGGCATCTACAAATCTCAAAAACTATGCATCACCAGTTGCGCTATCTAACGCCAAAATATTATAGCACCACACGCTAAACCCACCTCGCCCACACAGACACAATGTTTAAAAATTGCATGTTAAACATTGCGGTATATACTTGTCCAACAAAAAAATTGGACGCGTTTCTTGAAGTTCCGGTCCGACACCCGAAACATTTGACATTGACCCGCTGGGCTGGACGCGCCGCTTCCATATATGGCGGTATAAATATTCTTTGTTAGACTCGTCAAAATGAACCCCTCTAAAAAGTTTTAAAAGTGTTATTATCATCAAGTAAATTTCTCATTACTGGCCCAGGGACTCATTACACGACATAAACCAAATTATAGGCAAGAAAATGACAGGTATAAATGTCAAAGTGAAAGATAGGCACCATTAAAAATAAAAAGGGTGTTTTGTGGCCTATTAGTTTGACATTCAACCTGTATCTATACGAGTCCCTCATAATTAGAAACAATATAATGTAGATAAATTATGTTATTTTAGAACGCTTATTTTACGGTCCCTTTTTTATCTATTTGTTTAATAAACTGATTATTTGAAAAAGGATTGCTATGTTCACAATATTTCAGTTTTCTTCCTCTCCAGAATAATAAAAAAAATAATAAAAAAATATTGGCTGTTTGATTTAAGTATTTTAGTTTAAATATAAATATTTTGAAGTCAACCAAAATCACTACTCGCAAAAAAAATTAAAAACGACTTCATAACAATAATAAAATTAACAAAAAGAGTAATAAAATTATAAAAAAATAATCAAAAAAAAAAAGTCGGGCAATTCCATGTTATAGTATTAAAGTATAAAAGTTTTAAATAACACTAATTAACTGAAACATTTTTCCAACGTCTAAAAGATGTTTAATAAAAAAATAGAAAACGAAAATTGCAAACTATAATAAGGAAGCAATTTGTAGCGATATTCTCTTAAACATCTGCTCAAGGCCATTGTAGACACAAATAAACAAACGTATAAAGTCAATTAATCCTTTTAAGTAGGTACTTAGAGAAAGTTGCTTTACGATCTTTATATTATTTATTTATTCTAAGAATATTTTCCTTAAGATGATCATCTAAAATTTGTTGGAGAAACTATTTATTAAAGACGCAATTACGGGAAAAAGTTAATAGATTTGACGAAGAGAAGACACATTCAATTAATGAAACGGCGTAAAGATGCATTTGAAAATAAATGCAGAAATTCGTTAGGCACCTGGTAGTGTTTAATTTAATTTTCATTTGTTTAAATTTATAATTACAAGTAGTTTGAACGCGACGAATTTCGACGACTCTCTTTAGCAGTTAAATATTAGCGCATTCGTCATACCGTAGAGGAAATTTTATTGACAAAAAACATTTTGTTTTTATGGAAAAATTGGCAGCAAAAGAAAAAAAAACTAGTATTAAAAGGTCTCAGTATAGGACCTTTAAAAAAATATCTTGTAAATTGTTACAGTACTCTCTCAAGACGGGCCGAAAAGTTTGCATCAATTTTAGGCGAAGAACCAATTCTAAAACGGTATTTACCAATCGGTTATGCTGACATTTAAACAATGTATTTTATACCTCGAAGTTGTCACCAATTATTACCGTGGTTATAATTGGTTGAACGCCTAAAATTGATGTTGTTTAGCATTTTAAATATATAAATTTAGAGTAAGTTGTGACGTCACTATTTTGTTATCTAACAACATGTGGTATACAGGGTTGGTAAAAAACCGGTGGATTATCTCAGTAATCGTCAAATATAAATTAACCAAATTTTGTGCCAACCCCTTGGCACCTCAACTAATTATAAAAAAATTTAAAAATTGTATCTGGAAGGTTGCCAAGTTTATAGTTTTCTCTGTAGGTTGGGGAATTTTAAAATTTTAAATGGAATACCCCAATTTTTATTATTGTAATCAATTGCTTGTATCAACTTTTTTATGACCTGATAATTTCGTGTTTTTATTCCTGCCAATTTTTGAGATATGACATCATGCTTTTTTTTTAAATTAATACAAAACCGTCTAGGTATGGTGAATTATCTAAAAATTATTCAACCAATATTCGTTAAAATTAGTACAGCGGTGAAACTGGACCTTCTAAATTTAATTTTAAAACATTGCAAATGTAGTTCCTGAATTTAAAATGTTTAGTTACTCTCTTTACTAATTTTGACGAATTTCGGTTGGTTTGTTTTTGAGATAATTCACCATTATTAATCGTTTCTGTATTCAAGCTTGATGCCATAGCTTCAAAATAAACAGAAGTAAAGAAAGGATAATATTAGGTCATAATAAAGTTGATAGAAGCAATTGATTACAATAATAAAAATGGGGTATTCCATTTAAAATTCTTCAACCTAGAGAGAAAGCCATAAACTTGGCAACCTTGAAAATATAATTTTTAAATTCTTCACGTTCAGTTACCCCTTACCTAACTGTAGCTGAGATATAAAAAAACATTTTTTGAATATATTTGCACTTTTTTAGAATTATCGAAGTGATGGAAATAGGCTACCCCTATTGTGTTTGCTTACCAAATTAAAAGAGACTTACGCATTACCTTAAAAATTTAGGTAGACTGGTTTATTTAGAATGTTTTTTAAGTTGTATTTTTTCGGTAAAGTTACCAATTTAAAATAAAAAAATAAAATGTTAATTATCTTTATTTGATATTATCTTGGTAGTTGGTATTGTAGTAAATTTTTTCGCGATATCTCCCTAATGCTTGACTTTTGACCCCATGTTTATAAACCAAATTACCCTTTAATTTAAACAAGGAATCACCTACTAAAATTTTAAGCATTTCTTGGAAGCACCATGTATAGATTATGCAAAAAAGCTTACTTTTTAATAGAGTACCTATTATTTATGTTTTTTTTTTGGTTTTATCCCCCAGATAACCTACATTTAGATCCGCAGTGGCAAGAAGTATTTTTCGGATTTTTACGACCTCGCGCAGTTGGTAGACGAACATGCGCACTTAAAAGCCGTGGCAAAATACAAACACCGGCACCCTGTACCCTTCGTCCGCGGTCTGACCGTAACGTACATTAGCTACCGTACTTCGAACGGAAAACCAGGACGCCGTCAACAAATGCTTTCCTATAATGCGGATATTTTGTTTGAAGCCGGGTGCGTTTACTCCTCAACTGGCTTGCGCACAAACCGGTTTTTTTGCCCATGAAATGTAACATCGAGATCAGTGTTTTACCCCTCGACCGAAAGTGGGAATTTTAACACTCTGTAATTTAAAAAGTAAGACGTTTAGGGCATACATTAATTTAAAAAATTAACTAAAAATTATTTGTCGCTAGAGTAACTGGACACACTGTATAAAAATCTATCCTTTAAACTATTTTTATGCTTGTCACATTAAAATGACTCTAGTCAATGAGTCTAACCATATTTAAATATGATTAACTGCTTTCAAGCACGGACGAGTGATTTAGGTCCATCACTTTAAATTGTTGAAAAATAAACAGTAAGGAAGTCCGTAAAAACAACACCTATTTTAATAGCAAAATTTCTCATTAACTGGTTGTACACCTTATTAACAAAAAACTTTGTTAGTAAACCAAACAACTACTGTTAGCAATAAGTTAGTTTAAAATAATGGTAATGTTTGCAAATTTAATAATAACAATAAAGAAATTAAATTAATTTGTTTATTAAAATGAATTGTAGGTTTTACACCTTTAATAATAAAATAATTTTCAATTTAGGAATTTCATTCTACATCAATATTATTCATTTATTAATTCCCGTTTTTAATCCAAAATCTAATAAAAATAAAAATAAATTCTTTACTTTTTTCCCAAAGTATAATAAAGAATGTATTTATGATATTTGAAAATTATAAATTGGTAGTAAGTACATTTGTATTCATAAAAAAATTAATGCAAAATCTAATATTTTGTTATTTTTCTTCTATTCAAAACTTTTATAAATCAAATTATTTAGACTCTTTTAAATTTTTAAAAATAAATTAAAAATATCAGGTTCGTCACTATTAGCTGGGCAACGACGTCCAAAGATTAGAAATATTTAACACGCGACGTCTCAACACAGAATGTATTTCTGGCGGGACCTTTGTACTTTTTGTATGTAAAAAGAATTTAAAATTTTAAAGATACGTGTCACTTAACTCTTTTTAAACCATTAAGTTTTGTGTTGGTGTGAAGGGATTAACCCTGAACAAATACATAATATGTGTCCCCTAAAAGTGTAAATTTTTTGGGGGTTTTTCTTTATTTTGTTTTAGGAAATTTAGGATAATATTTTGCTTGCACCAAAATAAATATCATTAATTACAAATTTAGTTGTTTCAGAAGGGTTACGGCCAGCAAAATTTTATGCCAGCCTGGTTTTTTAATTGACATTCACTGTGTGAACTCAGATTTTAACCGAAAAGCTATTACAACAATAAAATCAATTTAATCAATATTTATTTAATTATATATTTTTTAAAGTAAGTAACCGAAATCATTTTTATTTAAATAAAGCTTGCTTAATTAAGTTGTATAAGGTACAGAACAAGTATAAACTTTCAATGTTACGCTTAGTTCACTAAGACGATAAAAAATACATTACAATTGACCAGTTTTGATTATCCGAGAGAGCATTTCCTTTGCAATCTTTTAACAATAAATTATTTGCCAATAATTTGAAGTATGGTTTAGTTTATTTCGTATTTAATAAATTCCTTTTTCAAAACCGCTGAATGCGCATTGAGGAATTTTGAATAATGAATTGCTTTGAGTTAGTTATTATAGATTTGTTTCAAAAAAATGTAACGTGACTTTCAAGATATAATAAATAAATAAATTTGTTAGTGAGTTAAAATGCTTCTTCGAGAGCTTCTTGCCTACAGGAAAACTTTAGGCCTATTAACGTTACGAAAAAAGGTGATTCCTTTATAAAAGTCCTGCTTGATGTAAAAATAAATTTTCACAAAAAATAACTGTATGTTGGATGTACAGAGTGGCTTAAAAAAACTGTTTTTTCCTAAATTAATATACAGGGTATTTTCAACTACGGTTGCGAAACTTAAAAAAGTGATTTCTTATGTAGTTTTATGAAGAAAAATTCCTATAAACATATGTTCGGAGTTGCTTCATTTCTGAAATAGAGAACGTTAAAATTTTTATAAAAATTAATATTTTATAACCATCTTAAATGCCTTTAAACCAACTTGGTTAAAATTTGGTACGTTTTAAATGTGTTTTAAAAGTGCTTTGTGAAGCTTTACATAGATTGACTTTATTGGGTCCAATAGCGTCTTAATGGGCACAACAGCCAATATTTAGAGAAAATGTACGCCACTGGCTTCTTATATAGTTTTTTATACTTTTTTTCGTGTATATGCAAGTAAAAATTTTTATTGTGGTACATTTTTTTGGATCTGTAAAAAAGCGACTTTTTAAAAAATAATTAGCGGTTTTTATATTTCAGAAGCGAAGCAACTCGGACATTATAAAGCTTTTCCTAATAAAATGGCCAAAAAACCCTTTAGAGTTTGGTACCGTCTTTGGGAAAATAAGCTGTATTTTTAATTAGAACTAAGTCAGTTTTTAGGCCACCCTGTACATCCAACCTACAATTTTTTTGTGGAAATGTATCTTCTCATCAAGCAGGACTTTTTATGAAGAGGCATTTTTTGTAAAGTTAATAATTAAAAAGTTTTCCATTTGGTAGAACTTCCGAAGACACGCTGTATAAGCAAAAAACTATAAAATCTACAGTTTGAGCCAAATTAAACTTGCACACTTTTTTTTTTATTTCTAAAGGGCTGATGGGTAGATGTGTTTTTAGATTTGCCAATTTCGGTTAAACAGATTTAGGCCGGTTTGGACTTACAGGACTTTTTCCAAAATGGTGTATTGAACCCTATTGCAAAAGAAATTGGATTTGGCTACAATTGAGCAATCACGTTTTTCTTGTAGACAAACTATAAAAATGATTTAGCAAAGCAAATTTGTCAACAATTTAAGTACTGAGGAATTATGATTATTTTTTAATAAATGGTGCGCCCCATAAAGCATGCATTTCTCTCGGATTTAACAGGAAACTTTTTTTAGTGTACTTTTCCAAATCAAAAATGTAAATTACCATGGTTCTAAGTTGGATACTGACATGCTAACAGTAATTTAGTTTTAAAATAAACGTATTAGCCTAATTGTAGATAATATTCGATTTCTTTTGCAACAGAAGTTAATTGCATAATTTTGGAAAAGTTCCGTAAGCTCGGTCCTGTCTAAATCTATTTAACCAAAATTGGCAAACCTAGAGAAAACATATCCACCTATTAGCCCTTTAAAAATAAAAAAGATAGATACAACCCAAGATAATAAAAATCATTAGTTAAAAAGTGTGCAAGTTTAATTTGGCAAACACTGTCAAATATAAAACAATTAAGAAAGCAAGATATTTTGACTGTACTATACACTGTGTGATCCAATGAAAAGTTTTATTCATTTACGAAAGTTGGTACATAATTTCCAACTATTTTGGCAGAGGGTAAGTTTTATTAAAAGTCCAAACATATGCAGGGTATGACAAAACAATTAAAACATGTTTGAGGGTAAAGTACCCTTATTAAAAAACACAAAAAAGTTAGGGTCAAAAGTTTTGACCAAAAACGAAGTCATGGCCATAACACTTCCTTTTTTTATTTTGGAAAATTATAAAAATTACCGTTTTCTACACTTACATAATTATTTTAAACATATTATTTTGTTATATTATACGGGAGCTATTTAATATTAATAAAAATAAATACATTTCTATAAAGCTATAACTTAGTAACTTTTTATTCTATATTGCCTTTGCTTTTAACGTTGTCTCTATTATTATTTTTTTAATACTTTCTACTATTAAACAATTTTAATTTTTTAAAATTATTTAAGCCTAAAGTGCTTTAATTTAATTGACAAGATTTAAATTTAACAAAACTAAAATACTTTAAAACAGTCAAACAAATGTGTTAATTACTAATTAGTTTTTGCAGACATTATAAAAAATTGCTTGGTGCAAATTAAGAATATGTTCTGTCTTATATTCTTCATAGCAAGATAGGGAGAAATTACCATTGGTAATAACAGATGGAAATAATTGGACTTAATTGCCTTTTTTTGTTAATTTCCTATATCTAATTGGATTGTTTAAAAGAAAATTGTAAATGTTTAAACTACGCTTAGAAATAATGAACGTTTAATTAAGTGTATATGTTTAGTGCCAATATTATACAAGATATAAAGTTTAAAATATTTAACGAAATTATTAAAGTTTATATATATAGTTATTACTATTTAAAACAATGCAATGGTTAAAATGTTCTTTGATATATATTTTTTAATTTCGTTATGCTAAAATTATTTTATAAATATAAATATTAAAATAGCATTTTTGTATAGGCATAAACATAAAAATTAATTTTATTACTACCTGAACTACAGAAATTGACCTCAATCCAAACTCTATGTTTTGGTGAGTTATTTATAAAAAATAAAAAAAATAGTTACAGTGGTTGTGCTATTTTTTTATATTAAATTCTTACATAATCATCCTTTTGCTTCTTTTTTTTCTTAGTTTAATTCAATATTTTTTAGTTTCGCTTTAGTAGTGCTATTTGTTTTGACAATACGTTTACTCAACCTATCAAAATTACATTTATTATATATTTTTTAAAATTCCTAAGAATAAAATGCAAGAAACAAAATGTAATTAGGAATTTTAAATGACGCTTTTATACCAAATCATACTTTGAATTTTTTAACATATTTTAAGAATTTTATACCAGTGACAACGAAATTAATAGCCAGCAATTTATTTTCTTCAGTGCAACCGTACAGTTTTCAGATTTAGGGACATTATATTTATTATCGGATGCCAATTTTAGATATAGCATCTGTGTATTACTTCCGGCTTAACCGGAAGTGATAGAAAGCTTTTTTTGATATTTTAAATGGAACACCCTGTATGTTTAATAATTTGAATTCTACAGGTCATTTCTGATTTAAAATCTTTGATATATTGATAACCTAACTCTTTTTTGATTTTTGGAGAAAACGCAGTTTAAAAATAAACGACAGCACATTATTCAGTATTATGACAAAAAGATGAACATCGCAAAAAATTAAAATGCTTAAATAGTTCTTTAAAGAATATACCAGGAACCTTTATAATACTACTTCCTGTTTACCCGGAAGTGCTGTAAAATTTGAAATTCTAAGTATGATAACCTTGATAATTTTAATGGAATACCCTGTATTTTCTAGATTTAATTTCTTTAGGCTATTCCTGATATAAAACCTATAATATACTCATAACCTAACTTTTTTAGTTTTAGAGAAAACTGAGTTTTAAGGTCCAAACGACCTCACAATAGAGAGTTTTGTGGATATTTTGTCGTCGTCTGGACGTTGCAAGCATAAATTTTCTCTAAAACTAAAAAGAATGAGCTATGGGTATATTATAGAGTTCTATATCAGGAATAGCAAAAAAATATAAATCTTAGGGAAATATACAGGGTGTTCCAATAAAATTATCAGGATATCATGCTTAGGAGTTTAGACACGCAGCGCCCGATCAAGCAGGAGTAGTATTATAATATTTATCTAAAGATAGGGTCTTTTAAAGAACTGGCTGAGCATTTTAAATTTTTGCGATGTTCGGTACATTTTCCCATAAAATGTGCTGTCGTTGGATGCATTTTCAAGCCATCTTCTCCAAGGCAAAGAGTGTAATGTTATGAATATGTCTAAAGTTTTATATCGAGAATGACCCGTAAGAATTCTCAAATTCGAAAACATATACGGGGTGTTCCATTAAACATCAAAGTTGATATCACTTCGGTTGAAACCAGAAATTACTTACAGATGCTATTATATGCAAAATTGGCATCCAATATTACAATATAACGTCCTAAATTGGAAAACTATATGATTGCACTGAAGAAAATAGAAACCAACTGGATGCTATTCGTTGTCACTTTAACTATATTAGGAACAATTCTGCTCTTGCAATAATATAATAGAACTTAGGATTACTTTGAGAAATACATTTTTAATGAATAATAAAAAACTCAAAAAAAACTTACAGAAAAGGTTGCAATCCCAAACATAGGTTCAAGGGCTTCCGGTCAAAATGATTTTATAATTATCTAATCATAAAATAAGTTTTTAACGAGGTGCCAGACGTGAACTGATCCCTTGAACGCGCCTCAAAAAGTAAATCTGCAAGAGCAAAAATATCTCTTCGTAATATATAAAAAAGTTTAACTTTCTAAAAATATTTATTAACTATCTTTATTCTGGGGGAAGAGCCGAATAATATTTTGTTTAGAGAATATTGATGTTGCATGTTACAGCGACCCTGTCTATTTCAGATTTTATTTAAATATTACAAAGTGGGTAATAAGAACGGGCCGGATTAATTTATTTTTAAATAAAATATAGTTTACCCGATAATGGTCTTCACTTTTTCTAAAGCACGGACAAAGTTCTCTTGAACTTCTGTGAGTGCTGCTACTGCAGCGGTAACACATTCAAGAGTTGCCACTATAATCAACGCAGCATTAAACAAAATTCCCTTGTAGTTTTGCGGTATTTCGGGTGGTTAATTTTTCAAATGTCGTCATGTTCTAAAATTAAAAAAACATATTTTTTAAATAATTTTACCGATATAAAATTATATTTCTTAAAAAATCGGAGATTTTATAATTCAAATATTTGCCATATATTTTTCTTAAATGATTTTGGTCAAAAGGTTATAATCTACAAAAGTAAATTATTTTTATTAGATATTTGATGGGCGAGCAAGGATCTTTCGTACTCATTCATCTTTTCTTTAGTAGCCATAATTAACAGCAATTTACAAATTCTTTTTACCGGAAATACAGGGGGTCAATCCAAAACTGTCACATTTGCATAAAAAGCCAATGCTAAAGCGCAGATATGGTTTTGTGTATTAAAAAAATATATTGACTTTTCATGCAAATGTGACAGTTCTCGCATGACCGTTTCTCTACTCCGCTTTTTACTTTTAAAACAGTATGATTTGTTTTTTTAAAGTTAAATTAAGAATGGTAATTTAGTGATTTTATATAGGGTTAAAATATTTTTAATTTATACACAAAAATTGTAATATTGGCGTTTTTTAAGGCCGGGGTGGAAACATCTGGGAACCCTAAGTTATACAAAAGTGCTTATCGCAGATCTATAAAGTATTAGCTATGTGGTTTTTGAACTAGACTATTTTTAAAATTAAATTGCAACCGAACTAAAAATTAGAAAATAATTTTTCATTACAAAGAGTTTGTCACTTCAGAGTAAAAGCGTGGGGTGCATTTTACTATTTTTTTCATAACTTTTCCCTCATAGATATTTGCAAATAGAATAATTATAACATTTAATATATTAAGCACCCCACGCTTTTATTCTGAAGTGACAAACTCTTTGTAATGAAAAATTATTTTCTAATTTTTAGTTCGGTTGCATATAAAAGCGTGTTTTTTAGTTTTTTAAACTATTATTTATTTTTCATTTTTAGTTCGATATATCAATTAGTTTTTTAAAAATAAATGCTCCAGTTTATTCACTAAAAAATTCCTTCGCCATTTTGTCAAGAGTAGTATTAGGACACAGAGGATCTGTAAAGGAATTTATTTATCCTGGCGGTCCTAATCAGGATAACGGGATACTGTTTTTAAATTATTGCATTGTCATCGGTCCTTGATACGTGTGCAAAGTTTCAAAGAAATTGAATCGCTGGGAGTTGGTAAAAATTAGGCTCAAAGATTCCGTTACATAGATAGATAGATAGATGAGATAGATACAACCCAAGCTAATAAAAGAGTTGGTTTTGTTTTTAATGTTGTTAAATTTCTTTGACCACGCACATAGGTCATCAATAAAAATCAGGCCATTTTGTGCCATCAATACAGCCTGACGTGGCTATTAGTTGGCCAGCCAATGGGAAAATCTAAAATACTCAACAGAGTATTCCACATATTTCTTTAGTGGCCCCCATTTTATTTTTAAACACACAGTGTTCTCAAAGGTAAAACTTTGAGATATAGTTATTGATGCATAAATACTTTATATTTTTAAAGTAAAATTGACAGATAAAAAAAATTTCTAGATGGTTGTTGGGCGCTATCTTGAAAAAAATGAATTTGAAAGGGGAGTCTTATGGCACAACAACAACATTTTAGCTCTCACAGTGATAAGTATTACTTTTAAAAAATCATAGAATATAAAGTCAATATATTCACCAATACAACAAATTGGCGGGACTAAAAATTACCATTATGACTTGGATGACTTATAAGCACTTCAGAAACTACTGAAACCTGAATGTACATAATGTAGTATTTTCTTAAGCTCTTTTACAGATCGCAATGATGATACTAGGAGAATACAGAAGGACAAAGGTACGTTTTTTTTTAACAAGGCACCTTGTATATTATATCATTTAAAAGATCTTTAAAGCGCTTTAAAAAAATACCAGTCAGCTATCATCTAACTTTATTAGTTCGAAAAATATTACTCATTCAAATGAGGAGCCCCAGGTAGTTTTCAAATACCGCCATTTTGAAGTAAGTATGTATATTGTCTTTATATTTATTCGGAATCGGGTTTAAAGTACTCATCAGGGCTCTATCATTAAAATGTTGAGACCCCCTCATTTCCATTTAATTTTTTAAGAGTAGCGCAGTCATATCTTAAAATTTTGCTCACATCAATTTCACTCTTAAATGTAGTATTCAGCAATTTCATATTCAAAGTTTCAATTTTAAGGGTAATCCGTTCAAAAAATAAAGGCGAGGAAGGTATATTAAAAAAGAAATGCACTGTATATAAAAAAACTCTTTATTAATTCTAAGGAAAACCTATGTTTCATGGCTATACATTAACACCGTCCATTTTTAAAATTTGTTCATTAAAGTTAAGGTCTTTATTAGCTCTATCACATCAGCCCAAAATCAGCAGAAATACCAAATGTTCACAATCCATCTCATCTAAAGTAAAAGACCTGTACCCACAAGTGGTGGTTATGCATTTAATGTAGGTACGGATTAGAAATAGTGTGCGGTACTCGCAGCTCATTTGTTTTTCTATAAGGCGATAAAGTGACAGTTAATTTGCGATTGAAGCAATGTGGGATAAGGAAAACGATGTTTATTATTATTATTTTTAATATTACTTGTGAGTTTGTTTTAATTTTATGTAAAAAAATATTTTTATTTATAAGCTTATGGAACCTTATATTATTAAATTAAAAACAGTGAATTTAAAAGGTTGGGAATTAGGGCCGGGCCATGCCAGTGGTGCTAGGCGCTAGGCACCAATGCTGCTGGGCGAAAATTTTTTGAAATAAAATTATTATTAATTATATTTTAATTATTGAGGTATCTCACTTAATCCTTATTTTCAACATATTTGATTTTATATCAAAAATTTCAGTGAACTGATTAGACACTATTTACAAATAAAAAATAAATTACTAATTTATAGGTAATTTCTATAGAAAATAAAATGTATTAGGTTATATTTAGTGATTTATTTAAGATTACTAAAAAATACTTGAAACTAAAAACATATCTTTGTTAAGACAAAAGAAGCTTAAAAACTTAATGTAAACATGTCGAAACGTCTTGGTTTTTGAACTACAGGGGTGCTAAAGGCTTTAAAATTATCGGTATTTTTTATATTACCCTGTATACTAACTTTAGATATTTTTAATAAATTTCGGAGATGTCTCCTACTCATTAAAAACATTTTTCAATACACAACAAAAGAATAATTTTCACCAGTGTTGTTTCATGGGAGTTTGGAGTAAATATTTTTAGAAAAAATAGTTTGCCTGCATTATCTAAAAATTAAAATTATTTTTGGATTCTCCTTAACAAATCTGATTTTTGATTTTTTTAATTCGGTGTACGGTTTTCGCGTAAAAATTTCTTTGCGTGGCTAATTCGTATTTAGTATAGGGTACACATATTAGGAGTATGGCTTTTGCTTATAGTTTGTAACCAATTATTATATAAAACAGAAGTGGCAACTCTTTTGTATTGACCATTATTTAAATAATTTTTCTCAAAAAATAGGTTAAAAGGTGATATTAATTAGCGTAGAATTAGGTATGTATGTGGATAAACATGCTAAGAAATAGTTACTAGGTACCTATATACGCAAAACACTGTCCATTAAATTAAAAATAAGTCAAGAATAATTTTTTTTTTGAGTTAAAAAAAAATAAAAACACATTTTGGTTTATGAAAATGCAGTTGCGTACTATTTCTTTAAATATTTAACCCTCATGGACGACACTGGTGTGACTAAGAGACGTCCCCCCTTTTTTTTGAAGGAGTATCAAAATTTATTATAAAAAAACTATTTTCTTTCTAATATAACCTGTAGTTTTAAAACTGTGACTTTTGGACATATTTTCATATAAAGGTTTTTCCTTATAAGATTACACCTTAAAGTTTATTGGTAAAGTAAATCCACGTACAGACTTGGATACAATCGGCGAAAATATTTGTTGGCCGACTATACACTTGAATGTTGCACATCGGTCGGACCGACTTGTTGCAAACGCCATGGCAACATCGGTGGGCGTTTTCATCCATAGGAATCGGCAAGTCGCCTGTTTTCCTTCTAATATCGAAAACTTCGGCAGGTTTGTACGAGCTTTAAAACTAGTGTGGACGCGAAAAACTTCTATTTGCAAATGTGGGCCAACTTTGTTGCTGAAAATTTTTAGAAAAAGATACAGTCGGCCGACAATGTTGTCCCGATTGGTATCCGAAGTCTGTACATGGCTTAAAACTAGTGTGAACGCGAAACACTTGTATCTGCAAATGTTGGCCAACTTTGTTCCTGAAAATTTTTTTGGAACAAGATACAGTCGGCCGACAATATTGTCCCGATTGTATCCAAGTCTGTACATGGCTTCATTGAACAGCCTGTATATGTATGTAATTGCTCTTTAGTAACATTTCTAGTACTATCTAATATCCCGTTTTACATACCGTTAAAGCAGCCATATTTTTATCTTATTAACTAAAATCATTAAAATTTACAAAGAACAAATTGTAAGATTACTTTCCTTTTTGATTTTTTCCAGCTTTAAAATTTTAATAAGGAGAATGTACTCGGAGCGATAATGAAATCATTACTGACAAGTTTTACCACAAGTTTGAGTTAAAAACTACAAATAAAATATTTGAGAAATTCTAACAAAATACTTAAAAGTGTTCAATTTAAACTAAATATCTTACGCCTTGATAAAGTCAATTAATTTGTAAAATTCACTGGTAGTAAACTAAAGCCAGAAAAATAACTTATCGTAGTACTAATAGAAACATTACTAGGCAAAATTTATTCCAATTTTTTATTTTAAACTGTAAATACAGTTACTAAATTTAACATTTTTCATAAGTTATTTTATTTTAGTAAATACAATGGACCGCATCAAGAGCTGCAATGAATTCTCTAAAAACTATAAACATTGAAGATTAATTATTAACGTTTAATATCATTTTATTTTACTGTAATCTTATTTAAAAATTTGGTTTAATTAATTTTAATTTAAAAGCTTGCGAGTTTGGTTTCAAAAATTAAAAGAAAATATAATTTTAGTCTTTTAAACTAAATATCACTTGCTTCTGCAGCTTTAAAATACACTGCTTTTTTGTAAGGCCAGCAAAGTTAAAGCAATGCTGGGTGCCGGGTCACTCATTGGGTGACCGCCAGTAAACACTTTTGTGTCCTCAAGTGATATAAAACTTTACGTCCTGTCTAAATCAACATGACTTTGACTTTAGTAATCATATTGAGCTGCCTGGTCCAGTAATAAAATTGATTTTATAATAAGATTTCTTTAAAAACCTTTATAGGCGGCTTTTCCTTGAGGAGTTTACCACAAATATTCATGCCATATATGGAGGCGGCGCTTTAACCCAGCCTTACTGCCTTTCACACTAGCGGAAGACGGATAGTTGTGCGACGAACCGACGATATCGAAGTGTATGGAGTCTTATGAGACCTTTTACACACACAGCCGACTTTCCGCGTTCTCAACATGTGAATGGTCTCATAAGACTCCATAAACTTCGCTAGCGTCGGTCTGTCGTCCACTAATGTGAAAAGGCAGTATCAATGTCAAATGTGTCGGGTGTCGGACTGGGCAAACGCGTCACATTTTTGTCGAACAAGTTTACCACAATATTTTCACATGCAGTTTTTAAACATTGTGCCAAAAATCGTAAGGGTACTTTCACCAAACCTACCTCAGTATGATACCTGAAACATGTGTTTAAGCCTTATGGTTTCATGACTGTAACTCTTACAATTTTCGCAAGTAATTAAAAATTACATGTAAACGTTGTGGTAAACGTTCGATCAAGAGTGACTCGTTCATCCAGTCCGACACCTGAAACATTTGACAATGACAGGCTGGGTTAAAGCGCCGCTTCCATACTATACAAAATACAGGGTGACCATTTGAAAACGAAACAGAGCTAATTTGGGGCACTCCGTCAATTTTGGATTTTGGGGGAATCATCTTTTGCTACTTTCACCCCCTGACTTGAAACCGTCTGGCAGTGGTGAGACTCCCAAAATTTTAAATGGAAAGGGGATCGAGTAATAAGTTATTTTAAAGGTCTCTTTCTTGACCCTGTTTACAACTGCAAAGTTTGGAAGTCTCCGCTATTATTTCCGTTGATATGACAGCTTGTCAATATTTGGATTTTATTCTATAATATTAAATTACATGTAAGAGCAAGCTACTTTAAACTCAGAGGATATGATAAGGGTTAAGCGATCTTCAAATTAGGTATTAGGTATCAATTATTCTTACTAGTGAGGGTGTGAATTCACCGATAAATTTTTTGGGGGTAAGTTACACCCTTGATTATCTCATTTTAAAGTATTATTTACGGGTCATTTAATATTATACATAAAATGTTTAAAACCAAAAAGTTTAATATTATACATAAAATGTTTAAAACCAAATTTTGACAAAGCTGTCATATCAACGGTAATAATAGCAGAAACTTTAAACTCGGCAGTCTTAATCAGGGTCACGAGACTTTTAAAATAAGGTGTCACTTGACCTCTCTTTCCATTTAAAATTTTGGCGATATGGAGTCTCCCCCTGCCTACCCTCTAAAATATAAAAAATGACGGGTCCAAGCGCTTTTCACTTAAATTTTTTTTTATAACAATACATATATATATATATATATATATATATTTAAACGTTAAATCATAAATTATTAAAATTAAAAAATATAACTTTCTCTTTATTATGCATACTACAAGTGATTTAAATTCTAAAAATTAAGTTATTTTGTGTTTTTGTTTAAAAATAAACTTTCCTTTTTTAAAAATTTAATTGTAATTTTTGCAGCATTTATGTACTATCTTAAGTAAACTGTAATTAATGTTGGTTGAGTCTAGCATAAAAAATAGTTCTGCCGTTTCTTAGATCAAAAATCTTGAATTAACGAATTCGTTACGCTGAAGCGGCAGTTTTCGTCATACCCATGAATTGCTGTTTGTGTGTGGTTCTTTTTCTTTTTATGCAATTTTGATTGGAGAATAACGCAAGCAAAAACAAATAAACAAAATGCACACACCAAATGGTTGTTGTGCGTTTTTGACTCAAGAGCCGCCCCTATAACTATAAAGTATTTGGCAATAACAATTGATTTCAAGCTAGTTAAAAGCTGTATAAAAAAGACTTTTAAGACATTCGCGGAGTCCAGTACCAGGTAGCGGATAAACTGGCGGTGAGTGGTACCCGGCTAAGCCAAACCTGGCGGCGCACCCTACACCCCGAGGCACATGTCCTTTGGGATTGTTAAGCTGATAAGGCTTGACGACGAAAAAAAAGTTTGGGGAACTATATGGTTAACGGAGTCAAAGATAATGCATGCACCAGGGTAAAAACCTTAATTTGCTATGATTTTTCCTGGTGTAAAATAAAAGAAGAACACATTTTGAAATGGATATTTTTAAATATAACGGTAATACAAGCGCTACTATATTAACGTTTTCATACATACAGTGAGGACCTGAAGTCCTTTTCGGCTCCATCTCAACTTCTGAACCGTTCGGTATATTTCTTTATGAAGCTGAAAACAATATTTTGTGACCAGGTCTGCAATTTTTTACATATCAATGACAGCTCTGGAATGTCAAGGGGACAGCTGGGGGCCGTATTGCGAAAAAAAAAAAATAAAAGGAAAGAGGAGTCGTGTGGCACATCAATTTAAGCTGCGAGACAGGTACTTTACAACCCCAGAACATAAAAGTTAATACCATCACCTACTATTAAATGGCGGTACTTTTAAAATTACTTAAATACCTAATTCTCGATGGCCACATTTCCGTAATAAAGTTAGATGTACTTAATGTATTATTGCTCTTAAGGCTCTTTTAAAGATCTTTTTGATGGTGATATATTGCGCCGGGTACATCAGTAAAAAAAAATAAACTTTTTTGCTACTCTGTATGTTACCACCAATCTTAAAGAGAGCTTTTACAAAATATCATATAAAGTCATCTAATCTTTATTAGTTTTGGAAATATGGCCATCCAAATCAGGTATATTATATTCTAGGAATGTAAAGTAATTAAGTTTAGGAGCTTTAAAATAATTTATCTCCATAAGACTCTTTCTTTTAATTTTGTTCTAAAATATGGCGCCCAGCTGTCACCTTGACATTTAGACCATTCATTAATATGTAAAAAATTGCAGACCTTGGTCATAAAATATTGTTTCAAGTTTCCATGAAAATATACCGAATAGTTTAGAAGTTAGAAGGGGGCGACGGACTTTAGGACCCTACTGTATAAAACTAATTCCAAACCTTAAAAATTCGCAAACGGTTTATTAATCCAAAACAGCTTTATTACGCAATACTGCCCCAACTTAACAAACGTTGCAACTTTCTTACGATTTTCAAAATCCGTATAGTCACTTCTAAATTCCAGACGTCCTGTACAGCTATGCAAATCATTTAAGTTTTAATAAGAATAAAAGTATGTGTTAAATTTATATTTCATTTATGTATCAATCAGCATATTGTTTACAGTATGTCAAGAACTTCTCGTTTTTTATTTAAATCGTAGACAAACTATCTCTTAAGGAAATCTCAAAATAAAAATGCTTGTATACAAGGTTCATTATACCATTGATACTGTCAATATAGAGAAAGTATTAAAAAAAAATAATATAGGAAGAAATTTAAAGTGTTTAATAATGACTTCCGTTATTTAATAAAGTTTTTTTATTATGTTTTGTGTTGACCAATGAATTTAGATGAATGATAAAAACGAAACCTTAGAATTAATATCATCTTTAAAGAAAAAATTTCTCGCCAGAAGATTAAAAATTCTAAAAGAAGTAGCAGAAAAATAAATATGCTTTTCAAGTTAAGATACTGTTATATTTGACACCGCTTGAAATTTCTGTAGGTACAGTGGGAAAATTTCGAAGAAGTCCTTACCCACCCATTGTTCATGAAAATGGGACATGAGGTATTAAGATCAGGTAAATGTGAAATCACTCAACCAACTACATTTCTGTACCTGAACAAACTGAGTAGCCATGAAGGCACTATCATCGTTTTGAAATGTGAGTGATCATGTAGTACTTGCTTTTATAAACGTTAAATGGGACAAGATGATCAAGATGAGTGCGTAATTCTGATAAAAGGGTATTACCTAATCTACTTTTGGCATGAAAGCAATTTCGGTAAAGTAGCATGGTGCCAAGGAGTACAAGAAACTTATTTTTTTTTAAATAAAGAGGGAAGTATGTTTTAAAGACCAATCGAATTACTACATAACGCCACTTTATTTTTAAAAATTTGCCCAGCTGCTCTAGACTAGCAATGTTAAAACCACACTGCTTGTACACTATTTAAACCTAATTTTTAGGTCCGAAACGGCTGGCTCTATTTTAAAAACAAAGAGGTGTTGAAAAAGAATTTTAAAAGGCCTTAAAAATAAGATCCTTGTACATTTCTTTAACCAAAATAAAAAAGTATGTCTGAATGTGGTAGATAATGCTTTATCAATAAAATTAAAAAAGAGTTTTGGACTTTCATTGTCTTTATTACATTTATTCACACAAAGTTTGGTGTAAGTGCAAACTTATCTAATATCTAGAGCTACTGATTTTATATACAGGGGGGAAACATTTACCTGTAATGGAGTTGGCTGTAAAGCGTGAAGTTAATCACCCAGGACGCCAGCATCGGTGCATTTTAAGTGGCTTCCAAATGTCTGGTATTTTCACTTGGTTGGCTAAATAATATTGTTGTTCTCGATTAAGACAGCTTCTGAATTTGAGTTTTTCTCGCGTGGTTCCCTGTGAACAACTCGTGCTTTGACCACTTGATGTAATGATGTTCAGACCAAACATGGTCAGCGATTCCAGATGTTGATACACAAACGGACGAAACATAAAATCTGGGATCGCTGACCATGTTTGGTCTAAACAACATAACATCAAGTGGCCATAGTTGTTTACAGGGAACCACACTGAAAAACAGCAAATTCAAGAAATCTGTCTTTATTGAGAACAACAATAATATTTTTAGCAAAACCAAGTGTGGAAATATCAGACATTTGGAAACCACTCTTAAAAGCGCACCGATGCTGGCGTCCTGTGTAAAAGAACCTCACGCTTGACAGCACCCAACTTCCTCACGGGTGAATGATCTTTCCCACTGTATATAAACTTAGTAGCTTTAGGAATTAGATTAGTTTACACTTGAAAACGCACAGAGATTGTATTGCTCGAAACGTTGTGTGAATAAATGTAATAAAGAGAATGGAAGTCTAAAACTCTTCTTTTAACTTTCAAAATAAAAATATTATGTAGATAATAATACCAATCAAGAAAACATATTTTAAATAGAAAGATTTAAAATTCTTACCTGTGCTTTTTCCATAGCTTCTTGAAAATCAGCACTATTTACATCTCTACCCAATCCAGTACTAGCTATCACAACAATTAACTGACTTACAGCTATGCTAATTAGACTAAGAGCTAAAAATGTCGTATGAGCTACTTTTTGAGCTGCCGCTTTAAAGGGCAAAAGTTTTTGCTGCGGCTAATACTCCTGCGATGCCAGTAATCATTGCGAGAATACCTCCCCAAATTCCACCACCGAGCTGAAATAAAAAAAGTATATTAATTAAACATTGTTGGAAAAGAAATCAAGGTAAATACAATTATAATTGTATTAACCAATATAGACAAGTCGTGTATATGTAGATGTAGATATTTGCTCTGCCCTGGCTGACCTATCACGGAATGATATAAAATATTGTATCCAGTGGGCGCGCAAATAAATATCCTTCTTAGAAATTCAAAACTAATTTTTGGTATACCGGATCAGCTAAATAACATAACACATAGGCAATGTGAGGAAAAGAGATAATCTGACGTGAATACCGGCATGTAAACATTTCTGTATTGATGATTCATCATATATACATACTTTGTTGTTGCTTCACTGGCCGATATACCTTTAGCTATTGCTTATACAGTATAAATTAAACTAAAATACCAATGAAAATGTTTTTGATTGGTACTCATTAGTTGTTTTTTTGCGTTAAAATACTTTTTTGAAATATTTAATTATTTTGAAACGTTCGTGTTGATACTTTAAACAAAATGTTTTTAAACATATACAGTGTGTCCCAGGATTTTTAAATTTTAAATCGGCATTTTAAAAAACTGGGCCCATGGTCTACAATTAGGAAATACAAAATTGTTCTCCAATTAGTAGTATACAGGGCAAGTTATAATCCTAAAATGTGAAAAATGACTTGGGGGTAAAGTAGAAACTCTTATTTTTTAAAAATATACCAAAAACCCAGTAATTAGCTTTTACATGATGCGTATTGTAAAAAGATATACAAACTTCTTATGTTTTACTTTATTGTTTTAACTTTACATTTTGACATAATATTCAATTCTCTACAACATTCACCCATACAGTTTTGTTTATCTAAAAATTAAAGTAATTTTTTTCTTGAACTTTTTATATTTTTACTTATAACTTACCTATCATATTACCAATTGGAGTAAAATTTTGTATTTCTTAGTCTTAGATCATACGACCAGTTCTTCCAAAATGCTGATTTAAAAATTTAAAATAAAATTTTGGGTCCATTTATCCTCTTGTAACACCTATCCTGGGACATACTGTACAGTGAGGAGAAATGTTAAAAAATAAATTTAAAATCGACATTTTGAAAAAATTGGTTTAACCAATTGGTTCAAAACTAAAAATACAAAACTTTACTTTAATGGGTATTATACAGGACTATGTATAACCAAAAATATGAAAAATGACGAAAAGTAAAGTACTTAAATTAAAAATAAATTTGTAAATAAATGTTAAAGAAGTTTAATGTCAAAATTTAAAGTTTAAGAATTAAAATAAAAAGTTATTGTCATTACTTTACATTACGCATTAAAATTTAAATACTGGACAAAAGAGGAAAAAATTTAAAAGAAAATTTTAACATAATACATTTTTTTTAAAATTAGCTTTGTAGTGTCAAGTAATTAGGTGTTAATAAGTAACATGTAAAAAAAATACAATTTTTAACTTTAATGGCTAAGGCGACGCCCTGTAGAGTAAACAAAAAATAATGGCAGATTTTTATCTCTTACCTCCGAGGACTTTTCATTTTGACCAAATATTGAGACAATACACTTATTATTAACAAAATTATTTATAAAAACTCAAACCAGAAAGAATGTTTAACACCTCGTATCTTTAAAATCATACCATCTTTGGACTAGGGTAAGTAGGGTTAGATCGTTATATTTTAGCCTCAGAATTGTGTGGTAGCATTGTTTCGCGCCTTTTAAAGTAGCCCTGTATATGAATCCTAGAGATTGCTCACATATTTTTAAATACTCCTGTATACAGCTATATACGATCAAAAATAATGTAGTTTAAATTTAATAAAAATATTGAATTATATTAGGTAAAGCACTGGTTTCTAATTAAATTAATTAATTTTTCATTAGTCGTAAATTTTTGATTACCTAGATACACAAGATGATATATTTACTGAAATTTACGCATTGTCAAAATTTGGTCTAGACCAATTTTGTTATGGACGTAATACAGTTTTAAAGTAAATTATTTTGTAAGTCATTGTGTAAGAAAAAGACGATTATTATGGCAGGCACAAAAAAGAATAAAAATTTACAAAATAAACCCATGATGGGTAATTTAAAAACATGCTAAAAATAAAAAATCAGGTATTACAAAATATTTTATTACAGTCTGTCTCTAAGACATACATCATCGTGATTTGGTATTCTGGTTGGTAGTGATTTTTTCTAAGAGATAAATGGGGACAAGATAGTATTTCAAGGTAACTTTAACTGGTAGACAAGCCCAATTTGTAATAAAAATAACTCCCATAATATTTTACACCCAAGAAGGTGATTTAGCATTGTAAAGAGTGTATTTATTTGTTTGTAATGTTGTAATTTAATAATTTTCATTGGCGACGCAATTTTTTTTAGTACTTTTTTAAATTATCTGATAGTCCACGAAGGCTTAGAGCCATACGTACTATGAATGTTTTAGGTGTGGAAATAGATAGTTTATTAACATTAAATATACTTTAGAGGGTTTTTAAACAATGATGCCAAACGAAAACGATAAAATGCCCTCATGAAAAAAAAATAGTTTATATAAACATGGGTCCGCAAATTCTCTGTTCTAATACAGATTGTTAAACTTGAACTGAAAATCTGAAAGAAGCAATGCAGTACTTTTTTTAATTAGGTTTTCTTAAATTAATTCTTTTCAGAAATTGTATTTATTTATTTTTTACATAAATAAAACAGTGTGAATAAAATTAGATTCTTCAATAAAAAAAAGAAACTAAATATTAACTAGACTACCGTGTCCGGTAAAGTCAATGGGCTAGAAAATGTAAAATTGTTTTTCTAGTAAGAATTTCATAGTATAATTTAACTCTTTTTTGCAGTAACAGTAATATCAATTATTTTAAGACTAAAATTGTCTTGCTTTTCTTGACAACACATTATTATCAATTGCCTAGCAGCAAACGAGGTTTTTTTAATACCAAATTTATTAATAGCGAAATCATTGGCAACTAATTTGGCACTAAAAAAACTGTGGTTTCGAATATTAAAATTTATATCTCTATCAATTTGTGTCGCTATTTGATAAGAAATTCTTTAAATAAACTATTTTTGTTTTCAATATCTTCCTAAATACTTGCTAAAATGGTCGTGTTATTTGATTTTTTCAAACCAAAAGGAACTTTATCCAATGATTTTTGACTTCTACAAAGGTAACCTTATTTGCGTTTCTTTAAGTCAATATCATTATTAAAAAAATAATCAAATAATCTGGTAATTGTACGTCATAATAACTATATACAGAACGCACTAATCTGAAAATTAAATCTGTCTAACAATTATTTTTGCATTAAAAATAATTACAAATGGGAATTTAACTAATAATAATCTACTAAGAGTAAAGGTATACAAAAACAATAATTATAAAGAAAACAGTATTAAATGCGATTTTTGTCAGGTTTCTGGTTTACAATGGCATTAAGCTGATTGGTAGGTATGTTAATAGAATTTTATTTACCCCTTAATTTACACTTAATGTCAGATAATCCAATCTTTCACTTTACACGTAAGTAATAAATCCGTTAAAATTATTTGAATTATAATCAGAGCTTTAACAACAAAGTAAGAACTTTCAGTTTTCTTTAAATGTTCTTTAAAAAGTTGCATGGGAGTGACACAATTTTCTGTTTTAATAAAAATTGCTATATATATATATATATATTTTAGTCTGTGTGTTTATCTAGACTAAAAAGCAGTATTTATGCATTGGTAATTAAACACGAAAAAATGACCCTATGGCTTAGCTTTGCCGACCAACAATTTTTTCTTTTCTATATAAAAATATTGCAGGTAACAAAAGTACGGAAAATTGTATCAACAGTAAAAATTAGGTCTTCAAATAGACTGCAGGTTTATGGTTAAAGATAAAGAACCGTAGTTTTCCTGTTTTAGAATCTGTTTTTAGGGGTCCTTTTGATTGGTGCGCCTGAGAATATTGTTACATTTACAACAAATTTTGAAATTTAAAATTGACATTTAAACAATTGGTTAAACTTGACTTATCAAATTTGGATTTGACAAGTAAAGTTTAACCAATTGTTTAAATGTCAATAATTTAAAATTTCCAAATTGGTTGTAAATGTACACTTAATGATGATCTACGAATTTGCCCTGATAATAGGATAGCGCCATCTTGAATTCAACACGGAAAGGTAATTAGTATGCAGAATCAGCCAGTCAATTATACATATAGGCAATGCGTGGAGAAGAGACAGTCTAACGCGAATACCAATATGTAAACAAGGGTGAATAATACTGCTTGTTTTGTTATCGCATTACTGGCTGATATACCATTAACTATCGCTTATACAGTATATTTCTATTTTGCTACAAATCAGTGTGGATTTCAAGACCAAATGTCTTGAAATAAGCACAAAAAGGGAAATACGCCACCGGTAAATATTTTAAATTGTATTCATTACATACACGAATAATTAAAATAGATACTTTATAATAGAATTTAAAAGTAGTATCAGATAATCATAATATTTGATGATATCTTTGACCTTGTAATTTCGCCTGAGGTGGATTTGAAAGTGAATTTTAAAGCACAAAATTTATAGGTAGGTATGGTGTTAACTTAGGTTTGTATTTCATTAAGTACTTAAAACCTGTTAAACAATAATAAACATACCAAAGCTCTTTTATAACGAAGGTAGTGATTGACAACCTTTATATGATAATAACATATATTTGTTTGTTACTTACATTGTTTTTTTATGAATCTATAATTGTAAATTATATAGTAATACAAGATTTCCCCGTTCAAAAAGTAGTGGCAATGAATAATAGGAATGTAATTATTTAATTTTATTTGATTTAAGTATGTAGGTACTATAGTGTTTATTACATCTTAAAAAATTGCTGCACCCAGTGTAAATTGGTATGTATATAAAATGTCAATCTTCAGAAGTTATAGTATACCATGTACCTTAATTTCCATTTTATTAATTTATTTATATGTTAGGATAACAAACCATAAAAATAATTTCGGCTTTCAAAATAAACTAAAAAATTTTATAGTAAATGACTTTAATAACAAAAACCACACTAGCCATAGGAAACCCCATGTAAATTTTAATACCTTCAAATATTGGCTCCTCTATTGATTTTACAAGAAAATTGTTAAAAGTATTTTGAAGACATTGATAAGATAAGATCACACACTAAACTTCTTTATTTTCTAAACTATTTAAAAAGTATTAAAAGAACTTGTAAAATCATTGCATACCCGATACGTGCTATTTCGGGAATCCATCAGTAATGAATAAATAATATTGAATAACTAAATCTAAATCTAAAATGCCAATGAAAAAATTGTCTTAATTGGCTTATTAGGAAATAACCCAATTAAGTAAAAAAACTTATATTATCAACGTAAGCTTAAAATAGTCTTATAAATTATTGCTGTAAAACCAATAGGGGGCCGATATTTACAGGTTGTCAAATCTTACCATGGAATTTCCCATGCGCCAGTCTGCCAAGTGATGTACCACCCGGTATATTTTAAAAATAATACTAGACGTAGAAAAATATTGTATTCTCATCTGTTTTAAAATTTAAAAATTTTCTACGCCTCTATTCATAAAATTTAAGAGTCGGCTTGGCTAACATAGTTAGGATTCCTGGACCATTTTTCCTTTTAAGCCATTATTGAACAAAGCCAATTTCCTGTGAGCAGCCGTATTTTGACGAGAGACGCCCAACTTTTTTCTTTTTTACAAACAATTTTCGCTGGTGGTAGCGTTCAGGGGTAGCAGGGATTAAGTATGTTGATTTGACAGATATCAAAATATGACATTACAAACAGAAATTTTCTCTGTTAAATTTTTAGGATAATTTCTATCTAAATAAACCGAAAAAAATTTCCTGCAAAATGTAAGCTTTCTCCTTACCACTAACATGTATGTGGTTAACGATGTCGTGTGAAAATAACTACTAACCAGCTAATTTTTTCTGTTGACTTAATAATATTTATATAATTTAACATCCACATTGTTCCTACAAATTGCGTGGTACGTCATCGTGGTTTTTGATATTTATCAAATCCAAATATTTACCCCTTGCTACCCCTATACGCTACCACCAGCGAAAATTGTTGTAAGGAAAGAAGTTTCGGTAGTCTCGGCAAAATAAAGCCAATTACGAAAAATTAGCTTGCTAGTAATGATTTGGAAAAATGGTCCAAGGATCCCTAACTAATATGCTTATGTATTTTTTTAATAATAAGTATTTGGAAGTTATAACCACAAAACACAAACCTATTTATCTTTAAATATAAAAAAACAAACTAGATTTTTAAAAATACTTACATGACTTAAACTAGCCTTGTAGGCGATAAACATAAACTCCAAAACAGAAACCACATGAGAAAGCAAGAAGAAACTGAAAAATCGCCACAATGTCATCATTATTCTATTTGGTGTAAAAATGTGGTATATTTCCCAGATCTTATTGAACCATCTGAAGATTCCTGAGGAGCTTTGCAAATAAGTTGATCTGCAGAAAATTTTGTGGACATTGTCATAGTGTTATCTCACGAGTTTGTTTGGAGCTGGTGGTTCTTCTTGTGTAGCTTATCTCGCTGGAGGAAGATCTTTTTGGTCGGTCTCGCAGGGTGGTGGAGGCACTTTTATATCCTCTGGTTTGTCCATGGGACTATCCATGGACTTGTCCATATTGATCCCAGGATTGTTAAGATAACCTCAGCATGGATGGTGCTTTAAATATTTCTTCAAGCAAAAGTGTCCCTGAAAAAAAGAAGATTATACCACATACAAACATAACTTAATTATACTATTAAAAATAATTACTAACTAGACTCTAACTTAATTTACTAACTGTGATTAAGAAAAGAAATGCCTACATATATTTAATACTCGCCGTTAAAAAAATGCAGTTTTTTTGTTCGTTGTCCCGGAAGATAAAAAGTATTTTCTTATTTACATACACCAGTCACAATGTTAGTTAGAAAAGTAACTAAGTTATGCAACACTGTAACAGTAAAGGCAACAATAACTTAATTCTGGTTTATATGCCACAAAATTAAAATATGCACACTTTACGGATAAATTTATAAGAATTGATAAAAATTGTAGTATATGTAGATGGATAAAGAGAAACCCGCATACAATGTGGGATTTTGAAAATTTTACCACGGTGGTAGAAAAAATATAATGGACAACTTTGGGGGCAAAGTGTCCGCTCTAACTCATGTCGCCTACTTCGCCTGGAGGACTCGTGCAGTCAAAGTTCCTTTTGTAAAAAAAAAAAGTATTACTTTATACAATGGGGTGATTTTTTTTGCGCGTTACCTTTTTCCTGGGTCTCATCGCGATATTTTGCTGCAAATCCTCTCCAAAAGTGAAGATTTTTTATTTAAAAAAACACGTAAACTTTGTTTTTGGTTTTTAAAATTCTTATAGCTCAGCAGCAATTTTATGTTGTCGTCTCGCCTCAGGGGACAGGATTTTTAAAATATTTAAATGCTCTAGCAAAAAGTATCCATTGCTGCAAAAGTCGTACCCAATTTTTTCAAAAAATATTGTTTTTCTGTCACTTTCTTATAAATAACAAAAGCTAACACAAAAGATAAATAACAAAGTTGTTATTAATTAAATTTCCTATAATAAAGGTTTTTATATTCGGAACCACGAAAAACCAAACAGTTCTCGAGAGATATTTGGCCTTTGATTAATTTTACTATAAAATTTTGAATTATTATCACTAACTTTTTAGTTTACTTTATAATAGTAACCCTTTCCAAATAGATAAAAAAAAAACTGTTTTAATATTAATTTTAAGTATTTTGACTTAATTTTTGCATGTTTTTGTTAAAAGCAGTTCTGCTCAGGCCTTTTTAAAATAAAGTTTTAAAACATAATTAGACACGTAATCGCCAAATTATCGT
The DNA here is from genome assembly GCA_014170235.1 of Listronotus bonariensis. Lineage (NCBI taxonomy): Eukaryota > Metazoa > Arthropoda > Insecta > Coleoptera > Curculionidae > Listronotus > Listronotus bonariensis. The sequence continues at coordinate 189,892 of JACEGR010000544.1, forward strand.
CTTAAGGAATTGGTAATATGGTTTGGTAATAACACAGCAGATTCGTATCGATCACTAGGGGTCCTGAGGGGGATTCTACTTGACAAAATAAGTGGTAGACTCCTTCTATGGGGATTTTTTCAAAATGTCATTTGCCTTCGAGATACAAGTTGCCGTCAGATATCGTGTTAGGCTATTTTAGTAAACAATCAAAACCTTAAAATATGGTACTTTTAAGAAAAGCCGATAAACTTTAATTGCGCTTGCGAGCCAAAAAGATACATCGCTTATCAGTTTCAATCGTCACTACATATATAAGAAACAGATCCAATCGACAAACCTAAACCGTAAAATGATTCTACAAAAAAAAAAAAAAAAATATGAAAAACCATATAAATTATATATTTCTGAATGTGTCTGTTTTTTTAATCATGGGTGTTAAAATTAAAAAAGTTTTTTTTTTTAAATATTTAACACACTGTAGTTCAAAACTAAGACGTTTAGGACATATGTTTATATGAAGTTTTTTCTTATTTTCTGTTGTAGAATCGCCCCGTAAAGTTTGTCGGTTGAGTTACTGGACACCCTGTATGTATGTAGGTAATTTGATTGAAATTGATGAAAACTTTGATGTCTATTGGTGCCTAAACGGTGAGGTTTATCGACTTTAATAAAGAGTACCTTATTTTTTAAGTTTTTGATTGTCTATAAAATGGCGCCCCAGCTTTGCGATATCTGTCAAAATAAAAAGTTATGATGTAAATAAATTTTAAGTTTTAGGTAAAGTGCCCTCTGGCGGTATTTAAAAAAAGTACTTTTGTCTTAAAATTTTAGAATCTGCAAAGCTCGATTTGTGTGCCAAATATCAACTGGATTGGTTAAAAAATAAATGCAATATGGCGAAAAACCAAAATAAAAATTGAACTTTGACGGCTTGTAACTCGAAAACGAATGACATTTTGAAAAAAAATTATATGAAGCTCTACCCTTATTTTGTCAAGTAAAATCACCCCCTTAAGTTTCGTGATCGATTTTTGAATCACCCTGCATATTTGCTTCACTGATTTGTGGCAAACTTTACTAACATATGGTCAGCGGAACAAGATATATAACTTCGCAAGACACAATAAATAAACTGTAATTAACCTGTTTGCAAGACATGAAGTGTAATTATATGTAACGCGGTTACAAAAACCACAACTAATCAATGAAAGAGAAGAAGTATCGCACTAACTGGTGTGAAAAATTTTTACAGAACAATAGAAAAAGCATAAATAATTTAAATGTGTACAATAAAAATATATGCATTAAATTAAAGAAAAAATAAGTTATATAAATCGAACACCGGGTAAAAATGTTATACAGTGACCTGCATAATTCTTTAACCATATGAAATTTCTTTCTGCCAGTTAGAACTATTTCAGATGTGTAATTTTTATATAAAATAACCAACAATTTACCTCATCAAGTCCTGATATTCTTTCCCCTAATAACTTTTAATACCCCTCAGCGTTAACCTTCGATCAAATGATCCAATTCATATTCCTTTTAGAAGAACAAATTGCTCTCAGAATTCGCCTTTATGCTTCGAATATCAAAAGTGCCAATAAATGTAATAATGTAGTGACAATGGTAGATATTTTTTTAATGTTACTGAATGGAAACCATAAAGAGAGTTTCAAAAATATGCCTAAATAGATATAACGCAATATTATACTCATTGTAAAAAGTAATCTTTGCAAATTCTGTTATAAATATTATTCTGTTTTTAGTTTTAGTTATGGCTTATATCTGTTCTTTATCTTTATATGTCTAAATATATGTAATTTTGTGGATACTCGTTTGGGTTCCCACCTGTTTGTATCCCTGTTGTCAACCAATAAATAAATAAATACTTTTTATTTTTTTTCCTAGCTAGTCGACCCATGCCAGCTTTGTTGGACGTTAAATATATTTTCTCTGAACTTTTTGTTCAATCATAATAAAATATAGCCTATAGCACTCCTAAATAGTGATGTTTTCTAAAGAATTTGAGAGATCGGTTCAGTATTTCCGAGGATAAGCCCTTACAAACAAACAAACGGACAATCAAATTTACAAACTTTACCTCCTTTTAATATTGGTATAGATAAAAATCTCCGCTTATGTCTTAACTCACAAAATACTGATTAATGTTTAAATAAATCTTAGCTTATACGAGGTAATTGCAAATTTACGGATTTAACTTAGAAGATACATAACTACATTTATTTTTGAATTCACAATAAAATATTATTTTAAAAACTTAATAAGAATTCAAGAAATTAATATATTATAAAATATTTAAAAACCTATTTAAAAATAAAATATGCTTTTTTAACATACCCCGTACAGCGATTTGTTTAGACTAAATTAACTTTTGCAAATAGTCTTTATTCTCGCTTTGTTTTTTTAAATGCCATAGCAAATAAAAATAATAGCTAACGCAACTAGTTATTTTGTGGCCATAGCTTTAAATTTCTAACAGGTTTTCTAAATATTATTTTGTAGGTAGGGTTTAAAATAAAGGTAGTTTTTCTCCTCATATACCTACGTTAGATTTATTTAAATTTTAACTGGTGTTTTAGGAGTTTAGGCATAGCATGCAAAGGCTTTCATCAGGATTTTTTTTCGAAAAAAGTTTTTTATATGGTTCAATAATTAGGTATGGTGGTTACTGTATGTACATACATATTATTTTTAGCGCAAATTTTTTAGAATTCAAATAAAACTAAATTTACTTTCTTCTTAACAATTATTTTGCAATGGGGTATCTAGAACGCCAGCCTAATGTCATAGTCACTTTAATTGGTTTAGATTATTATTTTTTAAAAGTAGTAGGATACCGACTTGGTATATGACACCTAAAAATTTGTAAGAATATTTTGACAAAGCGTTTTATAAAAGGGTTATACAACTTAAAGGCAGGTTGTACATTAAATTTACTGGCATTGCCAACACTCTTTAATGGCAAGGCATTGGCAAAAAGGTATAAAAAGACGCGAAAGTGGGAAATTGGCCGTCATTAGGCCACGTGTTGCAGATAAAGTGATGGCATCCGTCATTAATAAGTTATTGGCAAAAAATGCGTTGAAGATGATGGCATCCATCATTAATAAGTTATTGGCAAAAAGGTATCAAAAGACACGAACGTGGCAAAATGCAGATACTCCCAAGCAGCAAGCTGTCGTCTTATTGACGAAAATTGCCGCATGCCACTTTTTTTTAAAAGCTAAAATGATGCGACTATTTTATTTGAAAATTAAAATAGAGAAAACTCCTTACCGCATGCAAATTTCCTTTTGCAATGCAAAGTACCATCTCTCGGAACACTGTCCAACTTGAGATGCAGATTTTTACATCAGCCGAAGATATTTCTTTCAAAGTCTAAGTGAGATCACCTACTGCAGACCGCTCTCGAATTATTTTTGTCTAATGGGTACGGTTTAGACGATAAAAAGCGAAGATATTGCAGAAACGTAGTAGTTTATTGTCCGTTACGCTGCATCTATCGGTATGTCAAAAAACTATTAAATATATATAATATTTTTTATTAACACGTCTTTAAAACTTTTAATAAAGTTTTAAACAAAATGTTTAACTCCTAACAGTCTACTTGAATATCTTGCCTTCGACTAGCCATCACCAATTAATCACACAACACACACTTATTAGGTAATGAATACATTTAATTATGTCTATTAAAAACTCTTTTCTTTAAAAAAGAAACTAAAAAGCTAGAAAACCACGTAGAAAACAAATGCACAAAGCGGTCACCTTCGGTCGAAATTAACGTAGCTAATTTTACCATCATTTTATTTTTATTCGCTCCAAAATACATAATAAACATTTTGTTTGACCTAATTTTTATTTGAATGATTTTTAACAATAAAATGTTATGAAAAGGCCATTTCCTTTAAATTATGTAAAAACATAAATGTTGTTTAGCTGCCATTATAAATAACAGATCAAAAAATTGCTTTAATGTTAGTTAAGAACATAGGTACCAATGCTAATAATATGGTATAAAAGTATGAATATGCGTTGAAGGTTTGCCTTCAAAATCCAATATTTATTTGCCTGCAACAAAAACGCGTGCTTTATTTAATCAGGATTGGTATGCCGCCATTTTGTATGCTTGCCGGCAATTCGCCTGCATGTAAAATTTATTGGCAATTAAGTGTTTATTTAGGGTTGACTTTTTAATGCGTATAAGATGTTGGCATAATATTGCCACCAATTGCCAATGCTTTAACATCAATGCCAATATGAAAATGTACATTGCCGGCAATAGTGTTTGATAAATTTTTAAATTGGTAAATGAAATATTGTTTATATTAAACGGCACAACTTTGCCCCGAATTTAACCATCTCTGTATCTTTTACCATTTTCTAAATCCTGATGGTTAGCTCCGAAACTGTAACACCCTATATATAATGTATTGGGACTTAAAAAAACATTTTTAAAACTTTCTTAATTTAACCACTGTGTGTCCCTTTACTTTATATTAACCGTAAATTAGCTCTTCTTTACCATATTTTAATGTAAACTTCCGGTCAATATAAACCGGATACACAAAATTTTGTTTAAAAATTTAATCCTAAATAACTTTTTGGTTTTTTGTAGGCAATATTATTATTTAATATGGGGATCGCAAAAAGCTTTATAGGATATACTTAGTTATACAGGAAAGAGCCAAATGTTGAATTTTGACCTAAATTTGTAGACACCCTCTGGAACAATTTAACTTCACATTTTTTACTCGTGTATTGGACTTTGAAGCCCAGTCATTTTTTAAAATTTTTGTTTTTATTTATTTATGTCAGTATCTGTGTTCTAAAAGAAAATACAAATTTTTGAAGAACACAATAAAATTTTTGTACCGGGTGTCAATTTAAAATTTTACACCTCTCTTACATTTTTTTATGATGAAAAAATCTCTTAGGATATACAGGGTACGACAAAAAAATAACTTTAAACAAGATTCCGTATAATATATTACCAGTTAAAAGATGTTTTACATACCTTCAAAAAATACTACATTAAATCTTACGTTTTCCCAATATGTTTGCAATACAGCGTATAATATGACCATCATAATTAAATTGCATTGTTATTATCTTCAAAAAATTGTATTTCCCTTTAGAATAGAGATACTGACAAAAATTAAAAAAAAAAAAGAAACGCTAGGAAGAGATTTGGCTTTAAAATCCATTATATTGATAAAAAATTGTGGCGGTAAATTATTCCACAGGGTGTTCGAAAATTTGGGTCAAAATGCAACATTTAGCTTTATATTGTATTATAAAGTTAAAAAGGAGAATAAAATCTATGGTAAAAACTACTTTTTTCTTTAAACTAGATTTTGTAAATTAAAGTATATTAATTTCTGCTTTTGTTTCAAAGTATTTAAATTGCTACTTAATATAACATATTTTAAAACCAAGCGGATGTTTACTACTTACGCATTACAAAATAAAATCCCTGATAATGCCTAACTATCAAGAAGTGTTGCTATTAACCTAAAGTTAGGTATTAAATTACAATTCTTGTAACCAAAACATTAATAAAAAAAAAAAAATAAATTCTAACCCAAACAATCAGCAAAAGCTTTTTAATATTCGATAAACAATCGTTGTTTATCGTAAGATTTTTCAACTTATCGGTTTACATACCTGGCTCATGCGTTTCCAGAACAGAATAACACCATTGTTTTAAAATCCTGATAATGTTTATATGAAATACAAAATGTCTTTTGGAGTAACACAGTCACAACAGAGATAAGGAAAGATATTGCAAATTAAGCAAAAGTAAGCAAGAATGCTTTTATGCGTCTTAAAGTTTGTAGGTTTATTATTATTGTAACTTTAATTAAATTTTTATTATACAAATCACGATTTATTTTGATAGTCCATCCGTTTGTTTCTTTAAAATGTTTAAATTGTTTCGCGCCTTTTCTTTTCCGCGGAACCGTTCGCGCGCTTTGATAAAGGAATTAAGATTAAAATATAAACTTTTGCTTGAAATGGCTTCCACTTGCTCTTGCAGACATTTCAAGAGGTGAAAGCTAATAGTTGGGTGCGATCGGGGACGATAGTTGTAACTCGTTGGTATTGTTTATTGATTAAGTCTGTGATATACATACGTATTTGGGATTGGGGTGGCCAAGAGAAAAAAATTGTCTTAGCGGGTAACCCCTTGTCTTGTCTTGAAAAAAAAATCAAGAAATAAACGAACTCTTGACAACTTTATTATTTTTGGGACAACCAACGTAGGCTTATGCCTAACTACCAGAGTACCACGGGTGTCGGGTTATTAGATGTTTAACCCATCTTTTCCCCTTTTCCGTCAACTGTCCAAGCATTGAAACATGCAGTGTGTGCATTTCACAGACCTTTTAGACAACAGGTGGTGCCATCAAGTAGTATTATATAACTACTACCTCAAAATGTCGGCCCAACTAGGGAGAGAGAGTAATTTAATTTAAAATATTTTAATTTTTTAACAATTTAAGTTATAATAGTTTTTGATAGATATTTTTACGCTTCGAAGCTGAAGAATTTAGCAATAATATTTTTTTCTTAGCAGCTAATAATGAAGCCGCACAATTTGCCACCTGAAAGCATTCCCTTACAGGCCAATTGGTCAAACTCCGAATTTCTTACATTGTTTGTTTTTTTATCCCTAAAGTGTCCACATTAAAAAACTGCTTCTTTCTGCAGACTTTCCCTTTTTTGCAAATTTACAAAGCTTTAAGTCTCGTGTCAATAATTTACTTTTATAGGCTATTGATTATATACAAAAATAGGGGGTTAAAAGATACTACAACTTAAAAGGGGTTTTATTGTTTCATAGGGTCAATGGACACCCAAATATGAAAAAAAAACCGCGCAAGAGTTAAGTTTTAATTCATTAACCTTTGGTACCTGGTACCTGCCAAAGCCACTAGAGTCAAACTTCATAGTCTCCCATCGCTTCTACCTATGCTGAGAGCATGGACTGTCAAACTTTTGGCTTTTACAAAATGATGTAGGACTGCCGCTCACGGGCTCTTGGACTAATATATTTTTAATAGTACAGAATGTTGCCAAGGAATTATACAATTTTTTTGCATTTGCAGTTTTTAAAAAGTGTTTTTTATCTATGTTCTTACAAAATTTAAGATTTTTTTATCAGATTTTTTAAAGGGTTCACAACAATATACAAAGTATCTTAAATTTATTTATTGTATTTTGGACATAAATTGTTAAAGCAAAATAATATTAAAAATAATATACTTACCTTACCAGGTATTTGCATTTCAATGAATATTTTTGTTTAAAAGAAATGGTCAAAAAATCAATCAATCTAACTTGTCCACATTTTTAAGTGCCAATAACTTTTTTCTTTCTTAACTTAAAAAACTATCCAAGAACCAAATTGTACAATAAATTATTAAGTTCTTTTTTTCTGTCATAAAGATGACACAAAACAATTCTATTACCAAAATATATTGACGAAAATTACTTTTTTTAATAGGACACCCTGTATACTATACCACCATTAAAATGGTCTTTTAAAGAGCTTTAGAATATACTACATTTAATATATCTATCTTTAATAGTTCGGAAATATCACCTTTTAAATATAAAAATGTTATACAGACTGTCCACGAGTGGAGTTAACAAGACGATAAATGGACCAAAAATTTAATTTTTCGAAAAAAGTAATTCCTAATAAACATTTTTGCGTGTAAAAAAATATCCTTCACGAAGAGAAAATCTTGATTTCGTATACAGGGTTCGCAAAAACTTAAAAACATGATTTTTCTCAAGAGTAAACTACTTGTATTTTTATTTTTTAGCAAAATGTCATTAGAAAAATTTATTTAGAATAGTATTTGTAATCGATAAAAATACTACAAAATTTCATTAAAATCCATAATTTAACAAAAACTGGCGTTAACAGTTAAAAAATTATGTTTTGTAGGAATTAGGAAAAAGTAGGTGTTTGAAAAGCAAATTAAAAAGTTTTTAGGTCACTTTATTATAAAATGTAAAATAATTAATTTTTGATAACTAAAAATCAGTTTCATGAATCTTTTTGATACCCTGTAACTTTAATAAAGTTATTCAAAGTGCAATTCTAAATATTTTTATTTTAATGATTTTTTTCTTAAAATTAAAAAATAAGGGTAGTTTATTCTTGTAAACAAATTATGTTTATCAAATTTTTGAGAACCCTGTATAAAAAATCAACATTTTCTCTTCGAGAGTCCCATTTTTTTACAAGCAAAAATGTTTATAAAGCATGACTTTTGTCGAAAAATGAAATTTTTGGTCAATTTGTTCTCTTAATAACCCCATTCGTGGATAGTCTGTATTTTTATTATAATTTTCACTATACCTATGTACTTAGGACTAAGCTTAGACTGTAGATATACTGGAAATTACATATATTTTCCAGATTTAAATGGTCATATTTTCGAAACTATTAAAGATAGATATATTAGATGTATTTTTTCATAAAGCTCTTAAGACCTTTTTAATGGTGGCATGATGTACAGGGTGTCCCATTTAAGAACAGGTAAGTTATGGCAATATATTCTGTTAATAAAATTGGTTTGTGTAATCTTTATAACAGAAAAAAAACTTAATAATTTACTGTAGAATTTGGTTTTTGGATAATTTTTTAGGTTAAGAAATAAAAAGTTATAGACATTAAAAATGTGGACAAGTTAGATTGGACCATCAAATCATACTTTAATTTTTAGGTATCATAATTTATAAAAAATATTTTACATAAAATGTTTGAGGGCCCAAGTTCCAAAGTGTGCAATTTTCGTCACTATTATTTAATATAATTAAAGATAAATGTCCCCATAGTTTAAATTTTTTAGCACTTATTTTAAATAAATCCTTTTTTAGCTTATGACTACAACTATATTTGATTTCAACTTAAGAAAGAATTAATTAGGTACATTCAATTTATATGCTTTTTGTACATTTTTTATTATCCATTTTGGTTATGTCTTTTTATTTATTGCATAATTTCTAAATTTTTTAAGATTTGCCTAAAAAAATATTTTTAAAAGACAAAATGTAGATGTTTGATTTTAAACAAAATGGTAAACGTTGGGAATTAAAAAAAACAATTATCTTGATCAAATAAAAATAAAATATATTTTTCAAAATTAATATCAAATAACAAATAGCGGCCAATTAAAATCCAAAGGTTTTAAAGTTTATTGTTAAAAAGTACAACAAAGATTTTTTAAAATTCGTTAAAATAAATATAAATATATTAAAAGAAAAAATTGGCTTGAAAGTTACATGGTACAACTCAAATAAAATATATATATTAAATGTAAATCAATCAGAACATGGTCCTTTTAAATTATGATTTTTATCTTCTTTTTCTTAAATTTTCCTGCTGAAAATCCACCCTGCTCCAAAAATCTGCAAGATGAGAGTCTTGAAGCGTGAACAGATAAAGAACACAACCACCAGAAAAAGTGGGGGATTTCTCCCCCACGTCAACAAGAGAAGGATGAACCCTCCCTCATTGACTACTTTCTTCTTAACCATTTTTTTGTTTTTAGGGCTTAGAGTACTCGTATTTGATCTGATATTTTTGTGTTTGTTGAGCATAAGACATGGGAGTACTTTTCTCCAAGTCGCGCCGCTATGCTTGAAGGGACATCCACTTCATAGCTACGTCACAAAGAGGAGACTCCCCGGTCTGCCGCGTTGGTGGTTATGAACTTCTAAACTCTAAAATTATATTTCTACAATTAAGAAGTTAAGAAGTTTATAAACACGCATTGCGGAAGAGCTTTGCCCTGGCCCCTTCATCTCTTCACGCCCGAAGGTGCTCTCACAGTTCAGAGTTTTAAATAAAGGTGCAAGTGGCGCGAAGGTCTATTCTGGAATGGGGCTGAAACTGTGTTGGTGTACTGAAAATACAATAATACTACAGGTAATACAGGAGTTTATTGTCATATATTTACAAATAATATTTACAGGGTGTTTGCTAAGTAATTAAAACTATTTAGGGTGGTAATGTCGTAATTTTTTTTTTATAAAAAGAGTTTTTTAACATAAATTAAAAAAATAAAGAACATACAAGACAGCTATTTTAAAAATCAAAAAGTAATATACCTTAAGAAAAGATGCTTAGAATTTAAAACAAATATTAACAATACATACAGGGTGGGTTTTTTAAAACACAATGACTCTATTTTTTTCCGAGGCAAATATAAAAAAGTATCGATTATAAAAACCTGGGAATATAAATGACGAATGATCATTCTCTATCAACCCCTGGGTGCTACGTTCTGAGTTACTTCTAAAATCTTAAATGGTAAGCCCCGATGTGGCATCTTCAAAAGTTTATGAAAATGCTTTTGTTCTCGTTGGCAAAAAGTTGTTAAAATGAAATACTACTCTCCAATTGAGAAATGTACCTTATTATTACTGCACATCAGAAAATGTCCAACTAAATATTACTCAATTAAATAATGCTGCAACAATAACCTCACCCGCCCCAATAAAAGATTTTATTCTAAAAAAAATAATAGTAACTGATTTTTGTTATTAGGCAGTTTGTGCAACAGCAATTCAACCAGAACTTCTTTGAAAAAAGGGTGTCTGCAGGGAGTATTATTTTAATTTATTATTACTTTTAAATAATTTTTATTAATCTAATTGGACATTTTCTGGTATTAAATTTTAATAATAAGGTACGATTTTTCTAAAATTTAAGGGTAGTATTTCATTTTACCCCAACCTTTTTTATGACCAACAAAATGCGGTTTTAATAAGCTTTCCAGACAGGTGCCACATCAGAGGTTTTGCCATTAAAGATTTTTAAGTGACTGGGGGTGCAGTTTAAGGGGATGATAGAAGGTGTGTTGAAAAATACGTTATTGATATTTCCTCCAGGTTTTATAGAAACGGTATTTTTTTAATTTTTTGATATTTGCCCTGGTTTAGGAAATTTAGCTTTTGTGAGTTTAAAAAATCTCATCCTGTATGCAAACTTGTTTATGTCAACATTTACCACAGTCATGCTGAAGTTTTATATAATTACCGGTAAATGTGGATAATTCACCATATTTACCATATGCGTTAATAATTATCTATAATTACCGGTAATTATAGATAATTACTAGAGAGATTGCTATAAAGACCTACTGGGTTGCAAAGCTTGGATAATAAGAAGAAAGTGTTATATAATGTATACCTTTTCATCATTGGGGGAAGCAGCTATAAACTTTTAAATATGTCAAAAAATACTATTAATATTTTGGCTTGTGGAAATCGTTCGGGTCGTATCGTATTATGTATTTTTAGGTATCCCTAAATTATTTTCTTTAAAATTAAAAAATAGCCACGTTCGAAATTCCTAATCTAACGTTTTTTTCTGTAGCTCTCATGCTTCCTTTACGTCACTCTTAAATTGTAGGTAATTAAGTAATGTGTAAATTAGTAGTAATGTGAAATATACACTGTTGTTATCATGCCCTATCTTAATCTGACGCGCTCGACAATTTCTGCCCTGTATACGGAGCTCATATTTGGTGGAGGTACTCTTCCGCGCTGCAGTTAACCCCGAAATCTCCTCTTGGGCTCCCCTACCATAAATGTCCTCACAGTATAGTTGTAAATTACAAGACAAGTAAATACGAGGGGGTCCAAAAAAAAAAAAGAAAAGAAAAATGAATCTTTTAGTGTCAACTTTCGTTTTATTAAAAACAGTTCGCCAAAAACCGCAAGTCTTTATTCTCAATAATAACCACAATACGAAATTCCGACACTTTGTAGAGTCCGCCTCGTTTAGTAAAGAAGCCACCGAAGTCATCACTATCTGCGCGTAACTTCCTGTTACTTCCTCGACTTGTAGTTAAAATTGTATTTTTATTATAAATCGAAAAACTCTAAAATACCTACTTTCATGGTAACGATCCGAAGTCTACGAAGCCGCGATTGAAAGAGAGACTACGGTGAGATTTCGCGCAGATAATAATGACGTTAATGGCTTCTTTATTAAACGGGCAAACTCCACACATTGAAAGCTGTTCCTTTTTATTTATTGCATAATTCCTAAATTTTTTTAAAATTTGCCTAAACAATATTTTTTATAAGATAAAATAGTAAACGCTAGGAATAATAAAAAAACAATTATCTTGATCAAATAAAAAGCGAATATATTTTTCAAAATTAATTCCATTTAACAAATTGCTGTATACATGAATTTAAAAAAAACACAGCCTAAAATAAAGTTTACGTGTTTAGGCGTTCATTAAAAACAAACTACTGAATTTTTAATAAATTTGTTTTAACTCACACACGTCCTCACTGTTAATCATAGAGCTGACATAATTCACTTACCTTTAAATACACTGTAATGGCTTATGAGTCAATTTTTCGTGCTGATCAAAAAGTCTCCAAAATCCATTTAATTATGGGAAAAATAATTTGGTCTAGAAAAGAAAATGAGTATTGATAATAGTGCTTTAAAAATACATATGATATATTTACGGATACTGGACTTTACAATAGCACAAATGGACCAAAAATTGTGGATTCAAGAAATGCTTTTTTGTTTTTGGGTCATGGACCCTAAAACTATAAAAAAGTTAAAACAGACCAACAGAAAAATGTCAGATAAAAAAGTTTTTAAAATCAAATAAGCATCCAAATTTACATTAAATAACAAATTTATTATTTTAGTATCACAGTTATTATTTCTATTTTAAATTTTTTTTACGTAATTTACTTGGTTTTAATAATGAATATAAAATTTCTTAAAAATTCTTTGTTATGTGTGTGTATTTTATGTATTTTCTTATTGTCTTTCATTAAAATGGGTGTATAAGTTTTCTTTTTACCTAATTGCATATGGGAGAGTGTTTCAATGTAATATTACTACATCAAGAAAATTAAAATCTCCTTCCCTATACACAAGAATTTCCCCAGAAGATGGATGTCTGCATTTGATTTTAAAAACTGTTTTTATGTAACACATTGCTAAATTTTTAAAATCTAAGGCATGTGCTTCTCTTGGCCTATTTTTAAAGTGCTCTGTACAAAAGACATGTTTTTAATTCGTATAATCTTCTTCTCTTATCTTTTTGATTATTAAATTTTTGGTCCATTTTGTGCTATTTTAAAGTTCATCCGTGAGACATACAGTGTCTAAGACAAAAATATTATTTATTTTAAACGAGAGCAAATTACCGTACAACTAGTACAACGCATATTATTTCACAGTCATTCTAAAAATATATGTAGTCATTCATACTAAAGAATATGTTGGCGATAACAAAAAACTATTCTACTGCCAAATTTAAAAAAAATATCCGCCATCTCGGCAGCCAGTTCCATTTTTGCTTCAATATTTAATTGAATTATTAAAAGACAATATTTGTTTTTTATTTTATAACCATACAAAACAATGCAAAAATTTCAATTTTTAGCAATAAAGTCAGTGCTTCCATCATCAAAAATTTTGAGGTAATGTCGTGGGATCATAATAATAAACTTTTATTTCCCTTAATAAGGGTTAAATAAACCATGAGTATAACATTTCGTTTCGTTTTGACAAAACAAAAAAGGGCATAAGGGCTATTTTAAAAATGTAAATGCTGCTTTTTTTAGGGTTAGATGAGAATCAGAGAGTAATTTTAAGAATTATAGTTTAAATAAACATTTGTTTAATTATAAACTTACCTGATACCACTCAAAATCTTTCAGTGGTATACCAGAGATGAAATTTAATACACAAAAATACAATAGTAGTCCAGTAACTCAACCAGACAAAATTTAAGGGGCAATTCTACAATTAAAAAAATTATAGGAACATGTCTTAAACGCCTTAGTTTCGAAACTACGGAGTAATAATTTTCTTTTTTAACAATATTGTTTTTTAATTAACTTTCATATCAATTTAGATAAAAATTTGGGAGACGCCTTCTATACATCAAAAGACATTTTTGGCATACAAAAAAAAAAATGTTTTCACAAGTGTTGTCTATGTGGGGTTTAGGGTAAATATTTTCAAGACAGAAATGGTACGCTACTGCATTTTCTCAAATATTTTTAGGGATATTTATTGATGGTAAAACAAATTTTAGCTCTTGATATTTTTTATTTGATGTACGGTTTTCACGTAAATAAATAAAAACCATTTCACAGCATGGTCAATAAGCTGTATTATATTTATTCTTTAATTAAATAGGGTTTTGACCTATCCAAGAAATGATTTTTATTCATTTACATGGGAAGCCGCACATCAAATAAAAAATAGGATATTAAATTTGTTTTAAACCAATGGAATTTTAAAAATATTTTTATTTTAGAAGATAAGAGTGGCGCAACTCAATCCAGTATTTAAAAAACGCTAGTACAGCAGAACAGTCCACATTATATTTTAAACTACGCCTTAAGCAACGGTTAGCAGTTCAAAATGCCTGGTTCAACCAACAGTGTCTACAGCATAAAGTCATCCCGAAGTTCATCCAGATTAAGTGCAAGTCAACAACACTCTCAGCAAAGAAGACAGTGGAGAAATGTCAAATTTATTGGCTCAAACAAGAAGCAAGAAGATGGTTTAGTGTCAGGGACAACCTACTACTACATATTAAGGTACTGCATTCTGAACTTTCATATAAACTCCACCCAATTGAATTTGATTTATTAGATGACAAAACTCGAACAATAATATCCGAAATCATTTATAAAAAATATACCACTCAATACAAAAAACTTCAAAATATAATTAGTAGTAAACATAAACAAACTCAGCCAGAAATCCCAGAACAGCACCCATTTCATGAAAGGTTTATTAATTTATCGGATACATCTTTTTCAGAGAGTGAAATTAAGTTTCTTGAAAATGGTCCCAAATATAACCCCAATATCAATCCCAAAAATAGATTAGAAACTTTAGTATGTGAGGTAGAGTTATCACTTGAAAATATTCCTGATTCAAATTTTACCAAAGAAAAAATTAAAAAGTTTTAAAAAATACAGACAAGCCCATAATCAATTTATCACAAAACACAGTTATTAAATCAATTCAATCAAAAATAAAAGACAATGATTTAGTTTTTACCCGAGCAGACAAAGGAAATTCTATTGTAGCTTTATCTAAAGGTGAATATAACCAAAAATTAATGATTTTCTAGACAAAGAAAAACCTTGTATCCTTAAAAATGATCCTACCTCTAAAATACAGAATAAATTAAAAGCAACGTTAAAGGATATACAGGGCGTATTGTCCAACAATGACAAATTTAAAATTTTAAACATGAACCCCACTCCCCTAAGTTATATGGTTTAATAAAAATTCACAAAAATAATGCCCCAATTCGTCCTGTTGTTTCATATATAAACAGTCCTCTTAGTAAATTAGCTTATAAATTAAATCACATATATAAAGATATCTCAAATTTCAGTCCACAATATACAATAAAAATTCGGTACAACTCACACAAAAACTTAAAAATTTTACAATTTCCGATAATTGCACACTGGTATCCTTTGACGTTGTTAACATGTTCCCTAACGTTCCTAATCGTGACTGTTTAGCCATCATTGAAGAAACTCTTACTTATAAAAATATTAATCCAGTCATAAAAAACGAAATTATTACATTGTTTAATTTTTGTATTCAAGAAAATTATTTTATGTACAATAATACATTCTATAAACAGACAGACGGACTAGCTATGGGATCACCGTTAAGTCCACTTCTAGCCGAAATCTTTATGTCTAATCTGGAAGAAAATTTTTTAAAAACTGATTTTGCGAAAAACATAAAGTTTTGGTTCAGATACGTGGATGATATTCTAGTGTGTTTTACAGGTAGCGATTTAGATTTACAATTAACACTTAATCATCTTAATAGCCTTCACCCTAAAATAAAGTTTACAATGGAAAAAGAAATCGATAACACCATAAATTTCCTTGATATATCGATTTCCAAAAAGAACAACCAATTTTCCTTTGATATATATAGAAAACCTACATTTACTGACACTACGATTTCAAACCACTCGACACACCCCAAAACACATAAACTTGCAGCATATAGAACAATGATACACAGAGCATTTTCCATCCCTTTAGAAAACCACAAACGTGAAATAGAATTAAATACAATAAGAATTATTGCGAAAAATAACGGTTTTGATTTAAGTACCATAAATTCGCTAATTAATAAAAAACAAAAACAATTAGCCCTTAATCATATATACCCATATATAAAACCCAATAACACCCCAACATACCATACCCTAACATATTTTGGACCAGTTTCAGACAAAATAGCACACATCTTAACAAAAAATAATAATTTAAAAATTGCCTTTAGGCCATCCCAAAAGTTTCTCAGTTATTTTTTAATGCTAAGGAAAAAACACTACCATTAAATAAATCTGGAGTTTATAGTTTAAATTGTGAAGAATGCAATAGTTTATATGTAGGGCAAACAGGAAGAAATTTTAATATTAGGTTTAAGGAACACAAATCGTCATATGTACTAAATAAAAATAATTCAAACTTTGCCAACCACTTTATAACATCTGGTCATTCATTCCCAAATGTCGATAATCTTAAAATTTTATATACCGCACCGAAAAGTAAAAAACTTAACATTTTAGAGTCTATTGAAATTTACAAAGCCAATAAAAACCCCTCAATAAATTTATTGAATGACCAGACCGACCTGAGGAGCAGCCCGCTATTTACAGTTTTTTAAAAATTTAGGATAGGCACTATTATTAAAAATGTGTTAACCATTTGTACGTGTATATATATATACAAGTTTCAAGTAGTTTAGAATATTCAGTTTGAAAATGTAGCAAAGCTTCGAAACTGCAGTCACAATGTTGATAAATATAGTAATTGACAATACTGGTAAAAAAATCTTATTAAGAAAATGTCTACTAAAGCAGTGGAGGCATCCCTTCAAATTTTTTAAAAATATTTGAAATTTGTATAAAAAGTTATTATATACAGTGTGTCTACGTAAGTTGGCGTCACATGGGAAACTTTTTTATTATATATTTTACGAAAAAAGTCACCCCTTATAAAAAAATCTGGATAGTTTAAAACCTAAAATGAAACAATCAGATATCAAATTGTATCATTCATCTACGAGTTTTATTGATCAAGAGTAAATTTTAAATATGCAATTTTGTTTAATAACAAATATATATATATATATTTTTTTCTGCGATAATTAGGAAAATTTAATTTTGTACGTTGGTGCATTGTATATTATTTTTGATTCAATGGCAGTAAATTTAAAAGGTAAATTTAAAAGTGTCCCATAATATTTATAATTGTAAAATGTTGTGCAGTAATGTACAAACCGAAATTTTAATATTTTCGCAAAAAAAAACAAAAGTTTTTTTAATAAACAAAGTTGCATATTAAGTAGTTATTTTTAATTCTAAATATCTTTTTTATGGCAATTTTTGATATAAGCAAAAATATAGATACTTTACTCTTAGGCAAAAATTATATTTTTGGCCAAACCTTTGACATAGTTTAAAGTCTGATTTTTCATATTGGGTTTTGGACCATGCAAAACTTTATATATTTTTTGTGAAAATATTAATAAAAAAGTTTCCCATATGACGTCAACTTACATAGACACACTGTATACCGGGTTCCCACGAAATTACTAGCAAGCCTGTTATTTTCTTAAGAAGTGCTACACAATTGTGATATTTTGGTCGGATGTATGGTTGAAAAGCGTGCAGATTTCTAATGTTTTATTTTTATGTGGCACCTCGGTTTAACCGAAAGTGCTCTCAGCTTTGGTATTTTAAATGGAGCACCCTATACATTTTTTTAAAAATTAGTTCTACAGGCAATTCAAAGAAAAAACATGACCACATGTTATATCTATATTAATTAGTTTTTTTCGATTTGTTAAAAAACAAACGATGGCAAAAAGGACTAATGCGATTTTTACACATATTTAATGAACCTTATATCATATCACCGTAAAAATACAATTTCGGTTTTACCGGAAGTGCCACAGATTTCGGCAACAAAGAACTCAATAATTCGAATGAAAGGCACCACTTTAAGCCTTAAATTTAAGCTAAACATTAATTTATTAATCTTGTTTAATAGGTTATATACTATCACATGTCTTCAAATCTAACGGTTTTTAGTTAATGGTGAAACTTAAAAAAACATATTTTTCGCTTTTTTTTTTAAACAGCATACCAGTACCACAGAAATTGACTTTCGGCAACAAAGAACTTCAATAATTCAAATAGAAGCCACCATTTACGCCCTAAATTTAGGCTTCACATTAATTTATTAATCTTTTTGTAAATTATATCCTATCTCTAAACCTAATGGTTTAAGTTAACATTGAAACGGTAAAATAAACTTTTTTCCCTTTTTTAGGACAGCATAGCGTTAAACTTTTAATATTTTAAACTATTAGGTTATGAGATGAGATATAATTAACAATAAACATAAAATTGAAATAAGTGTAAAGTTTAAATTTAAGGTTTAAGATAGTTGTTCCCATTGAATTATTGAACTTCTTTGTGCCGAAGAAGTCAATTTATAACTTCAGTAAAACGGAATTATATTTTACGGTGATGGAATTCGTAAAACTATGTAAATTCGCATTAGCCCATTTTGTCATCATTTGATTTTAAAGTCGATTACAATGACGGTTAACATCGACATTTTGAAGACGTCATTTTCTCAAAAACTAATCAAAATAAATATAACATGGTACATAATTTTCTAAAATTGCCTGTATAGTCAAATTTTATAAGAATATATAGCGTGTTACATTTAAAGCAAGTCAAAGTGCATTCCGGTTAAACCGGATACATAATACTCGAAACATCAGAAATCTGCATCCTATTCAACGATACATTCGACCAAAATATCAAAATCGTGTAATACTCCTCAAGAAAATAGCAGGCTTGCTAGTAATCTCATGGGCACCCGGTATATAGGAAAATAATAATACATTTTTTAAGACTCGTAGATTCAAAAACTAAAACGTTTGGGACATGTCTATATTTATATGAAGTTTGTTTTCAAATCTTCATTGTTAAACCCCTTAAAATTTTTTCGGTCCAGTTTCTGAACACCCTGTATAAAAAGCATATAGTAAGCTTTGTACCTTAGCAGATAATTTTCTATTATTTACCATCTGATCATGTATCGAAAAACCAGAGCCATATAGATCCTTTTTTTATAATATTTAGTTTAAATTTTCAATCATCATCGAAAAATGTCTTTTAATTTGTATTGTCCGTCCATCAAATTTCACTATTAATACTTAGAGTGGCATTACATATATTGTAAAAAAGCTATTTTTATCAAACTTTATTATTCTCTAGATCAAAAAATTATGCCATTTTGGACAGGTTAATCAAAACTTATTTTCTTAAAGTTTCCAAATAAAGGCATATTTAAAAATTAGCATATTATTCTAAAACCCCATTGATGATAGTAATTCTTTATTGAATATTTGGTTAACCAAAAAAATACCTATTCTTAGCTTGCTTTTAAAGTCAAAGTAATTATCGGCAATCGGCACTGAGCTAATATTAAAAGGATCATAAAATTAATGTTTGAATCATATTGGATAAGAAAAAAAAATTAAAAAGTCTCAAAATATATTAAATATACATATTATAATATTTACTAATTGGTTTTTTAAGCAAAGCAGGGGGCGCAGCATTATGTATAAAGTTCTCAAAGTATACGTGCCAACTAATGATTTTTTTTAACCTATGACAATATTTTATTTTTAACCCTAATACTTTAACAAAAATATCTTAGAAATGTGGTTAGAAAAATAATTTTTTCATTATATTAGAAGGACTAAGATAACTAAACATATTTACTTATAATAATGTGGTAATAATAGTGTATACAGAGTAATTTAAACTTAAAAGAAAGAAATCCTATGTTTTCTTTTTGTAGAATATAAAAATGTAATCTTAATTAAACCGAAAAAAAAGGTACCGCATTAGGTTTTCCATGGGACAAAAATACCATATTTTTTACTTATTTATTTTTAAACGCGTGTATTTTTAAGGCGTTTCAATATATATAAATTTCCAGTAACAATTTTAGTTTATATAAAACTTTGTAATTATAAAAATAGGGAAAGCAGTAACAATAATAAACTAAATGCAACTGAACACAAAAAGTTATTAGCAAATAAAAAATTAGAGTTAATACAAATTAAATATTCTTTTAAAAATATTTAAGATCGTAGAACATTTTACATAGACAGTGATAATAATTAAAAAAAACAATAACAAACAAAATTATTTAAACACAATTTTAAATTAAATGCGTTTATTAAGAAAACAATATTTACTTAAAAAACACCTAAATAAAAAACGGATTGCATTGGTTAAAAAGTTAGTAGCTATTGTTACACCTAAAAAAATGTATTTTACTGGTTTAAAAAGTCATTAATTATGATATGAAAGGACTTTAATGTATAGTTCACAAGTTTTAGGGATATTTACCTAAAACTAAAAAAACCGAATACAAAATAAAAAAATAGATGTCTTTAAAAACAAACCAAAAAAAAAAATGTGTTTTATAACGACCTTTTTTTGTACTGTATTTCTTTTGTATATTTTTATTTAAAGTACTCTTTAAGATTCTACCAAAAAAAAAAAAAAAAAAAAAATGACATTTTGTAAAAATACGAGATAGCCACGAATAAGACTTCCTTTAGTTGTCGCTGGAAGACCTCTTATATTATTTAAATCCCTAACTTCCGCAAAACAAGTTGGATCAGAAGTTTTTGAGATAATTGTATTTATTTAAGAAACAAAAACCCAAAAAAAAAAATATAAAATAAGGATAATATTTTTCACTTACATTTTCTTAAAAGTTGCACTTTATCACAAGAAACTATTTTAAAAAGTTATTCATCTTCTAGAGGCCAGAATGCATGCGAACATTCTGACCTCTAAAAAAGGAATGCTCTAGTTGGACATGGCAGTTGGCGGTTTGGTGTTCTGTAGAGCTCCAAAGATAAGATTTGACGTTTCTTGCTGACGTAATTAGAGGTAAGATGGCTTAGGTATACAGCGCATTTTGTTCTATAAAGCTATGGATAAATATGTAGGTAAATTAATATAAAATAAATTTTAGGTGATAAAGAAACATTTAAATAAAGTTATGTTAAACATATTTACTCTTTGGTTATACTGTGGGTCCGCGGTTGGACTTAACTGACCTATTTTTTTTATATTCCAAACAAAAATTTACACACATTTTTGTTTCATCTGAAATGCAAAAAGCTTTATTTAAAGGCGTTATGAGATAAACAGGGTGGTTCGAAATCGCGAAAATATTACTTTGAATACGTAAAAAAGATCAAAAAATTATGATTTCCCACGATCGATTAAAAAAAAGCAGTTGTCTTAATCGTTAACATGAAGATAAAATACTCCATTCCAGTACACTACACAAAGTGTTAAAAACAGTTACTTTTTAAAACACTTTAAAGCTTTTTTCACACTTTGAATTAGTGTTTTGTTTCCATGCCTGGTACAATAAACCTAAATATCAATTTATGCAATGAACAGTAAACGCGACATTAACTGAACCAAACGGTCAAGTTACCTTTGATTTCGTCATTATTTCTTTTAGTTCATGTGTCACTAGTTTTAAAATTTGACAGTTTGCAAATAAATTTAATAGAAATTATTTAAAATTTAACAGTAATAATAAGTTAGGATGACTAAGAAACTGAAAAGAAATTTATACTGTTTTAGTAATATTTCTACAAAAAGTAAGTACTTACAATTTTCTAAAATTAAATCACGGCATAGGTATAAGGAGAATAATTGTCTTTTAAAAAGGAAGGAGCTTTATGATTTTTTGTTGTAATATAATGACTGTACTGCAAAAATTAAAATTGATATGTTTAAATAAAAAAAAACGTGATAATCTGGAATATGTTAATACGGTCGTAGAAAAAACCTAGTACGTAACACATGCATAGAGTGTCTTTTTTACTTATGGGATTGCCGCACTTGCTCGTGCTGTCAAACTTCCCATTCGTAAAAAAAGTATCACTTT
Organism: Listronotus bonariensis; assembly: GCA_014170235.1. Classification (NCBI taxonomy): domain Eukaryota; kingdom Metazoa; phylum Arthropoda; class Insecta; order Coleoptera; family Curculionidae; genus Listronotus; species Listronotus bonariensis. Next base: position 211,978 of record JACEGR010000544.1, read on the forward strand.
ATGGACTTGTTACATAAATTACCATTTTTAAACTACCTAATTGAAAAGCATAGAAAATATAATCAAAATTGTACCTATAATAAAATGTATTCCTGTTGTCCATGGTTTGTAGAGAAAATTAAAATGAACTCCAAAAAATAAATTCTTAAAATAATATTTCTTATAACTCAGTCGCCTTTTTTAAAAAAAAAACGACAAGATGAAGTATTGGCAATTAAAAAACAATAGGTAATAAATACTTATGTACCTTTTTATTTAAATAAATATAAAAGGAATTTAATCAAAATAATATTTGGCTTTTCTTCAGACTACAAAGGTTTAAAAAACATTTTAAGAAAATTAAACTTCTCTTCCATCTAACTATAGACCAATTTCAATTCTCTCAGTTCTTTGTAAAGTAGTGGAAAAATTAATTAGTTCACAAATTCTTAAGTATTTAGACAAACACAAAGTTTTGCATGACAGGCAGTATGGATTTCGCCACAAAGATCTACAGCAGATCTTCCTTCCTTCATATCACACTGCTGGAATAAGTCTCTTGAGTTTCTAGATGAGTGCCAGATCGTTGCTCTTGATATATCCAAAGCTTTTGACCAGGTCTGGCATGCCGCACTTCTTAATAAACTTCCCTCCTATGGTGTTTCAACTAAACTCTGTACTTAGCTCTCTAGTTGTAGACGGCCATTCTTCAAGCTTTCACCAAGTTAATGCTGGAGTGCCTCAGGGCTCAGTTCTGGCACCAACATTGTTTCTTCTTCACATTAACGACCTTCTCTCATCCATAACTAATTCCATTCATAGTTTCGCCGACGATAGTACCCTTCACTCCAGTTTTCAGGTTCCTAAACCCATCACTAAACCTGATTTGGAAAACAAATGCAGAGCGATGCAGATGTCTCTTTTGCAGGATATTAATTTAATATTGAATTGGGGCGCCAAAATTCTCGTCCATTTTAATGCATCCAAAACACAATCATATTCCTTGTCGCAAAAACAGTTATCAAATACTCATCCTCTACTTATGAGCGGCCAAGTTTTACAGAGCAAAGACACCTTCAATGTTGTGGGCGTCACATTTGAAAGTAACCTTAACTGGCATAAGCATATTGTATCTATAGCCACATCAGCTACAAAAAAGCTTGAATTTCTTTTTCGAGCCAAAAATTATTTTGCCCCTTCTAATTTATACACTTTGTATGTGTCCCAAATCCGACCTCCTTTGAAAAATTGTTCTCATATCTAGGGCATGGCGTCCCCCACAACCCTAAGCATTCTTGATTCTATTCAAAGAAGAGCTATTCGTCTCATTAATGATCCTTCACTTACACAAATACTTCCTTCTCTTGCCCATCGTCGGGCTGTGTGGGATTTATCGCTTTTATATAGGTTCTTCCACGGCTTTTGCTCTGAAGAATTGTCCAGTATAGTTCCCCCACTCACGGTTCCCAACAGAGAAACTCGTGGTTCCGCGCGTATGCATCCCTGTACGGTCTAACTGGACAAGCCTAGAACTTTCCACTTTGGTCGTTCTTTTATCCCTAGAGTTTCTAGAATGTGGAACCTGCTGCCCGTGGAGGTCTTTCCCTCCAAATATTCAAGTATTTAAGTCCCGTGTCAACAAACTCCCTCTTACCTCGCTTAAGACACCCACGGTACGTTAGTATTTAGGCTTTTAGCCTTCGTGGTTTGTCCAAAAAAAAGAAGAAAAAAAACTTTTTATATACTATTAAAAACCATTTTGTCCTTGCATAATATAATAAAAGTTAAGATTACCTAATGAAATAATTATTTTATAATTAAAATTTATTTGTTTTAAAGTAATCTTAACTTTTATTATATTATGCAGGACATAATAGTTTTTCATAGTAGATATATAAAAAGTTGAATTTTATTAAATTTTTATTAAACCTTTTTATTCTGGAAAAATGCAAAATAATATTATTTTGTTTTAAATTTAAACTTTCAGAAAACAAAAAAAAACATAAAAAATTAAAATATTAAATTTTTGTTGAACGTCTTTCCCTTTTGTGTTACAACTTACCTAAATGTTAACTAAATTTCCCTTCGGTTCTGGTCTCGGGGTACAGCGACCCGCTGCTGTTCAACCCTATTGAGTCCTATGAACTAGCCGGTCACCTGAAACAAAGAAACAAAATAAAGAAAAACCCCTAAAAACCCAAAAACTCTAATTAAAAATCAACGTTTCGGTGCCAAGTCTGCTACTGTTGTCAAGATAAAATTTGTTTAAAAATTAAAATAAAAATAACTTATGTTTAAAATTTTAAGCTTTAAGTTAGGATTATTATAAAAATATTTTGACATTTGTGTCATGACACATCCCTCCTTTACAATCTTCATCCATGCAGTACTTCTTTACTGGTAAAAAAGATGTGTCTATATCGTCCCTATTGCCTATACAGGGTGGGTCGAATTCGACGCTTCATATGGGAATCATCATATTTCTGTAAGTTTTAGACGACAACTACTGACCCTCCATTTACCAGGCTAAAATTTCAAGTCAAACCTAATGGTAAAAATTGCAATTTTCTATATTGCATCGTTTACTTGCTACAGCGAGTTTCTTTTGATTTTTTTTTAATTGTTCATTACTTTTTATGCAGATTCCAGATATTATGCATTTTAAAGCTCTATATTTTAAATGCTGTACGTTTTTTATTAATTAAATGATTAAAAAATTAGCTTTTAAAAAATGTTTTTTTCTTTGGGTTTCTTTTGGGCCGTTTATGAAATATTGTAAATTTTGCCAGTGGCGGCTCGTGGGTCTAAAAACAGGTGTAGTGCAGGAAGGGAAAAAAAGCGCATTCACCATGTTAGCAAAATTAAGAATACTCAACTATCAAAAGTCTAAGTAAAATGTCTTACCTAATATCTAAACTTTCCTAAATTTTATACACCAAATCAATCATTCTATCTTTTAAAGCAGCAGATTTATCAATTATATCTTCATAAAATGGTTGAGTTTTTATCAGTTCCTGTAGAAGCTCCTATTGAAATAGCAGTATCAGCAAGACAAAGGAAATTGTAGTTTGTAACAATCTTCGAATCTTTATTCCATTTTCATCAAAATATGATCTAATATTTTTTAGAGAAGTGCTCTGTACTGTCCTTTATATTTCTTCCTGTGAAAAATCACTGTCGCGAATAATACTTAAACGGAAACAACCGAAATAACACGTGAAAACCAACGAAACGACCAAAACCTATACTATCTTTTTTAAGGCTAGCAATCTACCAAGCAATGCACCTGATACCCCACCTGCGATTCTGGCCGCCGGCAATGCCAGCGTTGTCATGGCAACGGAGCGTCAAAGCGTAAACAAAACCCCGCAAGAGGTATATACTTCGGTCCATTTTATATTTGCAATACACTTCTTGCTGATCGCGGATTGCGATGTCGCGTTGCCGAAAGCGGAGAAAAGCGACTCGCGCTGGCTTGGTTAATTTATATGCTAGATTAATAAGGAATAGAAATGAGAAAAATGAATTGAATAAAGTAATATGTTTTTTATGTTTTATTATTTATTTTTGGTGAAGTGGCACTTCACTTACTACACCTGAATAGCCGCCACTGAATTTTGCCATTTTTTACGAATATTGGTTAAAAAATAGGCCACAAAAAGTAATCATGTTTTAATTTAAACAATCCTATTATAACTATTATTGTATTTTATTGACTGCAATGGCAAAAAACACTTATAATAATAAATTAATAAATAAAGGGGGCTTTACAGTGTTAACTAGCTTAAGCAAGTTGCAAATAATTAAGCTAAATGAAAGTGCATGCAGAATATAAACCACTAGATTTACTTTCGGAAGTAGGCCTTTTATCTAATGTTTTAGTTAAGTAAATTGAATATACTTCTATTTACTTTTACAAGATATCTCCCTCCCCTCATTTTTCACAGCAACTAAATTCCAAATAAACATTTGTAAAAGGGATTCTTTTTTGTCCTTCGAATAGTGCGACCGTGCGTAGAAACATACATAGAATTTAGGGGTGTGCGAATTTCGATCGAATTGAATCAAATCGAATATTAATATTCGATTCGAAATTCAAATCGAATTATTTAAAATTCGACAAATTTCGAATAATTCGAAAATTTTCAAATAATTCGAAAGTTTTCAAATAATTTAAAAATTGTTGAATAATTCACGAATAATGCGAACTATTCACTAATTATCAAAATATGAAGGGATTCTTTATTTTATCCATAACATCGGGCATCAAAATATTCTACTGACCCATAATATCCTTTTAAATTAAAAATTAATTATCTGAAGAAGACAATTGCTCAATTTTTTATTTTAATATAAATATATATAAAATAAAATCCTCCTTTTTATATTTTAAATATAAATGTTTTGAAAGACCCTGCTACAAAATGCAAAAGATAAAATATTTTTCAAGTTTAGTAACAGATTTATGAAATACCTTGTATGTTTAATATGCGAAATACAATAGTTTACAACTACAATAATTCGTAATAATTCGAATATTCGAAAAAATTCAAATTATTCGAAAAAATTCGAATTATTCGGAAATTTCTGGAGTTATTTATTTATTTTTTTGAATTATTCGAAACTCTTGAATAATTCGAATTTCACAAATTATTTGATTCGAGTTTTGGAATCGAATAATGATATTCGATTCGACACGAAATATTCGTAAGTTCGAATTATTTGCACACCCCTTATAGATTAGATTTTCCAGATGTGGCGACTGATGGAGTTCTTCCGGGTGTTTTTACCCTCGGGGATCGAGAAAAGATTTACGTTAAATTGGTAGCTGTAAGCCAGTATTTCAATAGCCTAATGTATGGTGGTGTGCACGTGTTTTCGCAACGGCTGAGGATGGTTGTGCAAGCCGCGGAAAGCGTCAGTTTTGACAGGGACCGGTTATGCACAAAACCAGTGCAGCTCCTGATTTGACAGCTGACAATTTATGCAACGCATCGATTAATTGTTTTATATTAAACATATGTTTTGGAATTTCTGAGAGCTACGAGCTTAATTGTCCCGATTTTCACCCTGATAGTCCGGAAGCAGGAAGGTTGGCAAATTGGACCGAAAAGGACCAGAGCCAAGAATAAATAAAAAAAACATATGTAGATTGGCTTGCTTAATAAAGTCTTTTAGTTTCCCTTGTTGATACAAATTTAGCAAATGTTTTTAAAAGGAACTTTTATTTAGCAGATTTTAAGCCTCATGCGTAATTCTAACGCAGTTTTTATATTCAAAATTTAAAATATTATGTTTTTTCCCGACAAAGACCAATTTTGTACTTAACTTTTTTTTGCAAATTTTCTCAGTAACTAATTTACCACATCCATATATCAAAAACACATTTTTTACTGACGCATCCTTTGTCACCATAATTAAAAACAATCAATTAACTCAATTAGCTGAAGGACTGTAGACACAACTAAATAGAAATCCATATTTTTTTAGTTACTTATTTTATAACTTGCTTAAGCTACAAGCTACTTGACACGTGTAAGACAAGCATAATCATATTTTATTGTTGATTAATGCAACACTAATTTCTTAAATGTAGGTAAATAAAAGATAAAAACATTCACCAAAATGTTTGCAAATTTAGCTTTGCATTTGTTTTCTTGACCACCTTTTACTTACCCGTATACAAAAAAACAAATAATTACTGTTGTTACAATAAATATAACGTATTAATAAAACCTAATCAAAAACTTATAAATAAGTTGGAGACCCAAATAAAGGGAAAGATTTATCATAAAAACAAAAATAAATGCTTGCATATTACTTTCTCCTAGAAATTCAGATAGCCAAACAATTTCAATTAAATACACAATTTCCTTGCCTTTTTTCGGCCAATAAATTTATTAAATCATCTATAGCTAAAGACAATTTTCAGCTATTCTAAAAAAGTTTTGTAAGAAACAATAGTGACAAGTCCTGATGGACAGTTGTAAATTGGTTCCCGAATCAAAAATATCAGGAGAATTGTTTTCAAACTTTTTGGATTTGCTCTGGCATTTACAACACACAAGTCACTACAAAGATGCAAAATAACTAATAAGTAAATCAAACCCCACCTTTATATAAATGAAACCTTCCGGAGTGATCGATGTCTGCATAAAACGTCAGGCGCCCGAGCCGTCTTTCTATTTATTACAGGAACCAATCAATATACCTACGACCTTTCACCAGGGCCCAGAAACCGAGTTACATGCTAATGTTTTATGACTACTCTTCTAATCAGAACCAATTTACCAACACCCAGTCCATCTTTTTACAGCTGTTGTGGTTGTAACTGGAAGCAAGGCTCAGAATTTTATTTACAATAATTCCATAATGGAATATTAACAAAGATTAACTGAAATGTCTTTACTTTTTAGTCAAAACAGTGGATGGCAGTCCGTCAGTATTTTACAAAAACTCATATTTTGATCCAAATCTCCTAAACGTACCTTACAAGAAATGGGGCTTCACTAAGCCGGGCGAGTAACTATGACATCCTCAGGTAGACATCTACCTACCTAAAACCAAGTTCACGACAGGGTTTGCCAAGCTGCCGGAACATTAAAGAGATATATTTAATGCATTAAAAATATTGGCAGACGATATAACTGGTTGTTATTTCGTGGTAGATTTTTTGAAAATTAAAAAAAAAAATCAAAAGTCTGTCACGAAACAACAACCAGCTAGATCGTCTGCACTTTCCCCAGTTGCAGTAAATACACACCCTTCAATGTCCAGGCGGCGGCTTGATGCTGCCGAACTTGGTATAGGCTGAGCCGCATGTCTTATCTGAGATGACGTCATAGCTACCTTCGCTCAGCTTAGTGAAGCCCCATATCTATGTAAGGTAGGTAGGAGAGTCATTAAGCAGAATATGAGCTTTGGTAAAATACTGACGATTGCCATTTACTGGCTCTTAGACCAGTGGCGGTCATATCGACTTTCTGAGGGGGGCATGAGCCGAGGAGAAGTGTGTGAGGTGGTAAAAAACAAAAATTTTTAAGGCAGGTTGAAATTTTTTAAAGAGCCAAAAACAGTTGGTCCTCTAACCTCTTTTATTGTTTTTACCTTTCATTCTTTTTATAGAAATTACACAAAACCTCCTTTCCACGTATTAAAGGTCCTCACTCTTCAATTCCATCATCAGCCTCACCCTTCGGACCAACCTGTGGGAGGGGGACCCTCAATAAATGCCCATATTTGCCATTAGACACATGTATGAAACACAATAAAATAGAAAGGATGTCGCATCCAAGGGAGGGGCATGGTACATGGCCGCCCTGTCTTGAACTGCCCTGTCTTAGACTATCTATTGGACGATATCAACAGTGCCAACGTTTTTTAAAAGATAAACTCCTGTTATTTATTTCTGAAGTTAAAACTCTACAGGCACCTATAGGCTTTTAAAATATTTTTTATTCGGAAGGCAAGTGACATTGTGAATCACATTTTACCAATTTTTACTTACAGACGTTAAGGTCGGGCCACACATAACCGCAACGAGCCCGTGGCCGTGCGCTTTACCGGTGAAATGTAGGGAGATGCGGTGCAAAAATGTTGTATTTAATCAAACTGCAGTAATATAAGTCAATTATACCACGCTTTAAATAATACCTGATCATAAATTAGATCTTTACAAATAAGGTAACACAGTTTTAAGGGTTGACCACATCCTGTCCCACGCACCGACATCACCACTGCAGCATCGTACGGCCGTGACTCGGTTTAATACTTATTAAATCACTTTTTCTTATATAACCTTTATTAACTAACTTTTAATTTTATACGTAATGAACTGATATAAAGGTGACACCCGTAAACTCCCAGGTTGCTTCGGGGAACATCGGCGCTATCCGATAAACGTATATGATTGTATTTCCTGGGCATGTTTCAGACCGTACGAAACACTGTCGTGCTACGATGCCGGTCTTGTGGGACATCGGTGCGGTTATTTGTGGCCAGACTTTTTTACCTATACTACACTTAACGTTTGGAAAAGGGGAACAGAGATACGGTAGAAAAATCTGTTTTATTTAAAGAAGGAGAATACATAAAACAATCGACTTAGCTTTACAAAAATGCTTTGTAAATTTTTGATAGCATAAATAGTGCTTTTGAATTTTTTCGAATTAATTTCCCCCACTTTGCTCTATCACCGTGAAATCGGGCACGATGCGGTTATGTGAGGCCCGACCTTTAGGAGTCCTTGTATCATTGATATGGCTGATACGGCGATAGCTACGTCCACCTTACACCTTGTAAGAAGGTACATTAAAGTTTTTCTAATTTAAAAAAAACAACACTTAAATAGATATGATGCATTTTTGTTTCATCACAGAACAAAACACTTCCTTATTTTGGCCTTCAAAAATACTATTTTTAGTAATTAATTATGCTTTTGCGTTCTATTGATTTCACAATTTTTTAGATAACGCAAGTACGAGTAGTATAAAACTTATGCAGTCTATACGTTTTCGTTAGTTAAAAGTTTTCTGGCAAACATATTTTTATTCGCTTAAAGAAAAAACTTGTTTTCTGTAAAACTTTTAACCACCTTAAAATATTGTACTTTCAATGGTAAGTACCAGTTAATTTAAATATTTTTCTTATATGAACATAGATTCGAAAAGGGATTGTTTTCTGGTTTTTAATAATAGTTAAGGATCCCTGGACCATTTTTCCAAGTCATTTCTAACAAGCTAATTTTTCATGAGTAGCTTCATTTGGACCAGACGATTAACTTTTTTCTTACAACAATTTTCGTTGGTGGTAGCATACAGGGGTAGTAGAGATTAAATATTTGAATTTGGTAAATATTAAAAAACAGGATGACGTACCACGGAATTTGTAGGACAATGTGGGTGAGAAATTATATGGATATTATTTCATCAATAAAAAAAACAGCTGGTTAGTAGTTATTTTTCACGACATCGTTAACCATAAATGTTGGTGGTAGGGGAAACCTTACATTTTGTGGGATACATTTTTTTTCGTTTTATTTAGATAATTTTCTTGAAAATTACCAAAGAAAATCTCTGTTTGTAATAAATTTTTAATATCTGTCAAATCAGCACACTTAATTCCTGCCATCCGCTGTAAGCTACCACCAACGAAAATTATTGTAAGGCAAAAAGTTGGGCGTCTCGTCAAAATGAAGCTACTCACGAAAAATTAGCTTGTTAGTAATGACTTAAAAAAATGGTTCAGAGATCCATAACTATAACATTTTAATATTCCTTACTTGATTTTAATAAAGTCTTATGAACAACAATCATAGTAAATTCATGAAACAGGCACTTGGAGCGAGCAATTCTAATTTCGCTCTGCACCAGTTAACTTTAAATTCAAACCAGCTCGGTGCCAGTTTACTTTTTGCAAGAGCAAGAGCGAACCAAGAGCCGAACCGAGAAAATGCGCATTGTCACCCAGCTCGTTGAGTTCTCTTCTGCGGCACCGCCAATAACAACGGTTCCAAAAGATCGAATTCCCCGAGTGTAATACCAGCACCGTGAATACGAAAACTGATCGCTGAGAGTTGAGTGCGGGCAAATTCATTGAACACGCACATTTAGAGCCAAACTACACAAGCGAAATAATCGCGGCGTATATCACGCGGCGGAATTTTCGTTAAAATTGGCAGCAAACAGAAGAGTTTTTTCCGTCGGGTAGGTACACTTACAGTTAAAAAATGGACTCTAATGTGTTAGGTGCGCTGCCGTTGTGTGTGCAAGTCTATATTAAACAAAAAGGAAAAAAGCGATGACTTATATAGTCTTTACTTTGTATATCGTAAACTGCAGGCCGTTTTTATATTTCACAAATAAAAATTTCCATGTCAAACATTTTTTTGCCTGTACCCTCAACGAATACGTCGCAGCACCGTCACCTCGTCTAGTTTACTTCGTATTGAATAACGTGTTGCATTGTGGCGGCGGCGGTATAAACGCAATCGAGAGCGTTCTATACGCTCACCGCCGACGGAAATAAACACAACGCGACGCATTTTCCGTTCGTCTAGTTGCACTCGTTTAATGGCACGGTTTTCATTACGACGTGCAAACCGCCACCTCCCGCTGCGTGAAATATGCCGCGATTATTCCACTCGTGTAGTTTTGCTCTTATTGCTCGACAAAAGAAATCTTTTGCGTGAATATGAAAATTAGCACTGCACTGCCAGAGTTCGAGCTTAGTGCGCACTGGGGCGACTACGTTAATTCACTATGAGGCTCTCGTTTAGCCCCTGCTTAATTAAATTTATTAAGTACAGTGGCCACTCGAGAAGCACATGAACAAGTATTGCTGGCAAAAATGAAGTACACTACTAAATTTTGTCCAACTTTTATATATTTTTTAAACTTTTTCAAAATTTTTAAGTTTTTTGATAACTTAAACCTTATCTGGTTTATAAACTTTATTTCATAAAAGAAGCCCTTTATTTTTTTTTACTGCAATGATAAAAGCAATATAATATAAGCAGGGTAAGCTCATTATTAAAAACATGTTTTTAGCAATTTTTGTTTACACAATATGTATATCTAATAAAACACAATACTTTTTGTAAAAAAATCCTAAAAAATGTATTTTACTTATAAGGGACGCTCGATAACTTTTTAAGATGACGTTAACTTTAACCTCTTAACTTAAAACCATAATCTTTAGTTTAGGCAGTTTTTGTAGGAAAAGATGGCTGTTCCAATTTGAGTAAAGTTTTTCTTTTTTTTTATTGTACGAAGTGTAAATGAAGAGGTGATTTTTACAAAGATTTTGTCAAGAAATATTTTTAGTAGACTATTAAAAAAAAACAAGTTTCTCAGATTTTTAAAATCTGCTTCATTATTCAAGATATTTATTTTTTAAAAATTGTTTTTATTTTAATATTGTTTTAATTTAACAGAATCACAACTGTAGGTGGATGGCATTATATTCTTTTTCCTTTAATTCCTTATTAGTAAAATAAATATACATGTCGTGACAGCTTAATACGCCTGAAAATTGACTTTTAGTGCATTGAATACTAGCAGGTAGAGATTAAAGAAAAATGCCCGCCTATAAAGATGTTGGGTAGAGTAACCCATCGGGCTGGCTTTGTTGTTCGTTTAGCACGACGTGTACTTATTTTAATTAAAACTTGGTTTACATAATAATAATATTAAAATGACATATGTTAAATTTAAAATTTCAAAAAGTAAAATATATGAACAAAAACTTTAGGCGTATCCCATTATAAATGTTAGGCAATGCAGGGGCGGTCATATCAACTTTCCGAGGAGGGCGGCCATATCATCATTAAATGTCCATATTTGTAATTAGGTGTGTTTAGGTAAAAAAGTAATCTGTTACAAAGGATGTGGCATAAAAGAGGGGGGTCTTAGCCCCCATGCCCCCTTATGACCGCCCCTGAGGCAATGCTCCTACTGAAATGGCAAGCACGTGATATAGCGTCCATCTGTGTTGCGTCAGTTGGCTACCTTTGGCCACTATAAATTGAGAATGAATACCTAGTAAGTAACTCCGGTTACTCTAATTTTAAACCAATAAAATACATTTTTTATTTTAGGTAACTAGGGTTACTGACTTTTTAAACCAATGAAATGTATTTTGTGTTCAGGTGTTTTTCTTAATTTATAGTGAGAAAGTATAGTTTTCTAGAATACAAAATGTTTTATTTTTGAGGGCTTTAACGATTTCATCCGCCAAGCCAGTTGCTTGTCACTTTAGTGTTTGCCTTGCCTAAAAGCTTATTTTTTTCCAGGTGTTGTAATACTGGAGTGTGAAGGATCAACTTCTATGTAAAGAAGCAGGGATGGCCGGGCATAGCCTTGCAAATGCAGTATTTACAATGTTCAAAACAAAGCGCAAAATTGCGAATTATTTGAATTGAGTATTTTAGGTTTTGTAATTGCCAGAACGAAGATGGGCCTTTATTATTGGCCTTTATTATTGGCCTTTATTATTGGCCGTAATTATTGCGGCCTATTGCAAAGGCCGTAAAATGTCTCATAGCTAGATGCCTACTTAACATTAAAAGCAACTTACTGACCATTATTATTATTTTAGTCTGATAAAAATGTGTTCTGTAGGTTGTTTCTCTGCATTTTTACATGTTTTGAGCTTTTGCTCTACATTATTAGGATTATTGAGAGGATGTAACTAAATTGTATGGGAAATATAAGACTTAAAACAATATTTGTGTATTTCTTTAATATTTTTTGGTAATGGTCGATTTTAGGGACAGTTGAATTTGCAAAAAAAATGTTTTAATTTTTGACGTGATAACGTCTTATAATTCGATGGAGGCGGCTGTACGCACAACGTTTTTGTTGCGGCAAATTATTGAAACTGATTGATATTTTGGACGTTTTGTGACAGACAGTAACGGCTTTGTCAGATTGTACGAGTATTCCTAAAAATTAATTTTAATTTTATGTCAAAATTTTAAAACCAAAAAATCTTATACTGGGTTAGTTAAAAGTACTGCAACTCTTAAATATCTTTAAAAACAACCAAAGCTACATTTAACAAATTTGGTATCTGGAAGGTATCGGGCATAAAGAATTTAATAGTTATATCAGCACATTTGCCAGATTTCTTAATTTTGTTCTACTCTATTTTTTTGCAAGAGAGAGTAATAAAAATGTCTCGGGACGGTTAGAAGGTTGTAAACCATAGGCGCACCAGTCTCTGTGCAAAGAACAGGTAGAAATACACCGAATTGCGTTAAATAAGGATTATAAATTTTATATATATTTTAGTATCTTTCCGTATGTGCAACTGAGTGGTTATAAATTGTTAGAGTTTGTTGTTCAAAGTATTACAGTATTGTAAAATGGCTTCTCCGCAGAAATGCGCATGTCTCGGCCATTTAACTGAAAAGCAGATTGTTAAAAACGTATTCGATTATACAGGGTGCGGCAGAATGGACTCCCACATTTGGGTAGCAAATAAAAAGTCTACTATAAAATATGAAGCTCAACTTTTATTATTTTCAAAAAGAGCACACTTTAAGGTTTTTTAACTAATTTTCAAAATTATATCGTGTAAGTGACGGCCGTTAGCAGCGACCACACATGCGAAGGCGTTCCTAGAAGTTCCGCATCACTTTTATCTCCATGTCTTGAGGAATAGCAGCAGTTTCATCTCGGATCGCTGTCTTGATTTAGGAAAGTCAGGAACCAGTTGCCCTTAAGTTAGCAACCCATTTAAAAATTGTTTTCCGGTCTGAAACAGAGGCATTCGGAGGCAGGAAGCGCGTACAAAATACTCTTTTCGACGCGGTGACACATTCGTCATTTTTGAATAATAGCTCAATAACAAATCCACGTTGGTCACCAGACCAAGACATAGCGCCTAGTAACAAACCTTATCAATCGCCCAAGCGAATGTGACCATCCCCACCAATGTCCAACTCCCATTACCGATGTTCTAGCCTGATGAAATGTGGGAGTCCATTCTGCCGCACCCTGTATTAGAAATGATCAAAACTCTAATTTAAGTGTGGACGATTGTGTTCAAAAATGTGCGTTGATGACTGGGGTGGAAAAAGCGACAATTTACAGAATTTTTAAACAAGAAAAGAGGAGGTATAATTCCACCAAAAAGCGATGGGCACAAGTGAAAGGTGAAGTAGCCAGAAATAATACTACGTTTAAACTAGTAGATATAAAAACAATTATTTCAAATTGCCATATCTAATGATTCCCCAGAAAACTGGAAAAAATGTGTCGAGCATGTATTAGAAGTAGAAAATAAAATGTGGTCTTTGGATATAATAGTAGATACAACTGTTGAACCTCTAATTATTATACAAGTATATACTCATATATGACTCAAGTAGTGATAGTATGTCAGATATGGAAGAATGTGAATAACTAGATGTAGAATATGTAGCATATTTAATTAGGTATAGATTATATTTTAAATCATTATTTTTTGACTATGCATTTTTAATGTGTATTATTAAAATGGTTATTATTAACTATAATTATACCAACTGTACAATATTGATATACTATAAAATTTAAAATAATTTTTTACACATATAAAAGAAACAAGATTTCCATTTTACCTATACTACTATTTAAAAAGGGTAAGTTCCCAAAAATAAACTCAAGCGCACCGCCACTGTCAAGGGTTTTATCACATTATTCCCACGTAAATACAGGTAAACATCTGTTATTCCTTTGTATTTAACCCAAGAGGTTGACGAATATTAGAACGGGGTCTGCCGGCCTAAAATTATAATGCCTTATCAGTACATTACAGGTAGAATTAAAGAAAAATATTTATACTCGGACTAACACAGAAAGCGAATTGCCATAAAATTAAATGATTTATTACTCTCTCTTGCAACAAAACAGGGTATACAAATATTTTTTTTTAAGGGAATGCCGCACCTATTTTTATTTCAATAAATTGCGCAGGACAAATTTAATAAGTTCAGAAATTTTTAATTTTCTCTAGCTTTTAAGCTATGACAACATTACATTTTAGGTAAAATGTGCAGATGCGCCCAAATATCAATAAAACAGCTTAGGCCTCGGCTACGATAACAAGCGTAAGCGTCGCGTGGAAAGGATTAAATCTCTATACTGGTATCCGGTACTGGCTATAAATATTGCGTGGTAAACAGCGTTTTGAAATCAGTTTATATACATTGGAAACGCTCCGCGGATAATATTTGTTCGTTTCGAGCGGCAAAAAGTGTAAGGTATAGAAAAACGTTACTTATTAAAATTAAACACATTGCAATTTTAGTTAAAAAATATTATATTATTGCCGTTAAATTGGGTTTTTAGATATATTTCTCTTAAAAAATAAATACCTAAATATTGATTTCATTTAAGGCCAAATATTTTTGCTTTAAAATCTTGGTATTTTAGCTGTTTAGAACAAAGCAAAGTATTAAGTGTTATATATTGTTGCAATCTCAAAAAAGAAACAGTGAGACACTATACAGGGTATCTCATTTAAAAACATGCAAGTTTTAATAATATCTTAAAAATTAAAATATTCGTATTTATTATAAATACGACACCGGACTCCTATACGTAAAAAATATGAAACTTTTAATTTAAAGTTTGTTTTTGTCTCTATAAGTAAATGTCGGAATAAGGAAATATAATAAAAATTGAGTAGCGTGGATCTGATTGCACCATTAGACAAGGGACTAAAAAGAGAACGGGACACTTCTCTTTTTTAATTCTAAGCGTTTACCCTTTATCCTAGGCGCGCTTGTGGCGGCTTCGGTTGTATCGGCAAGCGTCGATCACCGGAGTTAAGCAGTGAAATGCGCGCCCATAATTTGGATGGGTGTCCGGCGACAGCGGTGTTTCGGGCAGCGGCACACGGTGTTCTGCTCGGGGATGCGGACCGAGCAACAACCATCCAAGTTATGGAATGAATGGTGTGTGAATGAGAAGGAGTAGGGTCAAGGTACAATAAGCCTTCAGGCTGCAGTGCACCACCTAGGGGGCGGTCGTCGGACCTGGGTGGGATGACCCCGAAAGGGTGAAAAAAAAAACCCTTTATCCTATAATCCAAACCAAAAAAAAGGCACCTGTATAAAAAAAAACAACCAAAGTTACTAACTTTACCTTTTTGTAATATAAGTATAGCCTATGGATGTCGTATTTAAAGAAAGCTATTGCCTCAGGCTTGCCTTGTGTTTGAGGCTATATTAAAATTAACAAAAAAATTCTTCAAATTTTTGTCACACCCTTTATAGTGGCAACCCCTATTTTTTTAATACATTTTAAGGCTATTTAAAAAAATAGTAGTAGTAGTAAAAAGTACTAATTTTTTTATTTTTTCATAATTTAAAATTTAAAAAAATCCCATGACATGACCAAAAATAGTGGTATATTAGTGCTGCAATGTAGGGCAAAAAAAGAAAAATTGCTTTTACACAGGGTATGCCAAACAATTTGAGGATATGTTTTTAATTTAAATATGGACCATAATTTGTTAGGCAACCTTGTGGCAATACCTCTGTTTAAATACTATATTTAATATAAAATAGTTAGATCGGGTAAAAAAGTAGGTGCAGGTTTTGGAATCTTAGACTAATAATAAATAACAATTTTTAAGTTATCTAAATTTTATACCCGCTAGTAAAAGTTTTGTTTTCTACTGTCTAAGTTAGCACGAAACTAACTAAATTTGCGAATTTATCATCCAAGATTCATGAGGCTATTATTTTTCTTAGAAGTCAAAACTGGAATAAAATCTTTTTTTTTAATTGACCGGAAAATTGAATTTTCCACTCAATTTTTTAAGCGGAAAATGCTATTTTACAGGACTAATTTACTTTCCGGCCCCTAGTTTACTTTCCGGTCTCTCATTTACTTTCCGGTCTCTGATATCAAAAAATCCTGTTAGCCATGACAAAAATTGTCAGAGTTTAATTGTTACTATTTGACAGTTCAAGATATTGTAAAGTAAAGAAAGCATCATTTTGCCAAAATGGAGTCAGACATGGAAAATCCAGATGAAATAATTGAAGCAGCGTCCTTATTGTCGTTTAAATATAACACTAAAAATTTACACAGTTTTTTTTTTCCGGTCAATTAAAAAAAATTATGTACGATACTCGACCGGAAATAATTTTTACGGGTCTCCTCAAAACTACAGGACTCGCCTACGGCTCGCCCCTGTAAATGTTCTTCGTCGACCCGTAAAATACCATTTTCCGGTCTAGTAACAGTAAATAGCTATTACGAAGCAGTTTAGGGCTTAAAATCTTCATTTTTGTTATTGTTATTTAAATTTAGCGGGCCGATGCTAAAAAGTTTATGCAAGATCCATCAATAAAAGTATATATATATATATATATATATATATATATTTGCTAAATAATTAAAATTAGAATAAATTAGCAAAATAATAACCTTTTTTGGCGTAATAAAAAGTTTTGTAAAAGCAAATAAAAACCAACCATTTTTTTTTAACGTAAACAATGTTAATAATGGTTTTAAAAAACTGCAAGTAACACTGCAATGTGGTAAATAATTAAAGTTTACAATATATTAATTTTTTTGGTGTTATAAAATTACTTTTTTAGCGTAATTTAAACAATATTATTAAATAAGAGAAGTTTTTACTGGCACAGCATTGGGAAAAAGAATTTTAGCTTTAGCTTATAGGTTTTATCTAAAAATATTTTATAAACTTAGTTACGTTCTTTAATAAACATAAAAATATGCTTATTAAAAATAATTTTTATATTTAGGGGATTATAAATAAAATACAAAATTTAAAACATTCTTTAACAGCTTTATTACTAAACAGTTTTCTTTTATGTTGAACGGAGTACAAATGATAAAAAAATACACACCTAACAATCTACTTATATCTATCACATATAGGTATACCATAGTCTAAAGACATATTTCTTAAAAGACAAACACATCAAAGTACAATAACTGCTAATTTAATGTAAAGTTTTTTTTGGAAATAATATTTGCATTTTCTGGTTTACCTGTTTGTAAAAATTAACCTATTTTTTTGGCCCGATATTTATGTGACATCCCTAAACACAATAATGTGACTTTTCTTAGATTTTTTCTAAAAAAAAAATATCACATAGTCCAGATGTACAGCTGCAGACAATAAAATGTTTTATAGTGATTGTAAAGCAGACTTGTCCATTTTCTAAGTACCTAAGTAAAAGTACGAGTGGGGTACCACTGTATTTGATAAAAAATTACTGTCAGCACCTGTACCAGAAACTAGCAGCTAAGTTTGGTAAATCGTCTTACAACTTGTTGTACGATAAGTTGTACATTTTATAATACTTAAATCTTGGACTTCCATTACCTTTATTTGTTGATTGGTACACAACGTTTCGGTTGTTATTTATCTCCGTTTTCAAGAGATAGCTAGAATGCGATTATTGTTTCGATAGTCGTATCTATTTATGTTGCACAACCTGTCGTACAACAAGTTGCTGGGTTGTGCTATAGACCTCTGTCATTGTGTTTCGCTGTTTACAGCTCATCGGTAGGGCTTCATTTTACAACATTTAAAACATATTATAAACTTTGCAAAACATATCTTAGTATTGAACGAGATACATTTAATATTATTTACAAAAAAAAATGTAAAACTTTTTTTACCTAGCCAAAATGTATTTGTTCCTCTAGTTTTATATAACCCCCGCACAAAGACTCATTCTCTTTATTAAAAACAATTTTTTTAAATCGTAACCTAAAAATATATAGTGCGTACATGTAACGTATAAGTAGGTAAAAAATAAAAATAAATTTTAATAATGAGCCTTATATTAGGAGCGCGATCACGAATGGTATTTTTAAAATCAAAAGTACTATTATGTGACTATTTGTGCTTATAAATTACGTACTAACGAAGCAAGCTCTATCAACAAAATGGACGCCGTGTAAAGATACAATCCAACCGACGCAAAAAGACGCGCTTTAAGGTACAATAATAAATTAACAAACTAAATAATAATAAAAAAACCAACTTATTCTTGAAAATAACCACCGAATAGCACCAAATGACTAACCAGTGTACTTAAAGATATATGCCGCTCTACACTTCATCCCTAGAATACCAACCGCTTTTTAAAAATGACAGATTAGGTATGCAGTACTAGTCAGTGATTTTTATTTTGAGATGTTGGGAGATCTAAAAATTAAAAGGATTGCTAATAGAAAATGATCCCCATATATTTTCAATAGACCTGCGCAAGAATTTTTACCCCACACTGGGAGAATTGCTGTACACCTTTGCACATGCGCAGTTGTTATAAAGGTTAGCATTTTTATTTAAAACCCAATATAGTGTTGGCAACATTGACAAAATTAGCAGTATTTTAATAAATATAGTGGTTGCAACACTGAAAACGTTTACCTATGCGGTGACAGGGTCACACTCATCCTAATTTAATTTATAATTTGGGATTTCCCGATCGTAAAATCCAGGTAAAATTGACGCCGTCGACCGACCAAACCCAATCTCCCATCTACGGTCGACCGTTATCAGATATAGTTATTTGGTATTTGGTGTTTTATTTGTGCGTTGTGAGTAATTCTTGGTGTTTTTAAACTTTTATTTAATTTAAGTTTTGCATAACCAAAATTAAATAATGAGTAAGTAGCAAATTTCCTGTTTTAAATAATACTCTTTATTGCCATGCAGTCAATTTTTAGAGATCAATAAATCCATTATTTTTGAAATAGTCATGGTTTGGGTTAATTTTTTTTTAGCGGGAAAAATTGTATTTAAGGATTATAGAAAAATATATATGGGGTTCCATTTAAAATAACAAACTTGCCCTATATACGAAAATTGACCGTTTTCGTAAGAAATAAATGTCACAACCAAATGGCAAGGATATAAAAAGAAACTTAAAAAATCTAAGGCTTTTCGCGAAAACCGCATTTTGATAATTTTATTTCTTTTAAAATTATTCGCGGTGAAAATGGGTTAAAATATAGTCGGACACCCTGTATTAGCATTGGACTGATGCATTTATAATTACACAAAATAAAATATGGCAGTTTAATTAAAATAATTTGACATATTTTCAAGTTATAACACGTAGCCATAAGCAATTTCGTCGGCAATATCACGATGTGGCGTATCTCAAAAAGTAGGAAAATTGACTAGAGCTGATGTAATTGCTTAAAAAAGTTGCTTCTTAATATTACAAATTGGCATATGTTAGATTTTGATATCTTTAAAAGTTATAGAAATATAATACTAAGCCTATTTCATTTTACTAAAAAAGAGTAGTACAAAAAATACCTAAAAGCACCCTCGTGAAATTTAAACATAAAGATACGCCGCTTTGTGATATTGAGGACGATTTATACCATATAATATCTTGTAGATTGCTTATTGCTCGTATGTTAAAAAGGAACATAGGTATCTTTCTGTGGAATGTTTTGAATAAAATTAAATAGTCCAAGCGATTCCATTGCGCTTTAAGCCTAGTTTAAGATTATTACATTATCAAGTTTATTTCAAGTTGGCATTTGTAGGCAAATTAAATCAATAATTACTTACTGGGTACATTACCAATTTTAATATTTGTGATTCGCTTTTTTTTGTGGTTTCAATTACAAATATAAGGTCAGTTTGGCCCTAACCCCAAAAATAAACAATTTCAATGGCATTACACGCCAAACTTAACTGAACGACAACTGCTACGCCAACGGGAACGAAATATCAGTTTATGAATTGAGATTTATTCCTCAAACAAGTTACACCAAATCTAATTGCTTTTATAATAAAATACCAACTATTCAGTTTTGTTGTGTCAAGGTAGTGTTAAGAAGGAAGATAATAATACATAAAATAGCGTGCAGGTTTGAGGTTAAGTAAAAGTGGGTCCTCATGAATCAAAAGAAGGTGTTTTAGTAATAAAATGGAATTTAAATTGAGATCAGTGCTTCTAAGCACTCTCGTTTGCTAAATCTTAATAAAATCGGCGATACGACCGAAAAATAAAAAAATATACAACAAAAAATAGTCCCCAATATAAAACCGGTTTACTTTTTAGGGACTGCTATGAAAGACGAATACAGACTTAAAATAAAATATTTAAATATGTATACCCCAAAATTACTTGGTATATTTTCTTTATAAATGAATCATATACAAAATGTTAAACCCGGTCCTGTTGTTTGTTTTCGGCTAGTCAGTAAATGTTTATTGCGCATGCCCACAAGTGTACTGCGCGGTGCCCACGTAGGGGTTATTGTGATTTTCGCTGCATTCATCCATATTTATTTTTCAGATCATTGATCATCGTTATTAATAAAGTTACTAAGCGGAAAACAGAACATCACTATTTAATATCTAAATGTTTTTGGTATTATAGTTATTTTATGAATAATGTGCTTCTGCTGGATGGCGAAAATTTCCTTGCTGTATATTTTTGGAAGTTTTATTTTAAAACTCGGGCCATTTTAAAGGTTTAAATACTTATTTAATTAAATAAACAGGTACAAATTATCGTCATTTGTTGCTTTTCGGCCATACAATCGTGTAAAATAAAACAGATATAGTTTTGTTTAATAGAAAAAAATAATCCTAACTTGCTGGTTATGCAACTTTATATTATCTTCAAATATTAAATTAATCTTGAATTACTAACCATTATTTTCATTTCTTTATTTATTTTTAACTTTATGCATGACATTTTGGGAGACATTTTTCTATTTTGAATATAATTCGTAGAATTTTTTATGTTTTTTTTCGGGTTTTGTGAGAACCTTTCGCCCTTTGTACTTTCTGGGTAAGTTCAGCAGAACGCCTCTGATCCCTACATTCATACTTACCTATACTTACCTATTATTTGAAACGGTGAGCGTCCTTGTAAGAGAGTCCCCCTATTTTTTGTGTCCCTATTTAAAAATTATTATTAATAGAGATACAATGGAGGGTCACTCCAAGGGGGCTGAAAACTCTTTACCTCAAGACCGTTCTCAAAGTTCTCAAAAATCCAGTTTAATATGGATTCTAGAAGAAGGATGAAAGCCTCAACTTAGGTGGAGTATTTTGGTAGCTTTTCAAAGCAGTCCGGTGACACGCCTAGATGTTTGATGTTAAAAGCTTGAATTGCTAGGTAGTGGTGTGTGAGTATGAAATTGTTGTATTTGAACAGCCAGAAGAAGACTAAAAAAAAAAACTCAGTTTAATGCTAATTGCCATAATTTTGAATAACGTGCTTGTTTTTTTAATATTCTTATTCAAAAACATTTGAATGCATTTTTTTGGAAAGTAAATGTGTTTTTAACAATGTGGGGCATTGATCTAAAAGTAATTTAAATTAAAGCCTCCTTCATCGTTGAATGAAGAACATCATTTGACGAAACCTGAATAATTTAAAACGAAGTACCTGTTTTTGCTAATTTCAAAAATTGTTAAAATGAATAAATGTTTAGAATTTAAATTTACTTTTAAATATACAATTTTTGTTTATTTACAAAAGAAAAATATTTGATCATGTTTAAAATTTAGGTTTGTTCGTTAGTTACAAGTTAACAGTTTAATAGTTATACATTTCGTTGGATCCTTTTAAATAAATAAACTTTTAAAATTAAAAAAAAAGAACAATAAGCAATGCACTATTGTTTTCTTTTTTATCAACACCATTATTGCAGATGCAATAATAATATTTTTGTAAATAAACAAAAAATTGCAGATTTAAAAGTAATTTTTAATAAT
The DNA here is from genome assembly GCA_014170235.1 of Listronotus bonariensis. NCBI lineage: Eukaryota > Metazoa > Arthropoda > Insecta > Coleoptera > Curculionidae > Listronotus > Listronotus bonariensis. The sequence continues at coordinate 234,190 of JACEGR010000544.1, forward strand.
TAACATATATTTCTTTTATAACAATTTTCTTTATTATCAAAAATCGAAAAAAGTTATTTCTTATAAAACTTTTGCATAATCTAAAACCTAAAATGCAATCAATAAATATTAATTTTTTCAGTAGTATATTAGGTGTATTAAAAATAAATAAATTTTGTTTAAGAGGAAAGTACCCTTATTTTTAAAAATGTCGAAAATAAATTAATATTAAGGAAACATGTCTAGAATTAAAAATAACTCTTAAATATGCAAGCTAATTAATTTACAAGAAAAAAGTATTTCTTCAATTTTTATGCAATAACGTGCATTTCTGTGACTTTTCACTGATTTGACAGTTCTTGAACTTTCTTTAGATATTGCATGTCGAAATAAGTATTTACAAATGTACAAATTAAAATTTTCATTGTTTTATCATAAAAATTAAGAAAAAACTTTTTTTTTTGAAAATAGAATTAGTTTACATATTTAAGAGTTATTTTAATTTCTAAGCATTTCTTCTAATAATAATTTTAGATATTTTCAAAAATAAGGGTACTTTCCTCTTACCAAATTTATGTTTTTGAGATACACTCCTGTATACTACTAAAGAAAATGATTATCTAATAATTGAATTTTAGGTTTTAGGCCATATTTTTTTTCTATAAAGAATAACTTCTTTTCGTAAAATTAATAATAAAAAGTTTCCATATGTTGAGGTATTAGGCCGACACACTGTATATACCTTTTTTTTCCTGTTACACTCTGTACAGTGTGTCTCACAGATAACCTATAGGTATACTCAATTTTTTTTTATTTTTAATTTTTTGAAAAAAAGTTATTCTTCATAAAACTTTTGCTTTATCTGAAATGATAAAAGATATACTGAAAATCGCCCTATGATATCAAAATGGTGGTTTTAAATCTCCAAGATATTATTTAAAAATATATATATATTTTAAAAATAATCTTATTATAAATAAATAAATAAATAAAAAGGTTATGAAAATGTCTTATAACTTTTTTCTATCAGTTATGACTACTGAGAAAATAAGGTGTAATTTTTCTTTAGAAATAATCCATCTTACATTTTCCAAAATTATTAGGTTTAGAAAAACATATTCAAAAATAACACAAAAGTACAGATATATTAAACAAAAGTTAGGTAGGAATATTTTTACCAAATCTTCTTTTTGCCAAATAACATCTTTTCTGTATATTATATATTTCTTTTTGACGCTTTTATTCGTATTTTTAAATATGAATTGGAAAGGATTTGTTTTTTTTTTAGGTAAAGGGTAGCCTAAATGCTTCTAGGAACCATTACCTATAGGATTTGTTTTTTAATACACTTATGATAACTTTTTCATGCGTTTTAATAAGGCAGTTTTAAAAATATATTTTTAAGTTTTTCCTTTTTTCTTTTTAAAGTAATTTTTTGCTTTTATGAATCACCTATTTACCAAGTCCATTTCTTATTCTGTGATGAAGAAAAGGCACGTTCGTCCTAAACAGGTCATAAACCAGCCATAAACCATCGGCGTCACGTTTTTTAATACGTTATATTCACATATTCTGAGAGCTAAAATAGGGTTAAATTATAGCTTATTGAAAATTAAATTCTATAGAATAATTACATTAAAAAAATCAATTTAAGAAAAGAAATATCAAAGTAATTAATTAATTAAATGAATTCTAGTATTTATTAGAAATTTTTATACGGCATTTGTTTTATGAGCACATTTACGAAATAGCCCAGGCGGGGGGCAGAAAACAAATGCCGTATAAAATTTAATAAAATACTAGAATTCATTTAATTAATTAATTACTTTGATATTTCTTTCTTAAAAATTGATTTTTAATGTAATTATTCTATAGAATTTAATTTTTCAATAAGCTAACCCTATTTTAGCTCTCAGAATATGTAGATATAACGTGATAAAAAACGTGACGCCGATGGTTTATGGCTGTTAGGACGAACGTGCCTTTTCTTATCACAGAATAAGAAATGGACTTGGTAAACAGGGTGATTCATAAAAGCAAAAAATTACTTTAAAAAGAAAAAAGGAAAAACTTAAAAATATATTTTTAAAACTGCCTTATTAAAACACATGAAAAGTTATCATAAGTGTATTAAAAAACAAATCCTATAGGTAATGGTTCCTAGAAGTATTTAGGTTACCCTTTACCTAAAAAAAAAACAAATCCTTTCCAATTCATATTTAAAATACGAATAAAAACGTCAAAAAGAAATATATAATATACAGAAAGATGTTATTTTGGCAAAAAGAAGATTTGGTAAAATATTCCTACCTAACTTTTGTTTAATATATCTGTACTTTTGTGTTATTTTTGAATATGTTTTTCTAAACCTAATAATTTTGGAAATGTAAGATGGATTATTTCTAAAAAGAATTACACCTTATTTTCTCAGTAGTCATAACTGATAGAAAAAAGTTATAAGACATTTTCATAACCTTTTTATTTATTTATTTATTTATAATAAGATTATTTTTAAAATATATATATATTTTTAAATAATATCTTGGAGATTTAAAACCACCATTTTGATATCATAGGGCGATTTTCAGTATATCTTTTATCATTTCAGATAAAGCAAAAGTTTTATGAAGAATAACTTTTCAAAAATTAAAAATAAAAAAATTGAGTATACCTAAGGTTATCTGTGAGCACACTGGCCTGGAAGTGTAACAGGAAAAAAGGTATACAGTGTGTCATTTAATACCTCAACATATGGAAACTTTTTATTATTAATTTTACGAAAAGTTATTCTTTATAGAAAAAAAAAATATGGCCTAAAACCTAAAAATTCAATTATTAGATAATCATTTCTTTGGTAGTATACAGGGAATTTATCTCCAAAACATAAATTTGGTGTGAAAGTACCCTTTGAAAATATCTAAAATTATTATTAGAAAAATGCTTAGAAATTAAAATAACTCTTAAATAGCAAGCTAATTCATTTTCAAAAAAAAAAGTTTTTGTGGCGTAACCTTATTTTATTAAAACTATTTCTTCAGTTGCTGCTTGAGAGGCTACTGGACTTATTAAAAGTCATTAAATTAGTTATAAATTATCACTATAGCATTATAAATAAATATTATTACTAAATTTTATTAAAATTAGGTAAGGATTTTTAAGAAAAAAAAAACATTTTTTCAGAAGTTTCGCACTGTGTATTTGAGAAATAATGCATTTTCAGACTCATGTTTATAAAAACACTTCTAAATATTTTCTGATGTAAAAATCTGCCCTTAAATTTTTTAAACTACATTCTCTAACAGCCTGTATATTAAAGATATGTTCTGTATTGGTTCGGCACACTCATTTGATTGATAGTAGTTATTTGGGTACACGCCAAAGAATAAATTAAAGTATCAAAAAAAAAACAAAAAAAAATTAAACAAGTAAAAAGAGTTGTCAAGATAGACTAAATAAAAATTAACAAATTAACTATTATTTAGGTTTAAAATTTTAAAACTTTAGCGTGTTTTAGGAGATTCTAAAACCTTTGACATTAAATGTCAAATATGTTAGGTAACCATTAAAAAGATATTGGACATTTAATGTCAAAGGTTTTAGAATCTCCTAAAAAAGCTAAAATTTTTAAATTTTAAACCTAAATAATAGGTAATTTTATTTTTTTTATTTTTATTCAATTTATCTTGACAACAGTGGCAGACTTGCCATCGAAACGTCGATTTTTAGTTCTCTTTTAACTTGTTTAACTTTTTTTTGTTTTTTTTTGGTACTATTAAATTATTTTTTGACGTGTACCCAAATAACTACCATCAATTACCCTGTATATTATAAAGAAAATACATTGTTTTAACTTACCAGTTATCCATGTATTGTAGAAAAATAAATTTTCATATTGGGTTATTGTAAAATTTAAGTGAAGAATTCTACCTAAAAAATGTAATGACGTTATTATTACTAGGCATTTAAACATGATTTGTAAATAAGTTTGGTACTTTTTATACAGCGACAGGTTGGTATCCAGAAAATAAATTATCCAATCAAAACATTGTATGAGATATTAAAAATCTAATAGGAATAATCTCTTTTCTTTGAGAAAACAAGTGTAGTGAAAACAGTTTATGGCTATTGCGATTTATTTCGGAGATATATACAGAGTGTAAAAAAGTTATTGTTGTGATGTTGGTAAAAAAAATGGTGACACTCTGCATATATCAAAATACATTTAAGACATGCCTATTTGGAAAACCTATAATTCCATATAACACTTTTTATCATTTCTTGTTAAATAACGAAAATATTGTAGTTTCTCGAACCCTTGGGACACTACAAAACTGTATAGAGGCAAAGAAAATACCTTCCAATAGGTAACCAAGTAACACAAATTTCAACTTTTACGAAATAAGGTCTGCCTCTCACGGGCTATTAATCTATTAGGATATAACTTTAATTAAACTTTCTTTTTAAAACCAGCTAAGGCCTTGAACTCTGTATTTGACAACTTAAAAATCTTACTTAATTCATAAATTGTTATTGAAATAAAATAATATTAATCATGCTAAAAATATTAAAATATTTAAAAATAAGTTAAATGTTGTCTTTAGACCTTTTAACCGGATAAATTTATTTTATTTTAAAATTCAATTTACAACATATAAAACCGTTATATATAATTTAAATAACATAAAACTACCCAACATAAATAAAAATATATATTAGAAGTAAATACTTACTTGGTAATAAAGCTGTAGGGTCGTCATTTCATAAATACAAATAATTGTAAGCTACAAAATAACTTGTAGCCAAAAAAATTAGGAAAATAATATTCGAGAAACATATTCTCCGTTAAACTTATCTGAGACGACTACATTGTAAAGATATTTTAATCGGCATTTATAGCAAGCAGTTAAGCATACGCTGTATGATATTTTTAACTTGATAACTGTTTAAATAATTAAATAACAAACTTCTAAATTCATATAATTGGGAATCCCCTAATCCCTAATTTAAATTACGGAACAAATAGAGTACGTGACTTAAAGTCTGAAAAAGCGCCCTCTTTAATATGTTGGTACAAGAGTTTATGCAGAATATTGACTAAGTACTTAGTATCATATACAGAGTGTTTCACAACTTACACGATAAACTTAAAGGGCTGCTTCTACAATAAAAAATATAAAATAAAACTTCATATGAGCATATTATGTCCAAAACCTAAACGTCTTAGTTTTTGAATTACGGGGAGTTAAAAATAAAAATAAAAAAATATTGTTTTTTATAAAATCTTTTGTTATTAATATTATTATTATTATTAAATTCTTTATTAGCAAGTATTTCAGCTAATCAATTCTGGTTATAGTAAATTAGATGGTATCACAAAATTTGGGGGACGCCTCCTATGCATCAAAATACATTTTTTGGAGTACAAGAAAAAAGTACCAGTGTCGTTTATGTTAAAGGTAAGGTTAAGGTTAAGTTAAATATTTTTTACAAAAAAATGGTACGCCAATGCATTTTTCTAACATATTTTTTAAAATTCTCTCATCGGTTGAAACAAATATGATATTTTAATTCTTTTTATTTAATGCGGGTTTTTGCGTAAATAAATAGCAACCATTTTTTGGTAATTCAAAAAATAATAATAAATACTTAACAAAGGTAATTTTTTTACTGTAGAATTGGATATTATCAATACGAAATTACTGGTTGAGAAATGGTTTTTATGTATCCACGCGAAAACCGTACCTAAACTAAAAAAGGAAATCAAATTTGTGTCAAACCCAATGAAAATATATAATATTTGTATTTTAGAAAAATGCAGTGACGTACAACTTTTTAATTAAAAAAATATTTACCTTAAACCCCCATGAAAGGCCCTGGTAAAACATGTTTTATTTCCTACCGAAAAATCTCTTCTGGTGCGTAGCAAGCGTCCCTCAAATTTTTTAAAAATGTCTAAATTGGTATGAAAGTTATCATAAAAAGACTTTTTTTTATTTTTTACCCCCTAGTTCAAAAAAACTAAAACGACTATGACATATTTTCATATTCAGTTTTTTCTTTTTTTTTATTGTAAAAGTAGAACTTGTATAAGAAGTCACGAGTCACAGCCTACTACCCTATGTTCTTTCGTTAAGTTATTTTTAATTTTTCTGAAAACTGTTTATTACATTACAATAATTTAGGAAACCAAATTTTTGGAATTTTGGTGTCCAAATTGCGTGTGTATATTAATAAAAAAATGTGTACACAAGATTTTGGTCGCCATCACTATTAAAACACCTTTCCCCCTCTTTCTTAATTAGTTGTTAACTTTTTTTAGAGCAAATAAACAATACACTGCCTCAAGCAGTGTTGAATTCAAAACTGTTTTTTCGGGAGAAGGAAGTTTAATATTCTCGGGGATCTTTACCTTAAGTTACCAAAAACAATTATTACCGGCAAAAAAGTTAAAGAGTTAAAGAGCAAAGAAAAAAGGTCATGTCAAAACCAAACAAACAAGTTGTTTACTTTTAGATTATATTTATACTTTCTCCAGGGAGATTTTTATTGCTCCGGAAAGGATTATTCCCCCTCCCGGGGTAAACCACTAATCAGCTGATCTCAAGTTATAGGGGTGTGTCAATTTTGCTTAAGATTTAATGCGAAAATACAGCAACAGTTAAAAATAAATATTTTTTAACGCAAACTAAGGTGGATGCATTTTAAAACACAATAAAAAAGTTTTATTTTGACCTCAAAAACATGCCCTTATAATATTTGTAGTGAATTTTAAAATACCCTAAAAAAATAATATCCAGGAAGTCAATTAAATCATTATTTATTATTCATATGTGGTTAATGTCATAATCCTAAAAGGGGAATTACCGATTATTGTAAATTATTAGAAAAAATTGTAGGGTCAGCTTAAAGCACAATGAATAGGTGATTTTTAAAAACGATTTTGGTTTAAATAAGAATTTTAACTGCACTTAATAAACCTAAAAATAATTTTAACCTCTTATTTTTGCTTAAAGTAAAACAAAATATATTTTTTTTTTGAAGTTAAAAATAACCTGCTACATTTATTTTCAGCTCATTTATAATACAGAAAGGATATTGGAATTTCTTCTTTACGTTTTGAGTACAAAACTATAGGATAATCCTTATATCATTTTATGAAAAAAGTTTTTATAAAGATATGTCCGAAGTTTCTTTGTTCCTGAAATTCAGGGCGTTAAAGTTTTTAAAAAAATTGAGTATTCTATAAATATGTTAAGCAACCAGTGGCGTAGCTACTATGAGACTAGGTAAAGCAGTGCCCTAGGGCCCTCGAGCTTAGGGTGCTTTGGAGGTTAAATTTTTTTGTGGTCCTTCAAATATTTTTGTTTTTGGGGCCCAAATTTAATTTTTGCCTCAGGGCCCCTGTTGCCCAAGCTACGCCACTGTAAGCAACACTTAATCAATTTAAATTAAACTTGGCAAAATTGTTAGTCCTTTTTAAGTTCCAACTAAATTAAATGTATTAGGTCCAGTGGCAGTCTTAGTGTGCACGTCGGCCAATATTATTTAGAAAAAGTACGTCACTGACATTTTTTGTAGTTTATATGTTTTTTTTCCGAACATTTCCGTCTTTCGTATATTCTTCGTATTTAGCTTTATTTCCTAGAAAAAAAATCAAGTACCTCTAAGTAATTCTAAAAATTATCTATAGGCTACATGAAATAAAAACCAATTATAAAAATAATATTTTTGCCTTAAAGTAAATAAACAGTTATGTTTTTAAAAAATACTGTTCAGAATATGTTACAGAGATTTTAATTTTTCTTTTCTCTAAAATGAAGCAAGATAGAAAAAATGCAAAATACTAAAATGTTTAATTTTTGATTGAGTAATCGATAAAAAATATATGAAAATACACAAAACTACTTATTACGTCAGTGGCGTACTTTTTTCAATTATATTTGTTGTGTTGCCCACTGTGACGTCACTGGACTTTATATTCTTCATCTGTACCTTAAACAAATGCACCAAATTTTAACCTTATCGGTTTAAGAATATTTTCAGCATTTATAAAATATAAACTTTTATTAAAAGCTTTAGGGCCTTCTATTTCAGAAACGAAAAACTTCGGACAAATGTTTATTAATACATCTTTCTAATATTGATTCTTTCGATAAATTTTAATGTAGGAAAGTTGCGTATTTGTTTTAAATTTGTATGAAAACAATTTAACCTAAGTATAAAATTAAAAATTAGAATTTGTTAATAATAATAGACAGTATTGACAGTAAAAATACCTGAAATGCAAAAGAAAAGAAGTCAATCTGTCAAAATCTATTCATCATTTTACGTAAAACATATTATGTGTTTATAACACAAAAAATGTGTTGTTAAATGTTATATCTAGGTTTAAAGACTGTAAATAGACAGAATGACAATTCTGAAGAAGAATGTAACGCTACAAAAACATAAAACAACTAAAAAAGAAGCTGCTAACGCAAGAAATTAAAACACAAACAAAATATGGGTATCAACTAAAAAGTATGAACATGGACTGCAAATAAAAAAACATAATAATAAAAGAAAAAAATCATATATCAAACATCTTTTATTTAAATAATTCCACAGAAAAAATACTGGGTATTTCTAAACAAATGCGAAAAATTTTAGGAGGCAATTTTTCACCAAAAATAAGAAAAACTTCATACAAACATACAGTGTGGGCCAAATGAAACTTCCACACTTTTTAACTAATAATAACTTTTTTTTATCTGTTTATCGCCCAATTTTTTTTATTTTTGAGTGGCTAATAAGCAGATATGTTTTCTCTAGATTTGCCAATTTTGGTTAAATAAATTTAAACAAGACTGGACTTACGGGACTTTTTTCCAAAATGATGCATTAAGCTTCATTGCAAAAACAAAAATTTTACCTACAATAAGGCTAATACGTTTATTTTTAATTAATTTACTGTTAAGTTTAGTAAGCACCCAACTTAGTAAACATGGTAAAATCGCATTTTTGATTTTTAAAATAGAGAGAAATGTATGCTTAATAGGAAGCATTATTTATAAAAAATAATTTTAATTTCTAAATCCTCAAATTGTTGAGAGATTCACTTTTACTGAACCATTAGTCTACAAGAAAAACGTATTAGCTTAATTGTAGCTAAATCAGATTTCTTTTGCAACGAGGTTTGATACAGTATTTTGGAAATAGTCCCGTAACTTCAGGCCTGTTTAAATCTATCTAACCATAATTGGCAAACCCAAAGAAAACGTATATAAACATTAGCCCTTTAAAAATAAAAGAGAATGGCGCAACAGATAAAAAGTTATTATTAGTTAAAAAGTGTGCAAGTTTAATTTGGTCCATCTCCTAACCGTTTTAGTTTTGAACTACAAAGTGTTAAATTTTTTTAAAAAGTACAATTTTTTATAGTAACTTTTATACCCATTTAGATATTTTTAAAAAATTGGTAGACATGAAAAAATTAATTTTTACCAGTGCCGTCAATAAGGAGTTTAGGGTAAATATTTTTAGGAAAAAAATGGTACGTCACTGCACTTTTCCAAAAAATATCTTTTTTAATCCCCATTTAGTTTAGAACAAATTGGATCTCATGACTTTTTTGTTTGATGTACGGTTTTCGCGTAAATCAATAGAAACCATTTTTTAACATGTTAGTTAGTAGTTATGATGTGAAATTCCACATTAAAATTTATACTTCGATATTTATATTTTAATTAGATAGAAATTGTATCATGCCGAGAAATGATTTCTATTAATTTACGCAAAAACCGTACATCAAACAAAAAAACTTAAGAGAATGAACTTGTTCTTAACAAATTGGGGATTAAAAAATATATATTTCAGAAAATCGCTTTAGACCCCCATGAACGACACTGGTAAATTTTTTTTCTGTTGTATGCCAAAAAATGTCTTCTAGTGCAAAAGGTGCGTAACCGTCTCTTATCTAAATGGGTATAAAATTTTTTAATTAAAAACAATATTTAAAAAAATTAGCACCCTGTAGTTCAAAAACTTAGACGTTTAGGACATATTGTTCATACGAAGTTTTTTTATTTTTTAGTAAAAATCACCTTCTTAAATTTTTCGCATTTGTTTAGAAACACCCTGTATCAAAATGTAGATATTTTTTATTGTTTTAGATGCAAAAAGAGGAAGGCTACAAATGTGGCCTTGTTCACTGTTTGTAGGAAGACCCTGTACTTTTATTTGATATTAGTACCGATTTGTCAAGGAAATAATAGCAGAATATAAATATTTAGGTGCGATATTTATTACCTACTAGTTTAGGTGGGATGGGTACTTATTTAACAATAAAAGTAGGTAGATATAAAGGACGTGTTCATTACGACAAAGATGTAGAAACAACGATTTATTTTTTAATATATATTTCTTTGTACAGCCTATATAAAGGTTCGGTACTATTTTATTTAATACTAGTGACCCGTGCCCACTTGATGGGCGTTAATATCTAAGCCTTTTGTTTAATCACAGTAAAATATGGCCTATAACACTCCTAAATAGCGTCGCTTTTTGATTGTTAAAGAATTTTTATGATAGGTTCAGTACTTCCGAAGATTAGCGTCTACAAACAAACAAACCCACAAACAAACAAACTTACAAATTTTACTTCTTTATATATTGGTATAGATTTTAAAAAAGTATATGAGAAGTAACATCAGACTAAAATTACAAGGTTCTCGGAAAAGTTATGGATAATTTTGAAAGGGAACTAGAGCACCTCCTTATAATCTTATAAAATAACCCCAGTAAAAAATTGATGGTTATCGGATATTAGCACTTTTCCCTGTATAATATGTGGCGGTTTTTATTAACGCTACTATAGAAAAACAACCTCTTTTAACAATATAAAAAATAAAAATGTTCACATTAAGTCTATTTGCTGATTAAATTAACCAAATTTTCTTTGGCTGTACCAATTAAAAATCTGATCCAAAATGAAGATGATGATTTTGACGATATATAGTTTGTTTTAAAAACTTATTTTTCGTTCTAATTTATCTAGCTACTATCTTTATGTCTTATTTTCTTATAGAGGAAACAAATTATAATCAGCAAATTATTAACTTTCTGATTTTATACACATATTTAAATGTGCTTTAAAAATCTAATCTTTTTACAATATTGTATTTTCTCTGTAAGTAAGATATTTCAGATGGATAAAAATTTCTATAGTTCAAATTTAAGATTATTGGGTAAATTAAAGGTTTTTTCTATCAATATTTTTTTTATTTTATAAATAATTGAATACTGTTTTTTTTTTTTGTCAAAAAGCACTTTTATTTTAGAATGCGCATTTTGTTTAAAAAAATGCCATTTTAGCTTATTTCTTCCATTAGTTCAAAAATAATACATTTTAAAAACAAAATATTTTTTTGTAATGACAAAAAATCCATATCTTTTGACTGGTGGTCAAAGTCCATCTCAGTTCTAGAAAATCCTCCACTAGCACATGCCGTTTGAGTTTTCAGGGATAAATTTTTGAAAAAAAAATATATATAGAATGAGAGGGAATATTTAGTTTTTAAGAAGTCTAGGAATATGTAATTTTAATTTAACTTTAATTTAGTCAAGCTTAATGTAACCGTAAGTGTCAACCCCTGTTTCCTAATATATAAAAATGAATATTGGGAGTTTTCTTTGGGGATTTTGACTAAATACAAGATTGTTTCATGGACAAAAATTAAAGCAAAAATTTTTCTTTGTTTTAGATTGTTTGGGCCCAAACAATTTTGTCTTGTTCTAAATAACCACCACCAAATGTGGGCTTTTTCCATTAACGCAACCCCATTTTTCATTTTTTATATTTTCAAATGTTAAAGCTTTTCTAATCTCTTTTGAGGACTTCTTCACTTCCCTTTTTTGGGTAAGTTATTCAAAAATTAAGAGTGTTGCTTTAACTAATTGAGGTTGTGTTTAGGCTGATGATGACCATCTCTATGGTCGAAACATGTCCCCTGAAATTTTGATTGACTGACATAGAATAAAGAGCATTTAGTGGTGAAAGACAGTAGTTTTATTTGTCAATTACATTACAACGCCACAGCATTATGGACTACTTCTTCAAATAAAAGAATTAGCTTTGATTGTGTCGTATTTAATTTAAATTGATTAAGTTTCTAAAACAAAAATATTTACTGCAATTTGCTACTTAAGTAACCAAGCTCTTCGAATTGCATTAAATTTAAATTTTTATCTAATTAAGTAAATAAATTGTGACTAGACACTTACCTAATACAAAGCTTAAAATTAGACACAGAATTTGAGGTAACCAAAATAATGAGTTTTTTTTTAAATTTTTGATACCACTGATTTTTTTTAAAATATCTATTTACAAGTCAATTTATTTTCATTTTCCTAACTTTCCTAAAAAAAATAATAAAGGGTCAGGAGTAAAAGATAAATGTCCATCAAAGGCGCCGGCGGAATGACTTTCTAAAAAAATCATCAGGGGCGTTATTTATTTATAAATATTTAATAGTAAAAATAGGCTATTCACAAATTCATTGTAAATTTTTACATTAAGGAAGCGCCGATGGATATTTCATATATTATAACTTTTATGCGCAACATTTTTTTATTGTCGAAATTTATCAAAGAGCTTTATTTACAAATAATAAGAAGTAGAAAATGAAAATCTAAGTCATTTGTTTCGTTTCTGGTCCACCTTCTAGCTTTAGCCGGCAGTTGAATTTTTGTTAATAAACAACAAATAAGGAGGAGGCCAAGTGCCAAAAAAAAGAGAGCTCTAAGATGCCCTAATTTTTATTTATTTATTAAAATGTATTGACGGCTTTACTTAAAAATATGTATTAGTAAAAATTAAAACCCAAGCCATTCGCATATTCATTACAAACTTTTACACTGAGAAAGCACCGTTGGATATTTATTATATGATAAATTTAATGCGCCAAATCATTATCATACTAAAGGGCATTATTTAAACATATTTAAAGAAAGAAAATTAAAACTAAGCCATTCGTTTCATCTCTTGTCCACCCTCTAATTTAGATCGCCAGTTTCAGCTTTGTAAATAAACAAAGCTGAAACTAAAATGACTTAGATTTTAATTTTTTACCATTAAATACTTTTAAATAAACCCCTTCAATAAATTTTAATCGTTAAAAGAATTAAGAGCTCTTTAGAGCCCCAGTTTTTTCGTCCTTGGGCTACCTCCTAATTTTAGTCGCCACTTCCTAACTTTAGTCACTACGTCCAAACTTTAGTCGCCATTTTCAGCTCTGTTTATTTACGAAGCTGACACAGGCGACTAAAATTAGAAGGTGGTCCAGGGGCAAGATCGTTTGACTAGGTAAGGTTGCCTCATTACGTCACATATGTACCGCACTGCTGGTTCCTTGGCGCCAACAAGGATGTCTAGATGGATAATACTATGAGGGCAGAAGAGCGCGATATACAATATTTAAAAATCAGCTAGAATAATCATTGTTAAATAATTTATTAATAGGAAATAAAGAAATTACGGTAACAACTAGAATTAACAGTATTTAAAAGTATTTCTTTAATATTGACAAAAAACACAAACTACACCGTTAAAAACTTCATTAAATAATGAGCAAAATACATATGTGACGTATGGTCTGCCATGTTGCAAGGCTTATGAGGCAACCTTACCTAGTCAAACGATCTTGGTCCGGGGAATGGCTTAGATTCTAGTTTTCTGCCTTTAGATATTTATTTACAATGCCCTCTGATAAATTTTGACAGTCCAGAAATATGTAGTTACAAGCAATTAAAGTTGCTCGGTGCTTCCTTGAAAGTCGCGAACGGCTTGGACTTTTATTTTTACTATAAAATATTTATAAATAAAGCCATCTCATAAATTTTAATAATAAAAAGTTTTGCGCATGAAAGTTATCATATATTAAAAATCCAAGCCGTTCGTTTCATCTCTGGGCCACTCTTGGTTTAAAATTTATAAGGGATTTGCAAATGGCCTAAATTTTAATTTTTATCAAAAAATATTTATAAATAAAGCTTTCTGATAAATTTTAGTAATAAAAAAAATTAGGACTCCTAAAAGCCCTACTTTTTTTCTCCTAATTAAAGTTGCCAGTTTCAGCTTTGTTTAATAACGAAGCTGAAACTAGCGACTAGAATTAGAAAGGTGGCTCAGTGACGGGCTGGGTTGCTTAGATTTTGATTTTCTACTATTAAATGTTTATAAATGAAATCTCTCCTCTTATCAGAGGCCTTTACTAATAACTATTTAATGGAAAAACATAAAAATCCAAGCAGTTTACAAATTTATTGCAAGTTTTTGTACCGAAAAACCGCCGCAAAAATTATTATAGGTTGTAACTTCAATGTGAAACATTTTTTGATTATCAAAATTTATCAAAAGGTTTTTTTTTTGTAAATAAAACAAAATCTAAGCCATTTATTTTGTCTCAGAGCCACTTTTTAATTTTAGTCGCCATTTTTAGCTTCGTAAATAAACGAATCCGAAACAGGTGATCCAGGTGGCCCAGGGACAAAAAACCTGGGCTCTAAGGGGCCTCAATTTCTTATAAATAATAAAATATATCACAGGGGTTTGTTTATAAATATTTATTAGTAAAAATTAAAATTCCAGCTATTCTCAAATTCATTGCAAATTTTTACACCGGGGAAGTCCCACTGGATATTTAATTATTATAACTCTCATTCGCAAATGTTTTTAATTATTGAAATTTATCAAAGGGTTTTATTAAAAATATTTAATAATAGAAAATAAAAATTCAAGCCGATCGCAAATTTATTGCATATTTTTTCCCCGAGGAAGCGACGCGAAAACTGTATCTTGTTGCTTCAATGCAAAAATTGTTTAATTATTGAAATTTATTAGAGGTAGAAAATTTAAATCTAACCCATTTGTTTCTTCTTAGGGCCAGTTTCTAATTTTAGTCGCCAGTTTTAGATCAACTCAAATTTGGGACTGGCGACCAAAGTTCTAAAAAGTCTATTTCTTTTAAGTTATTAAAATTTATAAGAGTATAAGAGGGCTTTATTTGTAGATATAAGATGGTAAAAAAATAAAATTTAAGCTATTCCCAAGTTCATTACATATTTTTACACCGATGAAGTGCCGCTGGATATTTAAATTATTATAAATTTTATGCACGAATTGTTTTAATTGTCGAAATTTATAAGTTGGCTTTATTCATACGTGTTTAAAAGCAGAAAATTAAAAATCCAGGTTATTCGTTTTGCTCTTGGGTCAACTTATAATTCTAGTCGCCAGTTTTAGCTTTGTAAATAGACGAAGATGGCAACTAAAATTAAGCTATAGTGACTAAAATTAGGAGGTGGCCCATGGACGAAAAAACTAGAGCTCTAAAGG